>OY744543.1:43766077-43858577 GCA_963556195.1 Sepiola atlantica | reverse complement strand
TTATGGCTTAGAGATGAGACGACTTATATTTGTGAGGGTGTTTCATTTATATGTTAGGGTTATTGGGTACTTCCTTTAGATGTTGTGCCTGGGAGGGGGGGGGGAGCTTGATTTGGGTTAGATTTGTTTCTTATATTTGGGGACACGGACTCAAACACACGCATACACACGTATCGAATTACATTCCAAGACTTAGAGCCCCTTCGAAGCACAGTCTCAGTTCACTGGTATAAACTATTTTAAGAAATTTGGCAATAGCAAGAGGTATATTTGTGATTATTAAGAAATACTTCTATGGATCGACGAACACCGGACAATATTATAGAAAAAAAGGGGGGGGGGAATTTAATTTATTACATTGTAACTAATTATAGTATATTAAAAGGTAAGTAGCCAATGGTCTTGATTGTGCTATCAGTTAGCGTTTTTGCTTTTTATTAATGATAGTAGAGGGAAGGGGGTGGTATGAGTCATACACGATTTGAGGTAGAAGGGAAGGACCGATACAATAATGGAGTTTAATAATATCATCACTAACACCAATTTAAAATCAACAACAACAATACCAGTAACAATAGTAATATTAAGAACAATGATAAAGATCATGCTGATAATGATCATGGCAATAACATCAACAATAATTGGATTAGTAATGCTGAAGAACATAGTCATATTAATAATAGCAATAATACGAATATTGACAATTATAGTGATGATGATATCAATAATAATAATAATAATAATAATAATAATAATAATAATAATAATAATAACAATAATACGAATATTGACAATTATAGTGATGATGATATCAATAATAATAATAATAATAATAATAATAATAACAATAACAATAATACGAATATTGACAATTACAGTGATTACTATTGATATAATAATAACAACAATAATAATAACAACAATAATACGAATATTGACAATTATAGTGATGATGATATCAATAATAATAATAATAATAATAATAATAATAATAATAATAATAACAATAATAATAATAATAATAATAATAATAATAATAATAATAATAATAATAATAATAATGATTATGCAAGATAAATCGTTGGATAAATCGTACTATTAGAGGGGGCTTAGCCTTATATACTGTTTTCTATTGAGATACCATTTATATACTTAAACATAGGAACACATCGTAGGTATGGAGGAGAATGGATCGAATAATGGTATCAAAAATGGCCTCTCGGATTAGTGGCAGTGTATCCTTTCGATTGTTTCATCTAGGGTAGGAGGAGTTTGGAGTTGGTCAATGTGCAAGGAAAATATCCTAATTATGCTGGGGTTAAAAATATATACATATATATATATATATATATATATATATATATATATATATATATATACATGCATATATATATATTTACTGTCTACGAAATGAGTCCTTGAACCTAATTCCTCGGGTCTATTTGTAGTCCCGCCCGTGACGTCACATCCGGCGTCACATCTACCTCCTCCTCTGTATTCGGATCGCTTCCCTCGTCCCCTGAACTGCTGCTTGCATATCTCCGGGGTTTTCTTATGTGTCGTCTTGCTCGTCTGAGTGCGATCGGGAGGTCCATTTCTTCGTCGCTTCTTTGGGTCTGTTCTTCTTCTTCCAGTTTCCTTAACTCATCACTGAAAGGGAACTCATCATCCTCCCCTTGTTGACGGGTCGTGTTTTGGGGGATTCTTTTTAGTTGTGACGTGTGTCTTAGCACCCGTTTATCTCCTTGCCTTATAATCGCGGATTCCCCCTTGCGCTCTCCTACTGTCCATGGTGTTGGATGATAAGCTGGGGTTAGCTTATTATATCTACTTTGTTTTAGGAGTACACTTTCTCCTGTTTCTATGTAAGATGGTTTGGCTTTATTTTTCTGATCTGTGCGATCCTTTAATTTGTATTTCTCTTTCTTGTCTTTTTGCCGAGCTGCTCTCCAGGCCTGGCTTTCAGGTCTTTTTTGTAGTCCTGGCAGGTTGATGTTCACCTCCCGACCCAAGAGAAGAGAGGCAGGTGTTTCCCCCGTCATGGCATGGGGGCTGTTTCGATAATACATCAGGAATTCTCCTAGATGTTTCCTCCAGTCCCTTCCTTCAGTGTTCATTGCTCTAATCGCTTTCAACATAGTTCCAAAGAACCGCTCAATTTCCCCATTAGTTTGGGGATGATAAGGTGTTATCTTCCGATGTTGGATACCCCATTGTTCACAGAATTGCTTAAAATCGGATGATATGAATTGGGGTCCGTTATCTGAAACAATGATGGTGGGGATGCCGTGTGTATAAAAGCAGTTTTGGATCGTTGATACAACTGTACTGGCTCTCGTGGTTTTCGTAATGAATGCTTCCGGCCATCTTGAGCCTGCATCAACCATCCCAATAACATAATCCCCGCTAGGGAAAGGTCCACATATGTCGACGTGGAGGACTTCCCATGGACCTTTCATCTCGGCCATATGTACTGGACGATGGTTACTCTTCGGGTCTTGGGTCGTACACGGGATACATCGGCTTATAGTGGTCTCTATGTCCTTGTCTATATTAGGCCACCATACCTTAGTCCTAAGCAGCGCTTTTGTTTTCACTATACCCAAGTGTGTGTCATGTGCCAACTTCAGGATTCGCTTCTGCAAGTTTTTTGGTATAATGATTCTGGATCCTCGCGTAATTATACCCCGTTTGGCTGTCAGCTCATTCTTCACATGTTTGTAGGGTTGGGTTGACTCTTTACTCCAGTCGCCTTGTTGTATCGCCTTTTCCACTGCTTTGAGAGTTAAGTCCCGTTGAGATTCTTCCATTATCTCTGATAACGTGATTGATTTAGGCGTGCTGTTTGCTACGATGGCGTTGATAAACCCTTCGGCAATCTCTTCTTCTGGTGATACTGTTTTTTGATATTTCATCGGTTGTCGAGAGAGTATGTCTGCTGGATTATTCCTACCGTTGATATGTTTGATAGTATAGTCATATTGTTGTAAGCGTAGGATCCAGCGCAATATTCGTGCGGAGGGGTTGCCTTTGGGATTAAAAATAGTTGTCAAGGCTTGATGATCAGTCATTAGCAGGAAATTTTTTCCATACAGATAAAAATGGAATTTTTCGCAAGCCCACACAATAGCTAGGGCTTCTTTTTCCAGTTGGCAGTAGCGACGTTCACCGTCGGTCAGAGTTCTTGATGCATAGCTGATGGGGGTAAGTACTCCTAGTTTGTTCTGGCACAGTATTGCTCCCAGTCCCACGGGACTGGCGTCTACCAAGACTGATGTCTCCAGCTTTGGATCGAAGTGCATAAGCGGCTTGCTTTGAATTATCATATTTTTCAGTTTAAGGAAGCAAGATTCCTCTTCCTTGGTCCATCGCCATTCCGTGTTTGCACGAGTCAACCTTTTTAAGGGCTCACTGAGTGTTGCCAGACGAGGGATAAATTTCCCGAGGTAATTTATTAGCCCCAAGAAACTACGTACGTCCTGGATATTTTCGGGGTTTTTGAATTCTTTTATTGCTTTTATTTTGGAGTCGGTGGGTCTGATCCCTGTGCTGGACACATATTCTTATCTCCCCGTTTGGCTTTGGTACCGCTACTAATGGTGAGACCCACGGAGTTGGTCCTTCCACTCGTTCAATGATATCATTTCCTCGATTTTTTCCTCCACCGCTTCTTGGATGTGAAATGGTGTTCGTCGTGGTGGTTGGGCTACTGGCGTAATGTTATTGTCAATTTTGATTTTGAGTCGAAAATTTCTCATTCTTCCTAACCCTTCTAATGAGGGTAGATGTTGTTTGAGAATGTCCTTTGTTGATTGTGGGATACTGTTTGTATGGAGTGATTTCACTTGTGGGGTGGTAATGAACCCTAGTTCAATGCTGGCCCGTTTGCTCAATATGTTACCCCCTTGATATGCCTTAGTAACAAATATCTTGTGGGCTATTCTCCTGGGCCTCTTTGTTAGCGTAGCAAAAAATTCCCCTTTTAGAGGTATCGGTGTGTTCCCATAGGCTTTTGGTCTACAATTGGTTTGTTTTAATGTCAAATTCGGTCGTAAATTAAGGATTCCCGAAAAAGTTTTGCCGTCAATGAGATTGATATCTGCTCCAGAGTCTATTAATATTGTGACGGGTACGTTGTCAATGTGGACGACTTCGCTTCCTGCCGCACTAATGTGATCTATTTGGAAGACCCATGTCTGGTTGTCTGATTCCAGTTTCGTTGATACTGGTTGGACACGTTTGTTTTCGCCTGATAGGTTTGATTCTTTTTTTCTATCGCTCTTTTTCCTCAAGCACATTTTCTCGAAGTGGTTCTTTAATCCACAGTAGTTACATTTTTTTCCAAATGCTGGGCATTTTGTTTGACCATGTATATGGTCTGAACTGTTACAGCCGTAGCATCTTGTGACAGGTCTTAAAGGGCTGTTTTTGTCTGTGGAGGGGAGATGTCTATGATCACTGTTAAGTTGTTGCCGTTTGTAGCTGGTTTTAACTTGGTGGATATCCGAATGCCCTTTCCCGTTCCCTTCAATATGCTCGGCCTGTGTTTCAGTGGATTCGAATATGAATGCTCTCCGAAGTGCTTCCTCTACGGTCAAATCCGTTTCTTTTAAATACGCACGACGTAATTTGTTGGAGGTGCATTTCTCTATTAGTTGGTCTACTATAGCCTTGTCTAGACTGTATTCGTTAAAATTACATTTTGCCCCTTGTATCCGCAAACGGGTGACGTAGTCGTGTGTAGACTCCCCGTTATCTTGCATAAGCATTCGGAATTTATGACGTTCGAAAACCTTATTGGTTTTCTGGATGAAGTATTCGTCCAAAGCTATCTTCATTGTTTTGTACGTTGGCTCTAATCGGTCTTGTGGTACCTCCGGGGTTAAAGTCCTGATGATTTCTTTTAGTTTCCGTCCCCCATAAAATCGTAAAAGTGAACGCTGTCGATTGTCATCCCTTATTTCGAACGCCGTAAATGCGTCCTCAAGGTGTTCACTCCATTCCCTCCATGCTTGCTCCTGGTTAGAGTCCTCCCAGTCTAGGGGTTCTATTGTTGGCATTGAAAGAGACATATTTATTTATTTTCTCTTCGGAGGGGGTTTTGTTCAGTTTTCTTCGAGAAATTATATTTCAGTTGTTGTTGTTCAGTTTCGGGTTTTTTTTTTTTTTTTCCAGTTGTTTAGTTTCGGTTGCTCGTCGCTGTTTGCTTCGAGAAATTAAATTTCAGTTGTTGTTTCGATTACTCGTCGCTGTTTGCTTCGAGAAATTAAATTTTAGTTGTTGTTTCGATTACTCGTCGCTGTTTGCTTCGAGAAATTAAATTTCAGTTGTTGTTTCGATTACTCGTCGCTGTTTGCTTCGAGAAATTAAATTTCAGTTGTTGTTCAGTTTCGGGTTTTTTTTTTTTTTTTACCTCGTCGCCAGGTTTACTGTCTACGAAATGAGTCCTTGAACCTAATTCCTCGGGTCTATTTGTAGTCCTGCCCGTGACGTCACATCCGGCGTCACAATATACATGTATATATATATATATATATATATATATATATATATATATATATATATATATATATATATATATATATATATATATATATATAATGTATTTTTATGTAATTATTTTTATTGGTGATTGTAGCGTTCGTTGTTATTTTGCTTACTATTATTTCGATTGTCTCACTTTCCTAAGTGATTAAGATGCAGAAAATTGCATTATTAGTCGCCCGTAACTTCATAAAACGTATTTTTTCCGTTAATATATATTTTTATTTATTTTAGACGTACATAAAAGTAAAAGTAAAAGTAACTTTTATTTTACTTTTATGTACGTATAAAATAAATAAATATATATATATATATACATATACATATATATATATATATATATATATATATATATATACATATATATATATACATATATATATATACATATACATATATATATATACATATACATAAATACATATATATATACATATATATACATATATATATATACATATATATATATATACATATATATACATATATATATACATATATATATGTGTGTGTGGGGGGTGTGTGTGTGTGTGTGTGTGTGATATCCATATATCTGTCCAGGATGTTGCCAAACCTTTCAAGAACCTTGATGCCAGCAACATTCCAGTCATAGTGTTTAAGAATCTGCTGCTGAAACTTGCTCTTATCCTTACAAAACTATTCAATCGTTTCTTTAGAGAAGAAATGCTTTCCCTTTCTTTGGAAAATTTCGTTAATCTACCCCGTATTTAAAAATAGGAGGCTGATCAGTACAGACTGATCAGTCTCCTGTGTGTCATAAGTAAGTTGTCTTTTTATCTGTTCGAATCTGTGATAAATCAGGAAATTGTCAATCACTTCAGCAAAAGCAATTTGCTTTGTGACAAGCAATATGGATTTTATCTTGTAAGATAAACTGCTGACCTGCTGACTGTAATGTCATATAGGATCAGTAAATCTTTCGGTGGGGGCTTTATTTCTTGGGCAATAGCTCTCGACATATCAAAGGCTTTGATAAGGTCTGGCACAAAGGGTTGTTTCACAAACTTGCTAGCTATGGAATATTTGTCAAGGTATTCTTAATCATCGAATCCTTTCTCTCTGATAGGTTTATAGACGTAGTTGTTGATGGGCAGAAATCTAAACCACATAGTATCAATGTCGATGTCCCTCAAGGATATATTCTGTGCTCAACCCTCTTCTAGATCTTCAATAATGATTTTCTAAATAATATTCTGAGATCATTCATTGACATCTATGCAGACAACCGTCTAGCACTTTGAAGAGCATTGATGAGCAAGATCATACCGATTCTGTTTTCCAATATGTAGTGCAATGGGTAAAAATGGCTCTAAAACGAATCTTCTCTCCTTTCACAACCAACGCTCAGATCTTTGTTTTACCCCAGTTGAAATGAATGTCTCTCTCCTTGAGGAAGCCTCTTGTTTTGATAAGCTCCTAGGACTGACTTTCACTCAAAATCTAAAATGGAAGACTTATATTCAATCTGTTGCTAAAGTTGTTGAAAAAATGGTTGCATCATTCTACCGCTCCAGAAAGTACTTGACTCCTGATGCAATCCTTTACCTATATGAGAGTCAAATAGTCCTAGGATGGAGTACAGCTGCCATATCTGGGGAGGTGCTGTGCAAAGCACTCTTATTTACATTGAAGGTGCTGGACTGAGTTCCAATCTCTGGTTTCTCCTTGTAAGACACGCACAAGAAGAACTCGTCCATTTACCACAACTTTCTTTTTTTCCTATGTTTGACTTAAGATGAAGCAGAATTTTCATGAACAGAGTTGCTTTTAAAAAACTTCCATTCTGTGGAAAACATTATCATGGGATTGCTTTCTTGTAGACTACAAAATGGTCTTATGTTTTGGAAGTTTTGAGAAGAGAATTGGTAATATATATTATTTGGATTATTCAAACTACTGTTCTCATCTTGAATGTTATTCTCACAAAAGAAGGTTGAAGGTTATATCGACCAAAGCGTGATGAGAATAACATCTAAGATGAGAACAGTAGTCCGAATGAGCCAAATAATACAACATGGTCGCCTTTAAATCGAATATCAACAAATACATGTCATCATAAACCGCGCTCATAAGTCATCAAATTTTGTTCATTCCTTTCATTATTTTTAATCCTCTCATAATATTTTTCATCATTCAACTGACAACCCGCGCATCACAATAACCCTTATCCTCGAATAGCTTTTGGTTGTGATAAGTGGTGAAACATTAATAATAATAAAAAACATAGAAAGAACACAAGAAAAACAGTGAGTGGATCAGAGGAAGAAACGAAGAGTTACATAGTGCGAACATGAACAAGTGAACAAGACTAAGTGAATTTCCATAAGCAGTGTTTCTTTCCAAGAACATCCCATAATTAGCACGAAACACTGCTTCTATGCAGACCACAACATGGTCGTCTTTAAATCGAATATCAACAAATACATGTCATCATAAACCGCCCTCATAAGTCATCAAACTTTGTTCATTCCTTTCATTATTTTTAATTCTCTCATAATATTTTTCATCATTCAACTGACAATCCGCACATTTCAATAACCCTTATCCTCGAATAGCTTTTGGTTTTGATAAGTGGTAATAACTGATAAAAAAAAACAACAAAAAAAACATAAACATTACATCATCTTCTATGGTAAATAATACTCAAATTACTCACCTCTCAAAAGGCCTCCATCAAAGCGAGCCGCCCCGGGTTTGGCAATATCCAACTTATATTTGTCAGAAAGTATATAATCCAACAGTGGCCGTGATTTGTTCATACACTGTATAATACTATTCATAAAACACTGCAATTAAAGTTGTTTAAATTTGTTAGAAAGAATGCAACAATGCAATCATATTTGGACATTTGGTAATCATTACTATGGGCGACATAAATGATTTTAAAGGAAATGCCGTTAGGAAATTAGTCAAAACAATTTATTTTGAATATTAAAATTCAAGATAGCCAAAAACGATATGTGCTTTTTTTTTTCTTTAAAATAAACATTTATTTACCATAAAATTATGATCAAGTAAGCTTTCAGTCTAATAGGCTCTAGTCAAGCGATTTTTTTTTTATCATCGTTTGTTTTTTTTTCCTTGGAGATATAGAAATCTGTAGTGAATGTCCGTTGAGATGTTAACTTATAACCTTATCGCGTAAGCTACGTGTTGCACTTGAAGAGACTTTCAGACCGTCCAGTTAACATCTCAACAGACATTCAAGAGAGATTTCTGGAATCTGTGCGGAAGTTCGAACGGAACCCTTTATTTAATCCATGGGGTTAGCTTGCTCTCGTTCCGTCCGCCATGACCGGGTAAAAGTCTCAAGTAATTCGGAATTGTATTCTTAGTATCGCCCGTACTGAAGATTGAACCTTCAACCTCCAGAAGACTGTCACTTAGAACTGATTATTACTTAGCACTTATATCCGTTGCGCCACGGGTCCTTACAGAATGTGAGAAAGTTACCTCAGTGGATTAAAAGAAAGTGTTTTTTTCTTTAAAGGTCAAAATGTATGAAACGAATGAAAGAAAATATGCAAATTAATTCACCAAAAGTAAGTATCGAAAATGCATTTCATTTAAAAAAAAATTAATATGGCATATGTATGCTGTAATATACAGCATTATGCTAGCACAATTGGGAGTGCTGAAAATACACTTGGTCCCTGTTCAAATAAAACTTACTTTTCTATGAGAATACAATGCACAATATTGAGGTTTGGTAGTTTTGTTTTACGGCATATCAACCCTTTTTGGGTTATTTAATGCCGAATCTGGTCTTGTTTTCTTCTCTTTTTTGTTTCTCTCCCCTTTTAATATCTGTTTCTATTTAACCCATAGTTGGGACCCTAACAGGTACTACCACTCCGGGTCAGGGTGGACCTGGGAGCAATGGTAATTAAGAGGAGGCTCCACATTCCCCAAAGTCCGTAAGCCGGATCTCACCATCGGATGTAGTTTAAGGTCATATCCAGGACCGGGAGTAGGGTAGGAAAAATAAAAATAAAAAAGGGGAGGGAGAAAGGGAGAGGGGCTGTTGTTTTTGTTTTTGGTTTTGTAGAACATAATTAAGTTTTACAAAAAAAAAAAAAAAAAAAACGTCAATGTAGGTGAATTTCGTCTCAGGGAGCCACAGGGCAGCCTGATCTGGTATCACCAGCACAATATTGAAATATTCAAGTTAAAACCAAATAATTTCTAACCGTATTTCCAAGGTTTTGAAGGCCCACCATTCCATTTTGGTCATCAATTTTAACAATCTGTAATACAAAAAAGAATAAAGAATACCTATATTTTAATACTGTCATCAATATCTATGGATGTATACATCTTTATCACATTCTAAACAGCTATCTACATCTAACATATAAAGTTATCTAGTGAGATTTTAAAAGTTGGACCTAAATAGCATTTAAGTTGACATATCAAACTTTGATTCTGACTAGCCAATTTCATTTATTATTGTTGTACCATGTTATTGGTACTATACTAATGTACTGCACTACAGTTTATTAAACAAATTATGTAGTCATACCTGGACAACTGTTAATATAGAAACATTTTTTAATTATGCCAAAAAATCAAAAACAATAAGGGGAATAACTCATATTTTTAATTGAATCATATAAAATAATTGTCTCTCTTAGAACTGAAATTTTATTTCTGTTCCTGTATTAGTTTAAAATATGTGCAAACAAATTAAAATGAAAAACTAAAATGACTTCACTGCATCCTGGGCAACGCTGGATAGGTACAGATAGTATATACTAAAGCTGAGTTAATCAACATTTGTTTCCCTAAGGCCTTTTCCTATAAGGCTTTAATCACAGAAAATACATGATAATTATTCCTCAGTTTTGGGATTGAGTTATGTTTGTTGAAAAAAAACCCTTCTATTTTAATTGTTCTAATTAGGTGTAAGTTGCAATTAACTCATCAAGTGACCCATCTCTTACCAAGTTTCTATCTATCACTCTCACCCTCTCTCATTGTATGTTATTTGACCCCTCCCCCTATTCTTATTCTATACATTATCTATCATTCTAGATTCTGTCACTCTCTGTATATTAACAGTCAAAAGTAATAAAGAGAGAAAATAAAAAGATTGGAATAGTCCATTGTAAATAAAAGAGAATATCGCAGATTATTTAATCTGTAGCTGAAGAGATAGAGAGAAAGAGAGAGAGAGAGAAAGAGAGAAAGAAAGAGAGAGAGAGAGGCGAGGGAGTAGAAATAAACTAATTTTGGATTTTTCTTTTTATATTTAACAGCCTTTGCAAACTTACTTTTTCCTAATTCCAACAATCTTACCCAAGCCCAATGGGTGACACAATGGGTCATTTTTTTTTCTAGTAAACTAAAAAAACTGCTCCACTAAAAATTTTGAAATTCTTCTGCTTCGATCAGGATTCGAACCTGTAACCGAGACACTAGAATAGGAAACTTAGATAATCATTTTCTCTTTGAATCTTCAATTATCAATTTGGTCGGGTCCACAATTGAACCGTGTTTTGTCGCTCAAGGTGTAGCGATTGCATAAAAAAACGAAACATTTTTCTCTTGTTTTTACTTCAATGGCAGTCAAGACTTCTGGGGTTCAAATAAAATCAAAGCAAATTTATTTGGCCCAAAATAGCAATGTGCAACAAGCCATGTAAAGAGACAGCTAGAAGATATTTACATCCACATACAAATCTAAATGTTTGTTCAACACCACATTAAACCTGAATAGAGTAGTCTTCGTCACAACCTCCTCTAGTAGACTATTCCACAGAGCAGAAACACGAACAGAGAATGCTGCTTTTCTTCTATTGAGACAAAAGCGACTTAGTCTTTGGAGCCGCTCTTTCTAGGTAAGCATGGAGAGTTCTGTCACCATCCTGGTTGCCAACTGTTGAACACGCTCCAGGTGTACGATATCTTTTATGGATAAGGATTTGTTGCTTAGAAGGCATACTCAAGAATGGGGCATACCAAAGTTATGTATAAAGGACGGATAATGTCTGCCGTTAGGTTGAGAAAGTATTTCCGGATTAGGCTTTGTTCCCCATCTCAATACAATGGTGCGTTGGTTTAAAGGAGCTGTTCACAATCATACAAAGGTCGTTCGCATTAGCGACGATATTGAATGGTTGAGGTGGAAAACTGATAGTCAGGGGGAGGGCACTAAGCGGAGAGCCAATAGGAAGATGACTGCATTTTATTAGTCATTGTTCAATTGTCTCCCTTTGGAAGATTGGTGGGATTGAGTGTTAATGAAAGGATGATCCCTGTGAAACGGAGCGGCTCTTGCAATGTGTCTCACTAGCAGTGGTGTGGTGTAATGCTTTCACTATCATTTCGGCTGGAAGGGAATACCCTCCTAAAAAGGGCCCGTCTTTAATAGGCTATTATTCTTCAGCATATTCTTATCATAAAAGAACAAATTTGTAGCAGTTATATGACTACAATCTAGTTTCGTTTGCGCAAGTTTATCCTTACACGCAGAGTAATTGGTATCCAACCAGAACATTTTGCACGGGAGGCATTTCCACTGCACTGTTGTATCCTGTTTTCCCGCATTTTTCTATAGTTGGATATTTTGACGTCGGCTATCTTCCTGTCTTGTTCCAAACAAAGACATGACCTGCACGAGACAAGTGGACTCCAGATCCAACCAATAGTATGGATGCACGTACGCGCACACACTCAGCATGCTTCTGTATTTCAGGCTACGTAACTCTTTCCTGGTCTCTGGCTGTTTTGTTGATGAAACTATGTATAAATAAAATTGATTTAAAATGTAAAGGAGGAGTTTGTCCTTATAATCAAGCTAACGGTAACCCATTTTTTTCTTACTTCATGAAGCCTATGGGATAAACATCACTTGATTGGTTCTCCTGCCTTTTATGTACAAATGGCAACATTCTCCTATCCTCTTACAAATGTAACAATAAACAGAATTGTATTTTTAACCCCCCACCCCCCCAAAAAAATACTACACTATCTCAGCTAAACTTTGAAAATTGTAAATACAAGAATTATACATGACTAGACGTACCCGTGACTCGTTGGGCCACAACAACCACTAATACTACTATTATTTCTACTTTGATTTCATTTGAAAATTCATAAACTGTGACATATCTTTGAAGAGATTATCCTTGCATAACTAAAAATAATAAGTTTATTATTATTATTATTATTATTATTATTATTATTATTATTATTATTATTATTATTATTATTATTATTATTATACCTAATAACTAGGAGTTATCACACAAGTCATCGTCAGTGATTGCTCACCGACAACAACCGGTGGTGTTCCCTGAAGTCTGAGTGACAACAAGTCTCTCCAGATTTCCAGTACTCTCCACCTCTTTTTGATAATCACTGCAAATGATCTTGCGGTATCGCAACAGCCACCTACCATTGATTTCTTGCTGGTAACGACCATTTGTCTCCTCTGGGATTTGGGTGGCAATAAGCCTCGCCAAGGTCCCCGTATTCTCCTCACTTTTTCAGTGGAGGTCTGGTTAGTGCTCTCCCTCCTCGGTCTTTCCATCCTTCTTGACCTGTCACCACAATTTTGTGTGCCATCACTTTTTTGTTGGGGTGGGGAAGTTTATAAGATTCCTTGCAGTTTCTATTCCTTGGTTCGTGTGGTGGTGTTCTTCCTATTGTTTTGTTTTCTTCCTATTGTAACTTCTATGTGACTGGTTATCGTTCATAGCTTATGCGGGTTGGTTTCCGCATTCAAAGATTTTCCTTAAGATTGCAGCTGTTTTGAACATTGCCGTCCTTTGTATGGTCTCAGTGATCCCTTTGATTGCAATTTCTCCCAGTCTTTTTTCCAGATTCTTTGGGAATATTCCTAGTGCTACTACGATTATTGGAAGTATATTAACTTTCTTTATGCTCCATATCCCTTTCAGTTCTCTGGCAAGTTCAGGGTATTTGCTTCGTTTTTTCCGTCTCTTTGATCTTCACACTGTGTTTGGATTGAACGGCAAAATCTATGACTGGGCAGGATTTTTCCTTCTTGTTGATTATCATGACATCCGGTCTCCTTGCTTGTATATTAGTTTATCTGTTTGCACCTCTATGTCCCAGAGGATTTTGTGATTTTCATTTTCCAGTACTGTCTTTGGTTTATGTTTGTACCATTTGTCCGTGTGTTCGAAATGCAGTCGTTTGCATAGTTTCCAGTGTACTGCTTTCCCCACGCATTCGTGTCTGTTCTTGTATTCTTCTTGGGCTAGTTTGCTGCATTCACTTATGTGATTTAGTGTTTCGGCTCTTTGTCCACACCATCTGCACTTACTGTTTTCTTGGGTTTATCTATTTTAGCTTTAATCTAGTTATTTCTAATTGCATTGTTCTGTGCAACTGTCAGTAGAGATTCTGTTTCTCTGTTAAGTGTCCTTTTCTTAGCCATACCCAGGAATGTTGGTTGGTTGGTTAATCTCTTCTCTGACCATTCTTATGAAACGTCCATGTAGCTGGGGTTTTTTTCCCACTTTTTTTTGTTGTTTTTTTTTTTATTGCTGGTTTTGGTGCTTCCCGAGTTGTTCATTGGGGCAGTGTCTCAGGCTGCAGTGATCAGTCTTTCTGTGTTCTGGTTTATGTATTTCTCCAGCTCTTCTTTTGTGTCTTACACAGTCTTCTATACTTACCAGTTCTCTTTCCCCTTCGTTTCTTTTCATGTAATCTGTCCGTGTCAACTTTTGGGTGTAGTGCGTTGTGCATGGTCATTAATTTTCTAGTCCTCTGATCAACATGCCTGAGTTCTTCTTTAGTCCAGCTTATGAAAGATTCAGAGTACCTTATTAGCGATACTGCCCAGGTGTTTATTCCTTTTACTAGATTCCCGCTATATAATTTCGTTTCTATGAGTTTTCTTGCTCTTCCTAAATATTCTTTTTCTGATCTTCTCTTTCATTTCTTTAGATTTGATGGTGTCTGCTTCCAGAACTTCCAAATAGTTATAGCTATTATTATTATTATTATTATTATTATTATTATTATTATTATTATTATATAGAAGTAAAGCGACTTATTATTTTGCCAACTAATCTACGTAGTGCTTGTGGTGTTACAGACACACGTATGTAAATTAGATGACGACAGTCACAGAAAAAAAAGAGTCACTCATTTTTTAAATGCTCACAGAGATAGTAAGAAATATTAGAGAGTGGTTGAATCAACATAGAGTGAGAGAGGCGAGAAAAATATAGAGAGAACTAAGAGAAAGATGGGTAACTTATAAATTAGGGCTAATTAAAACAGATTGATTGGCGCAGATCACAACGAATGGCCTAGAACTGTCTGTTACGTTTGTTGTATTTTCAGATTGGTACCGGTCCTCAGCTTGCAAGTCCAATAGGACCACGTTTTACATATAGCACCTGGTATTCTCAAATGGTCACATATCTAAGTACATGGTAACAACATAAAAGCAGTTCAGAATGAGTTGAAAAAGACATTGGACGATATACTTTTTTCTATTCCTCAATCGGGAACAAATCTAGACTACTTTTTACATAGACCGTTGGACTTTTTTTTTGGTGTGCTGTAGTCATGGTAACAACATAGAAGTACATGGTAAAAATATAGACGCAGTCCAGGAAAAGTTGAAAAAGAAACCTGACAGTATACTTTCTTCTATTCACCAGTCAAGAACAGATCCAGTCTACTGTTATTAAACCTCAAGACATGTTTGTTATTGTTTTTTTTGTTTTTTTTTTGGGGGGGGGGGGTCTGTGTTGTAGTCATGAATCTGTTCTCGACTAGGGAATAGAAGAAAGTGTGGTAAAAGTTCAGAATAGTTAACACTCGAGAACTCATAAACTAGAGAAAAACAACACATAATTTATATAAAACGCATTAGAATTAAATTCTCTACCAAACCCACCTAGTTTTAACGTGTGGAAACGATTTTTAAGATATTTTTAAACCGTAGAAGTACAGAATAGTTAACATTCGAGAATTCATAAACCAAACAAAATTGGCAGGTCCTGCCTAGTTTTAACATGTGCAATTGATTTGTAAGATTTTGTTACCGTTTGAAATAATCTTACAAATCGTGTCCACACATTAAAACGAGGCAGGTTCAGTAGAGAATTTTATTATAATGTGTTTTATATAAAGTATGTGTTGTTTTTGTTGGTTTACGAGTTCTCAGTGTTAACTACTCTGTACTATTACTGAAAGTATACTGTAGTAATTTTTTTCGACTCGTCTTGGACGGCTTCTATGTTATTATCATGACCAGAACTTTCGTTTTACTTAAAATAATATTCTAAAACTCATTTTGGAAACTTGTCATTATGAAATGCAAATATAATTTCTTTTACATATAAACAGTGCTAAGGACTCCCCTAACTGACGATACTGCTCTTTTTATTGTCACATGATCCCCAATAATTCCCGTGACTTTGTCCTCTGGTGCCCACCATTAATTTCAAAGGGAAAATTAAACCTAAGCGAAAACATAAATTGTCAGTTTGTCTTTCTTTCCTTGTTTTTGTTCTACACACGGAATAACCCAATATCACCCCCCCCCCGAGAACAGATATCACGTATCTCACTCTGTAAGTGATCAAGGCCGTTTATCCACACCCATGCACAAAACAGTTTCATGCGAATGCCTGCCAAATTTCGATGTGAAGAATTCAGTTTTTCTGGTATTTGCATGCCGAGTAAAGACATGATTTTTTTCTTTGCTGCAAATAGAGAAATATCTTTTTTCAAGGATCCATTCATCTCGAAAACACGAAATTCTGGATTCCTGATATAATTGAATTTTGTGGCGAGATCCCACTATTATCTAGGTGTTATTATATAGGTGTGAGATGAACTTTGATCGCACATAAATTTATCAGTCTTCAGTCAGGCGAAACCACTCTCCGGATCGAGTGGAAATTTCAGTTTGAAAAGGAGGTATACTCTGAACATTTAAAAAAAAAAAATAATAGTAAAATATGACCCCATGCCATACCACCCTGATTCGATACACTACGTTGATAAATAAATATTTAATTGAAAATTACTGAATGCCTCAATATTGTCATTTCATCTATTTATTATTGTCTCATATCAAACAGTGATTTTAACCAAATTGCATTGGCATTTCTTTCAAAACAAAATTCAACTTCTTACACACTATACACACTGTTTCAAGCAAACTACAGCATCCTTCCATATATATATATATATATATATATATATATATATATATATATATATATATATATATATAACTTCTTTGTAATATAGTAGGAAAAATCCCAGCAGAGTGCTCGATTAATTAAAAATTAAAGTTAAAAATTAAGAGCATAATATTTATTTATTTTGGTACAGAAAAATTAGTACAACATTCGTACCGTCGGTTTCAAGCATGGAAAGACTTAGCCATCCGAAACAGATGACAACAGAAGCTGAAGAGAGCCGGATGGCTAAGTCTTTCCGTGCTTGAAACCGACGGTACGAATGTTGTACTAATTTTTCTGTAACAAAATAAATAAATATATATATATATATATATATATATATATATATATATATATATTTATATATATATATACTAGCAGGAAGACCCGACGTTGCTCGGGATACTATACTCATAACACTATATTAATTTCTTTATTTTTACTGACCCCCCCCCCCCCCCGTTTCGCCCCCTAATATAACCGGAAGAAGCTGAAATTTTGGAAAACTCTCTGAATTTGTGTCTTATACATATGGTTTAAATTTCATTAAAATCGGATATACATATTTAAAGTTTTAAGGGGGTTCTGTCCCACTGGGTCACTTAGAGGTTGGGGGCACGTAAATAATCGGCACATGGAGGATAATGTAGAGATTCGGGACCACTTCCATTGTCTTTCCCAGAGAATCTTATACATATGATATAAATTTCATAAAAATAGGATATATTTGAAGTTTTAAAGGAGGTTCATCCCCCATAGCTCCCTTAGATTAGGAAGGCATTTAGAGATTTGCGACCACTTCCATTGTCTTCCTCAGAAAATTTTAATAGATATGATTTAAATTTCATAAACATAGGATATATTTGAAGTTTTAAGAGGGTTATGGCTTCATAAGCCCATTAGGGGTGCACTTAGAGATTCGAGAACACTTCCATTGAAATTTTACACAAGAATACACTTTTAGATTTTATGTAGATTCTCTAACTTTTCTTTCTATAGGGAACACCCAAACATCGCACAAACACACACACACACACATACATACAGACATTTAGTTTTATATATATATATATATATATAGAAGATAGATATATTGGTGAAAATAAATTGGGGTGCTGCAGTTCGACAATACCTAGACAAGCCACCACTGTTGAGGATAGTAAACAAATAAATAAACATTAATTAGAAAGGAAGGAACATAAATAAACTTTGAAAAATATCTTACCGGTCTTCGTGTTGCTGCATTGTTGATATGGTTCGTTTGATCAGTTAGTGGTGTTACTGGGCTCTGCCGGTCCCTATAGACACGGGCTCTCCAACCTAACGTAGTGGTAGTGTCATTATTACTACTACTACTACTACTACAGTTATAATTTTCAGCAGCAGTTTCGATGTCTTTCCGTGCAGTCCGACTTGTCTGGCGTTCCACACTTGGAGCCCTTGAAGTTGAAACGCTTTCGATACTTGGCACCCGACTTGACGTCCGTTCTATGCTTGGAGCCCGACTGGATGCTCTTTCGTATGAATAATCCTTGCTAGATGTCCGATAAGACGGCTGTTCCATCTCTACACTGGGTGCCCGGCTGGATATGCGGTCGATGCTGGGTGCACGGGTATGCAGGCGTTCATAGGCCAAGTCTACGCTGGGAGCCCGAGCTCGAGCTCGAGACAAATTGTGAGGTTCCGCCTCTATAGATCGGGATTGACTAGCAGCACGCGAATGAGATGAACCGTAGCTATCAGTATTACGGTCAGAATAGAATCGACTGGTGCTGGGCAATTCACTAGATGCCCGGGAAGAACGTAGTGTGCCGCCACTGTAAATAGATGAAGATGCAAGAGGGGATCGATACGGCCGAGACAGCGAAGATGAATAACTATTGGACAAATAATTCGATGTATAACCATTGGTTGGAGTATAGTCCGTAGACTTTAGGGGTTTTGTGTACGATAACAAAGTACTGGAAGTGCTGTCCCCATAGCGAGACAAGCGGCTAGGGCGAAAGTCCGAAGAGAGGGGTTTGCCCTTTCTGTCGAGAGGACCCGGTCCATCGGGTAAACGGCGGGAGTAAACATTGTTTAGAAGTCTAGTCGTACTAGTTGAAGTCGTGCCATTGGAGAGGCTATACTTGGAAGAATAGTTATCAGGGCGATAGTTTTTCAGGTAACTGGGTGTTGAACTTGAGCCTCCAGCGCTTAATAGCTCAAGGGAAGCCCTTCTGGAGGCAACCGTTCCTCTTTGCATGGTTGTATTTGAAAAAAAGATTTTCTTTTTAGATCTTAGTGCGACGGAAATCCTCCAGATGGTAGATTATGAGAGATCCGCATCTTGCCAACTGGAACAGATATAAAAAAAATAAAATAAGATAAAACAGGTAAATACAATTTGTTGCATACTGCATACATTTTCTTCATATAATCTTATTATAATTGTTGTGACCTAGAAGGGCCGGTAATAATCAATACAAACACAGTGGTATGATTAACAAAAGTATATTAACAAAAATATGTTACAGAAAGTATGCGTCCGATTCTGTGGCCATAACTGCCATCAAAAACTATCACAATGCTTGGTTGTAACTGTATTTATTGTGTCTGGGTAAGTCCTTTTATTCCTGAAATAGGTAAATCAACTTACACCATAGCAATAATAGACTAGAAGGGACATCAGATGTTGCCTTATATATTAGATGAAAAAGTCGAAATTACAAACATGAAGTACTAAATAGATTGTTGCTTTTTTTATGAAGTTTGAAATCTATGAAAGTGGTCTTAGTCACCAATGCTATATATTTATTTCTGAAGAACTCAAGGGATACAACTCAGTATGATTGCACACAATAAATTCCCTTTAATCTGTTTCGATGAGTAAGGAGAAATGTCTCCATTATAAGAATTTTCTTAGCCGTAATAAGTATTTTCAGAAAAAATAACGAAGCAAAATAAAATACATTCGTGTAAATAACATAGTGGTAGAAAAAAAGACAACAAAAAAAAACAGGCTAGCCCAAATCAAGTATCGATATAGATAGATTGCTATTTGGTTCTGACTTTGAAAATCCGACAAGATAACCTTGTATGTTAGATGGTAGCCGTCCCTTCCATTATCCATGTATAAGATTTCAAACTCTGCTGATGGCAATGACACTATTTATTCATATACAGCACTTTGTACCGTTTGTAGACAGATCAACCATTTTAATGAAGGTAGAGATAAACGCAAAGATGACCAGAAATAAAAGAACAAATTAAGAAACTGTGACTCAAAGTCAGACATTGGTTCAAGAAGGGTCTCGGGTTTTGATTGCTATGATAGTCAAGGAAGTGGAATATTCACATGAGTCAGAATTTTCACTTTTCCAAAGTTGCAACGGATTTGAAGTCTAGACCGTATATGCTGACCAACACTGGCGCCCTAGAAATCTGTCTGCTAGAGGAATAAATATCAGGCCAGATAGAATATGTAATCGATGAATTCGATTGGAATTTTAACTTTTTCTGGCAAAGAATACAGAGTGATAATGTTCGAAATATACTGGCTAGTCAGAATCAAATATCAATTTGGCAAATGCAGTTCTATTTAGATCTAACTTAGAAAATCCGACCGACTTAATTATTTATATTATATAACTCATCTCAGAAATATTATCAAGTATTCATGGATATGAAACAAAACTGCATCTGGTAGTTAAACCCCAATTTTGGAGTGTTGGAGAGTGTAGAGTCATCCTTTAGTTGCCATTACTTGCAGGTTCATTCTGACCTAGTGTGGTAGTACCTAACAGGTTCCCATCTATTGGTTAAATAGAACCAGTCCTGGGTATGATATGTCGTATGCACATACATTTACAGTTAAAGATATCAATAGTTATACCAGTTCAACATGAAAATTTGTTTCTGCATGCAGAAACAATGTAAGAAAATTTAGTTTGACGGAAAGAATCCACTCCAGATTAACTTTGTAAAACATTAAGAAAAGGAAAAATCTCAATCTTTTTGTTTTCTCATCGCATTAAATTTGCGACGGTTTTGAAGTCTAAACCGTTTTATGCTGACCGACAACGGCGTCTCAAAAGTTAGTTTACTACAGAAAGAAATATAGGATCGCATATAACATGTAATCGATAAAATCGATTGGAATTTCAACTTTTTCTGGCAAAGTGCACAGTGATAATGTTCGAAAAGAACTGGCTAGTCAAAATAAAAACTTGAAAAATCCGACTGACTTAATTTTATATATTTGATAGGCTTTATTCAATTGATATGACGTTTTTGTATCAAATTTATATCTACGTCGGATATGTAAACAAACTAGTTGTTAACTATAATATTTTTAACAAAGTTAATACAACTATTTCTCGGCTTTTACATCGCTGAAGAAGTATACATTTTATCTAAACGTTATATGAGTTGAATAAAGCTAATTTCACATAATAAGTGTGTTCAGACATTATATGGGTGTGTGATTGTCCTAATGGATACCATTGTGGCCTATGGAATCGGCAATGCCGACTTCAAAGCCTATTGGATCTATTGGGATTATTTACATGCTACTACTGTCGAGAAAGGTGTGAACCGCAATTTCTCTCAATCTTAGAAGTAAACTAGTAACCTGGGTTCACTTAAACATATACAAACACTCTTTTGCAATAGGTATTGTATTTTGGCATGAAATAACTCACAAAATGTTGATTTGCCGTTAAAACAGACAAACCAAACTGAACCTGGAGATAAATAGACAGACAAACAGGCAGATGTCTGTCAGTTTGTCCGTAATTTATATCTGCAGATAAGATGCGATTTAAAAATGAAAAATAGGATATGATAGCGTTATTGAGATAGATAGACATATAGAGATAGCTAGTTAGCTAGATAGCTAGCTAGTTAGATAGATAGATAGATAGATAGATAGATAGATAGATAGAGAGATAGATAGATAGATAGATAGAGAGAGAGAGAGAGAGAGAGAGAGAGAGAGAGTGGGGTGATGGTGGAAGTCTTTCTCAAGAATGAATCGGATGTAAATGATCTGTTTCTTTTGCTTGAGTAAAAAGCACCACGCCCTTTGAAGAAGAAAAAAAAATGGAATTTCGAACAACTCCACTCACACTGGATTCTCAGTCTGAAACACCGGTTAAATATAAGACATTTGATATGGCTTGTCTGATTTTGGACACCATTCTTGGCATAGACATGGTCAGTTTAACTTCGAGGCTATCAGCAAACAATAAATATCTTTATATGAAAGGCTGAAAATGTCTCTGTCTGTCTGTCCGTCTGTCTGTCTGTCTGTCCCTCCGCTTTTCATACTTTCCTCATCCAATATCTAACTGAATAAATGCGTAAGTTTTTTTCATTCATCACACCTATATTACCATCAAAACGGGTTACTGTTATTTGAATCAATTATACAGCACAGTCTTTTGAAATATATATATAATATATATACGGACGAAGAATAAAGATATATATATATATATATATATATATATATATATATATATATATATATATATATATATAGAGAGAGAGAGAGAGAGAGAGAGAGAGAGAGGGTGACCTCTCTCTCTCTCTCTTATTGAACTTAACAATGCCAAATTTTCTTTTTTATCGTTTTTATATTCAATGCTTGTTTTGATTTTAATATAACAAATGGTTTTGTTTTGGAATATTGTTTTATTTCGTGGATAAATGTTTCGCATTTGTGTTCTAATGTTTCTTTCCGGCCTTTTCTCCAGGGCGACTGACTTGATTTTCAACAAGTTGCTATCCATTTCTAAATTGTAAGTTAAAAAAAAGTGCCCCCCCCCCAAACACCACCGCTCAGGTGAATTGATTTCTTCTTTTCATTTCTGTACGGTCCTATTCAAACGATAAATAAATTTGTATAAAAATTACCAAAATGTTACTGTTTATCTATTTATATGAACGAATGTGAAAGTTTTGTCTCGTGTTTGCAAGAAACTTATGAATGAAATGTTTATTATTTAAACTTTTTGTTTCAAGTATTTCAAGTAGCAAACTTTGCAAAGCGATAGTGAGCCGGTAAAGCCAGCTCGTACATTCCATAAAACCCAGATAAATTACAAATCACTGACGATTGTTTATAGTAACAACAAAAACATTGGGACTAACATGCTCCCGTCATAGAAATGATCAATATTCAATCTAAACACTGGCCCATGACTTTAGGGGTGTTATGTTATCATTCATATTTAGATACATAATGGACTCTTCCGATAAGAATATAGTACTTTGACAATAATCTACTCAGGGACTTGAGTAGCCGAGCTACTTGCTGACCAGTATATACCAATCGAGGATCCGTTCTCGACAATCAGTCCAGCAGAGACTAGGCCAACTGGGTGGCCTTTTATCTTTCTCAGGCTGAGGTATAAGTTCTGGGTAGTCCTAGGAGTTCCATCCTCCCAGGCCTTGCCTCCGTTTTTGGGAAGGAGTTAGTTTATCGCTAATTGCCTGAGGCGCCCTGACCAGGGAATGCCAATGGGGCTGCCAGCCAATTTTCAAGAGGCCAGAGTGACACATTTTTAGGCTTACTCTTTCCACCTTCCGGCCTTGTGCCATATCATATTTCTGTGGGAAGTATGTAAATACCGAGTCGAGTAGTTGAAGCTACACTGATGACGACATTATATTACTGTTATATAACCTTTTTCTTATTTTCAACATATGTGTTTGTTTTATTTATTTATAATGCCTCTTCGAGGATAGACAACTGGGCTCTGATTTTAGGGACAATCAAGAGTAAGGGAGATAATTCTCTATTTTAAACTCTGCACAGGAAACAAAGTTTCTTTTTTTTTTTTTATCTCGCCAATATTTGATTTTTTATATCAAAATGTGTAAATTTATTTTACGGTTCAAATTGGCAGTGGAAAAAGTTTAAGTAAAAAACTCCCAAAACTTAACAAATATAGACCACTTCTCTTCCCGAACTTTGCAGTGTTTTAGTGTGTTGTGTAAGTAAAATTACATCCCTTTTTTGTCTTAAATTTTTAATTCAACAAAAACTGGGGCTCGGGAGGTGAACGGACATAACATTCTGCTCCCGTGAGGGAAGATGACCAGGTGTCAACAGATGGCAACGACCAAGGTATTTAACGTCAGCCCATGGCAGAAGGTCTGACTCCCATCTGATTTGAGTGCAGTTATTTCTCTTACAAAACATTTACAAAAATAAAAATAAATAAAATCGCACATGGAATTTAATTAAATTAAAAATTGTAAGGAAAATAAACAAAGAAATAAAATAAATTTAAAAAATAAAAATAAAATTTTAAAATAATAATGATAGGAAAAAGAAGCAAATCAAACAATAAAATCCTATTAATATAAAATTCATAAAAGAATACGTTTCATGCAAAATATTCACTGCATAGCTTATTTAAATGATGAAAGGGATTTCCCTCCGAAATATTATGTGATACAAACTCCACCATCAAGTGACACTGAAGGCAAGTAAGATTTATAATAATAATAATAAAAAACAAAAGCAAAAACTTATTTGCATTTTTGCATTGGTCTTGTTTTGCTTTCAGTCCGGCTTGTATCTGATAAATTTCCGCATATATATATATATATATATATATATATATATATATATATATATATATATATATATATATATATATATATTATTATTATCAAAAATAACCGACAACTCATGTCTGGATATTTTTGTATGGATCCCTTTCATTTTCCGGATTAAAGTCCTAATCTCGGATGAGAATTGGCTGATGAATCTGCCGTAATTTTCTTTTACGTCCAAAGTACTTTCTGACCCATCTGGGTCCATCTTAAGTGGAATAATGTCATAAATATAGTTTTGTATTTAAATTTTCCTGCCAAAATTAACTATAAACTCACTCCAGGTCTTTACCTGATTGACATTATTCCACTGAAGATGGCACCAGATGGGTCAGAAAGTACTTTGGACCTAAAAGAAAATTACGGCAGATTCATCAGCCAATTCTCATCCGAGATTAGGACTTTAATCCGGAAAATGGAAGGGATCCATACAAAAATATCCAGACATGAGTTGTCGGTTATTTTTAATAATACGTGCCTTAGAGAAAAAATGCTGCCTCGATACACACATATATATATATATATATATATATATATATATATATATATATATGGTGTTGCAGAAAAATTCGACACTGACAGTCATCACCGAGATCTACCAGGAAGTGCTTAGGAGCGTGGTGAAGCCCTGGATGAACATGATCCCTGCAGGACACTCCCTATGTCTTTGAGCAGGACTTTGCTCCTGTACACAAGGCCAAGATGACCCAGGTGTAGTTACTCAACAATTTTCCTCACCACTAGACCACTGTGGACGCCCTCCTCACCCAACTGCAACCATCTTGACTATTTATTCTGGGGTGTGATCTAGGCCAATACCAACAAGCACGCCCACAACACAGTGGACTCTCTGAAAGTTTCCATTGTGGAGGCGTTTGTCACTATAGACAAAGCATGTGACTCATTTCACACACGCCTTGAAAGGGTCGTCTCTACCGGTGGCGGTTACATTGAGAAATAATCTAGTATGTAACTCTAACTGTTGGTAAATAAACTGTTGGGTCTCTGCATATACAACTTTTGTTTTTATTGCCGATTTCGTTTTCTTTTTGTCAATTGTCGGTTTTTGCTGCAACACCCTGTATATATTACACATAATGCTTCAAGCAAACTACAGCAACCTTTTAAAAACATTATTTATTAATAAATGTTTTACAATTATAAACATTCGACCTAAAACCTTTCTAAGCCCATAACTTTAGTTGTGTAAGCTCTGTTTTCATACAGTCAAGTTATTTCTTCATGTACTCATTATGTTTTACATGTTTCTTCACTGTCTTTTAATGTATGTCCTAGACAAACTGCTGTTAATAAATTAAATGTCTTTGTCATTCCATAGTTTCTTAATCGTGTTTTGCTTTCCAACACACATGTTGTATTTGTTGTTGGTATTAAGAAACCGGAAGTAGAAACCAGACTGCTACTTAAGTTGGTATTATTTAACTAGCGATCATCATGATTATCTACAAAAATATATCGACTATCAGACTCTCTATAAGTGCAAGCTACAGTATTCCCTAGTCGTTAGACCGAAAACAACAATTTTCTTCTACAAAACAACCAAACCATGAATAAATATTTGAAGATATATAAAACTTGAAGTATAAACACTTTTACCAAAATGACCATACTCAGCATTAAATAACTCGAAAAGGGTTGATATGCCGTAAAACGAAACAACTAAACCAAACACCATTAATAAATATTTGAAGATATAAAGAACTTGAAACACAAATATTTTAATTTGTAAAGGAGAATAGTGAAAAGGGGGTTGTAAACATTAAACAATAAGTTTGCTGTTAAACTTTACAAATAAGGCATTTGCTTAGCCAATTAAAAAAAGTTATTTATTTATTTTTCACGGAAAATGTAAAAAACTGTGAGAGAGGACGCGAGAGAGAGACATCCACCCTCTCCCTCCATTTTCTCTTTTCGTTTATGCCTCGTAGCGAGTGCTGGTAGTTGAACTTCTTTAATTCATTATTGCTAATATCGACTAAACCATTGCATATATATAGTAAAAATAAGACAATACAATTTCAAATGAATAACACCAAACATTAATTTCTTATGAACTGTTTGAAAAATAGTTACACAAATTAGGCACTCAAAGGACTCTCTCTAAATCATTCCTATGTACTATATATACAGAATTTCAAAATATTATCCCGATTTAAGTAACAGTAACCTGTTTTGATGATTATATAGGAGTGATAAATGAAAAACTTTCGCAATTATTGATTTAGATTATCCTACAGCTGAGTTAATCAATGTTTGTTTCTCCAAGTTTTTTCCTATATATTTGAATCACACAAAATACATACTAAAATATTCCTCGGTTTTGGAATTGAGTTATGTTAAAAAAAATATTCATTTTAATTGGTCTAATAAGCCATAATTTGCAAATAACTCGTCAAATGACGCATCTCTTACTAACTTCTATCTATCACTTTCACCCTCTCTCGATGTTTGTTGTGCGACTGCCCGCTTTTATTCTATACATCGTCTATTATTCTTGCTCTCATCATTCTTTCTCTGTCTGTCTGTCTGTCTGTCTCCCCCCCCTCTCTCTCTCTCTCTCTGTTTATTAATAGTCAAAAGTAATAAAGAAAGGAAAAATAAAACGATTGAAATAGTCCATTATAAACAAAAAGGATTCTCACTGGTGGCGGTAATATTATTTAATCCGTAGTTGGGGGGGGGGAGAGAGAGAGAGAGAGAGAGAGAGAGGGGCTAATTCTGTCTTTTTATTTTTTTTATATATAACTGGTTTTGCAAACTCACTTTTTCTGATTCAAGCAATTTAACCCGAGCTCAATGGGTGACCTAATAGGTCACATATTTTCTAGTATAATAGATAATTTGAAAGTTGGAAATTATAGAAATTAAAAAATAAGAATAAAAATAGTGATATGGGGTTTAGAGCTGGAAGCAGGAGTGCTCATACGTCCTCATTAATTCCCCATGTAACGCAGGGACTACCTGTTAGTACACATATAAAATGGTGCTGCTACAACAAGGTTGATATTTAATTACCATGACTCAGCGTGTAGTAAAATGGGTGGCATGCGTCTCTCTCTTTCTGTCTGGCAACTGGTTCAATAGAATATAAAGAAAGAAAAAGAAAGAAAAAGAAAACTGACTGACTAACTATTTGACCTAGTCTCAGTGTTTTTGAAACAACTATTAATTAGTATAATAGAATGGGTAAGTTCCTAGAAGCACCTTTTTTTTTTAAATTTAAATTTGAAAATCAAGCAAAAAGCCGTTGAAAGTTACCGATAAGATGCAAATATTTAAAAAAATTCTTTTCACTTTTGTCTCAAATTTTGACAGAAAAACTCAAAATGTCTCTGAAAAAAGGTTTTATACCCGAAAAAATTGAAGACAGAAGTGAAAAAAAAAGAAATTGCATCTTATCAGTGTCTTTCAACAGCTTTTTGCTTGATTTTCAAACTATTAGTAAGAATAAAAAATCGTATATTTGTTTACTCCCCATGCGACAGTTTAACCCCTGGTGATCCCAAATGAATGAATATTACAGTATTTCTTTTACTATAAGCAGATCGAGATCACACTAAATCTGATAACGTAGGCTTGTAAGTGTATCTAATGTAGTTTCTGACTTTTAGACGAACACACGCACGCTCTCATCATTGATGTAACCGTCCCAAATGACTATGGCCTCAATAGAGCCGAACGGGAAAAAATAACAAAATACCAAGACCTCAAAAATGATTTTAAAATAACATGGTCCCTCGATGAAATAAACATCATACCGGTTGTAGTGGGGGCAACTGGTCTAGTGAAAAGAAATCTAAGAAAATACTTAGAAACAATCCCGGGAAGACCAAACTGTAGGGAAGTACAGATAGCAGCCCTAAAAGGAACAACATCTATCCTTAAGAGAGCCGTCGGATATAAATTTTACTCATAGGGAAATCAAGTGTTAGCCTCAAGATAAATTAAAATGATTTAAAAAAAAACAGAATTACGACTTATATAATAGATAATTTGAAAATTGAAAATTATAGAAAAAAAAAGAATAAAAATCGTAATATGTGGTTCAGGGATAGGAGCAGGAGTACGCATACGTCTTCATTATTCTCACGCAGGGACTACCTGTTATTACATATATAAAATGGTGATAGCTACAATCAAGTTGATATTAATTACCATGACTGAACGCGTAGTGAAATGGGTGGCATGCTTAGCGATAAGAGAAACATGTTCGCACAAATATATTGGTTGTCTTAATGGAAGGCAGCGTCGGTTTGTTGGCAACAAGTAACGGGATACATATACATGCCAGTGGCCCACCTGTCGTATTTAGAGGCCACGTTTGCAACTAACTTAAAATTGATATGCCATTTAAACAGATTGCTTCACTAATATGAATATCTGTTATAACCATGGCCATCCCTATAACAGGCCGAGAGATCTAACATTTGTAGTCTCTGACTGGAAGCAAGTTTTACAATCGGTCAACAAAGATCTTTTCAGGTGCTAACACTTCACTGTAATTACTCCTAAAAAATGTCATTCTGAAAGGATTCTAATCCTGGCCTGGCTATGATTAATGATTCAGGGGTAGATGTTTTTGTCAGCCAGCCTTGTAACCTCTTCTTTCCCTATTGGGCACTTGAACGGTTTACTTTTTGGCTAGCCTGTTTGGGGTCCAGGAGATAGAACGCTGGTGGTGTTTTTTTTTCAGGCTTGGTTTGTCTGATAACTGACAGATAATGAAGATAGTTAAGTATCCTTGGTAGAGGACGAGGTCATCGTACTTTTCTGGTCAACACTTTCTCCATGTGATAGTACAGAGGACTGAACTCAAGGATAACTCCTTGAGAAACTTTTCTATCAGCACTCACTAAATGTTGGGGTATTCTCAAGTGCCATTTGTGCATGGATATGTGTCTCTTGAGGTATTTCCCGCATGGATGACTAGGTCCATCACTGTCATGTTAATATTTCAGCTTTAGGTTCGATTATTTTGCCTCTGTATTTCTCATTGTCAGTTGAAAAACTACCTTGTTTTGAAGTTATTTTACCTTCCTCTCCCTTTTTGTTATTATACAACTTATCATCTTTCATTCTTTTTAGTTATTTACATCTAGTGGCTTTATGCCTTGTCGGAGCGACTTCCATAAACAAAAGTTCAAATTCTCTAAAAACAAATCCCCCAATGAAGTAAAAATCACCCATTGAAATATGCATTTGTCTTTGTTTATTCAAAGTTACCTGTCTCTTCAATTTATAGGAATTTGTTAATAATTTTCAAATTTATAAATTTGCTCAAAATGGTTCTTATTATTTTGTATGTAAAACACATAAAACATCAAGCTAATCTCACAGGGGAAATTTCCCTCTGTTCTTAACTGCTACATTAATTATCTTAGAAAATTCACATCGCCTCCAGTAAAAGACCCAAGTTGCACAATCAGCTGGCCTGTTATAGGGATGGCCATGGTTATAACTCAACTATATATCAGGCCTTTATAATTAGAGATGACCAAAATAACCAATCATTTTACGTTTTAATACGAAACCAGTAGTGACAGTAAGAGTATAGGCATATAATATAAAATATACATTTTTATAAGTGACACGGTGAGTGTTTTTTTTAAATTTAAAAAAACTTTTATTTTTCCCAAACAAAGCATATTGCTACTGAGACGTAAGAGGCTACTATGATAGGGGCCATATTTATAAAGGGGGGGGGCAATCTAAGTAGGGAGTTGGGCAGCAAGATGTTTGTTCACATTATATTTAAATTTCTGCATATTGACACGATCGAGGAAATGAAGCAGAGAGAGAATTCCAAAGGCAAGTCGCCTGAGGAGAAAAGTTATTAGAGTAGAAAGTTTTCTGACATCTAGGGACCTTTACAGTGAAGGGGTGGGATTTTGCTGCTAGTCTGGTTGATTAGAAATATTTACAAATGCGGTAAATTCATCAGAGAACATTCCGTGGAAGTACTTGTAAAACAAGCACAGGGATGCCACATTGCGGTGATGAGACAGGGGCTGGAGCTTGGTAGTCACTGCGGAACCTATTAGGTTAGAGACTCTTTTTTGTACCCTGTCCAAGAGGGAGAGACTAGTGGTTTCAGCACCAGCCCAGATGTGGTAACAATATTCCGTGCATAGGCGAATGGTGGCTTTATAGAGATATAGGATACTGTCAGGTGTGAGAAGTTTCCTAGCACGGTAGAGAGAGCCCACCTTCTTTGCAGCAGACTTGACATTATCTTCTATTTATTTATTCCAATTCATGGTGCCTGTAAATGTTGGGCCGAAGAGTTTAAACGCTAGGCTCTAGGTAAGGGTGGTATTAAACATGACATTCGGTGGTTGGAAAGGTTTCTTATAATTGTTAAAGGAAAGTATGTATATATATATATATATATATATATATATATATATATATATATATATAATACGAAATGATACTTTAGTATATATAGAGAGAGAAGAGAAGAGATATGTGCCAAAGCAGACGAGTTCTCAACAAATTTACATGGGAGTGGAATTCAATCTAACTTTTGAGTGAGTTCACATCAATTCATTAAAGTCCACGTCACATTTCTTTTGCAAGACCGTTTGACTGAGTTTGAGGCATCAATTAAATCTAAATCGATTTTCCCGCCTTTTGTCAGAAGTTGAGCAAGTGAAACTGTTTGCGATAACATCTGTCAACGATTGAAATGATTCCATTAAATTGCAAACGAAGTTGTCTCCTTTGGTTTATGTCTACTTTGCCGCTTATAAAATTACACGCTAATTGAATGTCGGGGCCTGCCTGGTGCAGCATTCACCCTGGGCAGATTGAGCCACGACCTTCGTTAAGAAGGCCTGTGTACTGAGTCGGGTTTGTCTGCTAATGTCACGGCGGTTAGTATGCTAAGCAGATAAACATGACGCTTCGAAGAGAAAGGTTATTACACGCCGACAAATGGACATATGACTGTGATCATTTCTGTCTGAAATTATTTCATCTTTGATCTAGTAATTGTTTGGGTTTTAAAAAAGGATACCGATGATTTTGTTCATGTCCTTTTCATGGTTGGAAATCTCATAGTGATTTGAAGGTAAAACTATAAAAAAAAACCCTCATAGACTAAAATTCAAGATGGTTGACAAACCTGTCTTGATAAGAAAATGCTTAAATAAAAAAATACTTGCTTTTCTCTAAAATTTGAATTTTTTACACAATAACAAGTTTGCATAACATAAAAATTTTTGTTTATTCTGATATAAAATCAACTTTTTGACTGTCATAAAATAATATCAACTAGAAATTTGGTTCAAAATTATTTCTTTTTGTATAAAAAAACTTTATTTTTTTGTATCAAAACGTTCATGTGTGTAATAAAATTCTATAGCAGTTCAAATATGTTTGGTACTAGAAAGAAAAAAAACAATGATTAAAACACTGAATTAAAGTTCTGAACATTTAAAAAATTATTTTATTTCAGGACAAGAAATACAATTTAAAACAAGTAAAATTGACAATAAAATAACTTTATATATTTATTTCCAAATAGTTTTGCATTTTTTATAACACTTACAAAATTAATTATTTAATAAGTTTTTAATTATTTATTATTTTCATTTTTTTGTATTATTTATCGTTTGTTATTTTGTTTGTTTATTTAATTACTGTTGGCTGTCAATTCTTTATGAAAGGATTGGGAGGGTCTTAATAACCGTTGTTTTTTGTTTTTGTTGTTCCACTCATCACTTCAATGAATTGGTACATATATATATATATATATATATATATATATATATATATACAATTAAAATTTTCAACACATTGGGAATTTTGACCCCTAGAGTAAATGTGGTACCGTGGTGACTAATGATTCTAGCAAATAGTAAGATAGTCAGAGGATGACCAACGACATCCACCCCACACTTTTGATGGCCTTGTGCCTAATTTGTTTAAAATTTAAATTGTATTTTTATATTTTTTGCAATAAAATAATTAAAAGTGTAATATCTGTTCTGATATTACACTTTATCTTTTCTGTCCTCGGTCATTAAAAGGTGAATGAGAAATTCTTCTAGACTGAGGGAATTTAAATTTTTGTCCCAATCCAGAGTGTTCCTTTTTGGGAGCTTGATTTTCCCCACATTAAATAAAAATAGTAAATAAAAATCCATGAAACAACGTAATGTTTATTTACTTTAATGCAGCAATAACACAACTTAACTGTTCATTTTAACTTCTTGTTTATTTATTATTTATATTGAATAAAGTTCAGTTTCAGTATAAATCGAATCGTGTTCCTTTTTTTTCTTTTTTTAAATGCAATTTAAAAAAGTTTTCTTAATGCATTTTTTAAAAGGCTCTTATTCATTATCGACAGTCTGACTTTTCGACAGATCTCACTTACTACTTACTAGCATGACGTCACTTTTCAGTGCACAGGCCTTCTTAACGAAGTTCGTGGTTGAGCCGGCTTCCTCTGATAGAGCAAGTTTCTAAAGAATATTATATTCACAAACTTCCCCCAGTTGCATGTATATCCCAGTTAGGGAAGATGATTTTGACAGCATTCGTTTTTGCAGGACAGTGTTGCCCTCCTCCCATATACAGTGCCTGGTAATCCCAATTGGTCACCCATCTGGTATTGACCAGGTTCAACGTTGCTTAACTTTGGTGATCTAACAAGAACCGGCATGTCAACGTGATTATGCCGTATTAATGCTGGGGCATATGATGTGGATACTTTTAAAATACACACTCGAGTATTTAACTTTTATAAGCATAATAAAATATGTGATTCTAATATGCGTTGTTATAATTCATTTTGCGAAAGGTATTATTCAAATTATGTTAAAAAATATTTACAAGTACTCGTCTCTGGATAGGTTCATAATAATGGAATGCGACCCAAAACACTTTAAAGCAATCACAAAAAATTTTGATATGGTAAGCATTATGTGAAAATAGATTACACAAAGTTATGGATTTAAGTTCTTATCTCTTTCTATATTGACCAAGAGAGACAACGAGAATATAAGAATATAAGAATATAAGAGTATTGATTTACTCCTCTCCAGGAGTTAGGCACAAGGCCAGTTTTTATCTTACTTCCACAAGTAAGATGTGACCCAAGGTCGGGTCGGGAAAGTGGGGTTTAAAAATTGCCTGGACAGCCTCGTCGGCATTCCCCGGTAGGGGCGCCTCAGACAGTAAGCAATAAACTTACTCCTCCCCAAAGAGGGGAGGCGAAGCCTGGGAGGGTGGACCTCCTAGAACTGCACAGGACAGACCCATAGACCGGCGTAAATCAAGCCCCGAAGGTCAAGACAATACCAGTCTATGGGGTGTAGTATCCATCGGAACAGATACTACACTTTGATCTTAGCCAAAAGACTATAAGAATATAAGAGTAGTAAAACTATTTAATCAGCAAACATTGCATACATTTTTTTAGAATCTAAATAAATGTGTTTAACTTATGGTTTGACTCTTATTAAAATAACATGGAAAAAATATTCAGGAGGGTGTTCATGTCCCTTCAAGGGTCCTTTTAAAAAAATGCAAGAGGCCGGACCCTAAAATAATACATTTTTTTTTTCTAATCGAGTAATATATTTTGGAAACAAATTACCTAACCAGGTTTGAAATGGCTCTAATTGAAACAATTTTCAGAATAAATTAAATGAATTAAGAAATAATCGAAAAAAAATGAATTTACAGGTGCATTTTTGGAGTCTATCTGATGAAATATTCAAGAGAATTTAATCTATATATGCATTTTTTCGATATAAATTTATTTTGTATTTATTTACGGATTTTGTAACTAGCCGCCTTCAGCTTAAGGCCGGTTAAAGAGGGCGAGGAGTGGGTCAGTGTCAGAGGTCAGGTAGACTGGATTCATCTTCTCGCTTTACACATCCTGGCATTGTCTATGTGTGTGCCTGCATTTCTTATTTTATAAACAAGTCACACCCACGCCTAGCATGATTTGGGATGTCTCCTGATCTTAAATACAATATCTTAAATCAATTCATGAATGAGTATTTCTGAATTAATTGAAGATATTGTATTTTGACGATCCTTAGAATCAGCTGTTCATTCGTCAACGCACTCGACTTACTCTAAAATATCCGAGATTTGGATCAGCTTAGTCTAGCACAAGGCCAGTTCATATTTTAAATGGAGTTTGATTCACCACAAGGTCAAGAAACATTAGTGTTCTTTAATCAATTGAGAGTTACATCCATCCAAAAGCTATTATTATACTAAAGCTAAGTTAATCAACGTTTGTTTCCCCAACACTTTTCCCACAAATCACACAAAATACATACTAAAATACTCCTCGGTTTTGGGATTGAGTTATGTTTGAAAAAATAAACTTTAATTTTAATTGTTCTAATTGGCTGTAATTTTTAATAAACTCACTGTATGTTGTTTGGTGCCCCGTTTGTCTGTCATGCTAAGTTTGAAACCGCATTTTCTTTGGTCTGTCATACTTAAGTATGAAACCGTATTCAGTTGAAAACAGCATTTTTATTGGTTTGTTTCACTTAAGTTTAAAATAGCATTTTCGTTGGTCTGTCATATTTCATTTTTAAATAGTATTTTCTTTGGGTTCTCATACTTAAGTTTGAAAAAGCATGTCCGTCAGTCTGTCATGCTTAAGTTTGAAATATAATTTTTTGCTGGTTTGTCATTCTTAAGTTTAATCTTCATTAGTCTGTAACACTTAAATCTGAAATAGGATTTACGTTGGTTTGTCACACTTCAGTTCAAAATAGGATTTTCGTTGATCTGTCACACTTCAGTTTGAAATAGCATTTTTAGATGCGTCCACGGAGCTCTATAAGAAGCATTGTCTGTCCGTCCGTCTGTCCTGCTTAAGTTTGAAATAGAGTTTTCATTGTTTAATGCGCAGCTTGAGAGGACGTATCTTATTTTAGATGCGTCCAAACATATTAGATAAGAAGCTCTGTGTGTCAGTCGGTCTGTCACGCCTAAGTCTGAAATAGCATTTCCGTTGGTCTGTCAGGATAAAAGCTGAAGTAGTATTTTCATTGTTGAACGCACAGATTGGTTGGACGCATCTTAAGGAAACCTGTTCGTGCCTTATTAAAAAAATCTCAGCTGTGAAGATGTAGGCAACAGGTAATTAGCTGAATCTGCAGTTAAATAAATCATTGGAGTCTTTTTAAAGCAAAATCAACAGGAATAATAATAATAATTTACGCCCCCACATACCCCACACACACCCCCAGAAACAGGAATAAGTAAATGTGTAACTGGTTTCCCATCACAAACAAAATATTATTTTTCTTTACGTTTTGTACTTGATGGTTAGGTGCCGCCTACGATTTCCTGAGGAATTTCGTAACAATTTAAGTCTTATACAATCTGGTTGACAACAACAGGAAGGAGCTGCCAACTGTCATCAGTTGTTCTTGTTCTTGCCTGGTGGAATTGCTGCCCAACATTTATAAAATTGCTGCCCAACATTTATAGAATTGCTGCCCAACATTTATAAAATTGCTGCCCAACATTTATAGAATTGCTGCCCAACATTTATAGAATTGCTGCCCAACATTTATAAAATTGCTGCCCAACATTTATAAAATTGCTACCCAACATTTATAGAATTGCTGCCCAACATTTATAGAATTGCTGCCCAACATTTATAGAATTGCTGCCCAACATTTATAGAATTGCTGCCCAACATTTATAGAATTGCTACCCAACATTTATAGAATTGCTGCCCAACATTTATAGAATTGCTACCCAACATTTATAGAATTGCTGCCCAACATTTATAGAATTGCTACCCAACATTTATAGAATTGCTGCCCAACATTTATAGAATTGCTACCCAACATTTATAAAATTGCTGCCCAACATTTATAGAATTGCTGCCCAACATTTATAGAATTGCTACCCAACATTTATAGAATTGCTGCCCAACATTTATAGAATTGCTACCCAACATTTATAGAATTGCTGCCCAACATTTATAGAATTGCTTCCCAACATTTATAGAATTGCTGCCCAACATTTATAGAATTGCTGCCCAACATTTATAGAATTGCTACCCAACATTTATAGAATTGCTGCCCAACATTTATAGAATTGCTACCCAACATTTATAGAATTGCTGCCCAACATTTATAGAATTGCTGCCCAACATTTATAGAATTGCTGCCCAACATTTATAGAATTGCTACCCAACATTTATAGAATTGCTCCCCAACATTTATAGAATTGCTGCCCAACATTTATAGAATTGCTACCCAACATTTATAGAATTGCTGCCCAACATTTATAGAATTGCTGCCCAACATTTATAGAATTGCTACCCAACATTTATAGAATTGCTGCCCAACATTTATAGAATTGCTACCCAACATTTATAGAATTGCTGCCCAACATTTATAGAATTGCTGCCCAACATTTATAGAATTGCTACCCAACATTTATAGAATTGCTCCCCAACATTTATAGAATTGCTACCCAACATTTATAGAATTGCTGCCCAACATTTATAGAATTGCTACCCAACATTTATAGAATTGCTGCCCAACATTTATAGAATTGCTACCCAACATTTATAGAATTGCTGCCCAACATTTATAGAATTGCTACCCAACATTTATAGAATTGCTGCCCAACATTTATAGAATTGCTGCCCAACATTTATAAAATTGCTGCCCAACATTTATAGAATTGCTGCCCAACATTTATAGAATTGCTACCCAACATTTATAGAATTGCTGCCCAACATTTATAGAATTGCTACCCAACATTTATAGAATTGCTGCCCAACATTTATAGAATTGCTACCCAACATTTATAGAATTGCTGCCCAACATTTATAGAATTGCTACCCAACATTTATAGAATTGCTGCCCAACATTTATAGAATTGCTGCCCAACATTTATAGAATTGCTGCCCAACATTTATAGAATTGCTACCCAACATTTATAGAATTGCTCCCCAACATTTATAGAATTGCTACCCAACATTTACAGAATTGCTGCCCAACATTTATAGAATTGCTACCCAACATTTATAGAATTGCTACCCAACATTTATAGAATTGCTGCCCAACATTTATAGAATTGCTACCCAACATTTATAGAATTGCTCCCCAACATTTATAGAATTGCTACCCAACATTTACAGAATTGCTGCCCAACATTTATAGAATTGCTACCCAACATTTATAGAATTGCTGCCCAACATTTATAGAATTGCTGCCCAACATTTATAGAATTCAAACCAAATTATGATCCATTTCTCAAAATATTTAAAATCCCAAACAGATTTTTTTTTCACAAGTATATTTACACATAAATAAAAGAACATAAGTCAGTCGTGAGACTGCATATCTCTGCCTGACAACATAAGTATGGGTCAAAGTCTTATCTGGGCCTTACTTCTCTATACTGCATGAAGTATTCCAAAAGTTATGCCATGGAAACGTTGATAACTCAAAACCTATTTATCTGATCAGGCTGCAATTTTGCATGGTAGTTACTGTTATCAAAGAGCATCAAGTCCATTGGAAAAATTCCATCATAATTTCGACTTTGAGCGAACTTTTCCAGGTCAAGGTCATATATACACAATACCACCCTTCATGAAACACATCATATTTATACATAAAGATATTAAAACAAAGATGCAATGCGTATTATTATATTAGAGGTTATTTCGCTTAAATATATACTGAACAAGAACATAATTCAGCCATGAGACTGCATATATCCCTCTGACAACGTAAGGATGGGCCAAAGTCTTATCTAAGCCTTACTTCTCAATACTTTATGAAGTATTTCCGAAGTTATGCCATGGAAACGTTGATAACTACAAAACCTATTTATCTGATCAGGCTGAAATTTTGCATGCTGGTTACTGTTATCAAAGATCATCAGATCCATACATCAAATTTGGAAAAATTAGAAGTTGAAATTCCGTCGAAATTTCAACTATGAAAGAACTTTTCTATATCAAAGATCAATATCATATAAGATGTGAGACTTCATTGGCTACAATATGGGCCAAGTAGTGAGTCTCTACGATGAACACAACCAGAGTTATTGTCAAAAGTGTGACTTTCACCATTTCCGTGACATTAACCATGACCTTTGACGTAGATATCCCAAAATTAAATCAGTTTTGAGTCAAACCATGACGATATTTTGACCAAATTTGGTAACGATTGGTCCAGCGATGTGGACGCTAGGCTGTACACAAACATAGTGAAAAATTTGACTGAATACACAACCTACTTGACGAAGGTAACAACATAGGACATTACCGTGCACAGTGTCAGGAGGTCATCCTTGCAGGCATTACTTCCTCCTTTCGGAAGGGGTGTGTTTATTTGTTGTCGCCTGAGCTTCCATTATTCGTGAGGGAGTGCTGACAAAACGATATAGGCTATTCTTTGTTCCCTAGTCCAGTGTGTCTTTTTGTGAGGTGCTGGATTCTACACATTAAACTGACTTTGTGTGACTTTGTCCTCGTGGGGAGATAGGTAAGTAAAAGACAGGTTTTTATTGGGTTTCGTAAATATAATGTTTAAAGCGGTATTTCCCACATAAGGTTAGAATAAGTAGAAAAGTGGAAAATTCCATTAGAAGTTAAAGGATTAGAAATAGGGTGACGTGTCAGGATATGACGTCATAGAAAGAGAGTACGAAGTGATACATAGCGATAAAGGTAACAAAATCTTACTCTTTGACAGGTGAGCAGATTGAATTTACACGTCTTTTTTTCCACTGGGAGCGGAAAGTTTTTATGGGAAGAGAGAAAGTAAATAGCAAGTACAACAACCCCCACCTTCTGAAATAAATTCGGAAAAAAATCCTTCACCATAATGAGAAGTTTCCTTTTTTTTTCCTGTCTTCTTTCTATAATAATAATAATAATAATAATAATAATAATAATAATAATAATAATAAAAAACAACAACAGAGCAACCGAGCCCAACAGAAACAAAACAATTCTGGAGCAAGATATGGGAAGAACCAAAAAAGCACAACAAGAATGCCCAATGGTTGAAAAACATGAAAGATGAACTGCAGGAAATCGAACAAGGAACCGAAACAGAAACTAACAAAGAAACGATCAAGAAAACCCTAAGAAAAATGGCAAACTGGAGAGCACCAGGCCACGATGGAATACATGCATACTGGTTTTAAAAATTCACGACCCTGCACGAAAGACTAGCGCAGAAACTGAGTGAATGTATCCGCAAAACAGACGTACCAGAATGAATGACGGAAGGAAGAACAACATTAATACAAAAAGACCCCAAACAGGGAACGACCCCCAGCAACTACAGACCGATAACATGTCTACCAATAATGTGGAAAATTCTCACAGCACAACTGAGAGAACAAATCTACCAATCCCTGGACAAACGTGGACTGCTCCCCGAGGAACAAAAAGGATGCCGGAAAGGACAAAGAGGGGCACATGATCTACTATACATTGATCAAAAGACCCTGAAGGAGGTGAAGAGCAGACAAAGGAACATAACCATGGCATGGATTGACTACAAGAAAGCCTACGACAGAATCCCCCAAACATGGATAATTGAATGCTTAAAAATATACAAGATACCAGACAGGATTATTAATCTCATCCAGAAAGCGATGGAAACATGGAGACTAAAACTGACAGCCGGAGGACAACACCTGTCTGAGATAAAAATACAGAGAGGCATTTTTCAAGGAGACTCTCTATCACCACTGTTGTTTATAATAGCCATGATGCCACTCAACTACATACTCAGAAAGTGTGATGCCGGATACAGGTTTACGGATACAGAACAAAGAATAAACCACCTGATGTACATGGATGACCTTAAACTGTTTGCAAAAAACAAAAAAGAACTGGAAAAGCTGATAAATACAACCAGGATATTCAGCCAGGATATCCAAATGGAGTTTGGAATAGAAAAATGTGCACTGCTAGAGATTAAAAGAGGAAAACTGGAGACGACAGAAGGCATAGAACTCCCCAACCAAGAGGAGATGAGGGCGCTAGGAGAACAAGTTAGTTATAAATACCTGGGAGTTCTGGAAGCAGACACAATCAAATATACAGAAATGAAAGAGAAGATTGGAAAAGAATATCTACGAAGAACAAGGAAACTCTTAGAAACTAAACTATATAGCAGAAACCTAGTAAAAGGGATAAACACATGGGCTGTATCACTAATAAGATACTCTGGACCATTCATAGGCTGGACCAAAGAAGAACTCAGGAACCTTGACCAGAGGACTAGAAAACTAATGACCATGCACAATGCACTGCACCCAAAAGACGATACGACAGACTCTACATGAAAAGAAATGAAGGAGGCAGAGGACTGGTAAGTATAGAAGACTGTGTGGAAGACACCAAAAAAGAGCAGGAGAAATATGTAACCCAGAACACGGAAAGACTGATCACCACAGCAAGAGACATCAGCCCAACAAACAACTCCGGAAGCACTGAACCCAGAAACAAAAAGACAAGAAAGAAAAAGTGGGAAGAAAAACAACTACGTGGACGCTTTATAAGACTCACAAGCGATGAAGTCAATGAAAACAGCTGGGCATGGCTAAGAAAAGGACACTTGAACAGAGAAACGGAATCTCTGCTGACGGCCGCATAGAACAATGCGATTAGGACAAACTTTATTAAAGCAAAGATAGATAAAACCCAGGAAAACAGTAAATGCCGATTGTGTGGACAAAGAGACGAAACAATAAATCATATAATAAGTGAATGCAGCAAGCTAGCCCAAAAGGAATACAAGAACAGACATGACAGCATGGGGAAAGAAGTACACCGGGAAATGTGCAAACAACTGAATTTCGAATATGCAAAAAAACGGTACAAACACAAACCAGAAACTGTACTAGAAAACGAAAAACACAAAATCATATGGGATATGAATGTACAAACTGACAAACCCATAACAGCAAGGAGACCGGATATGATAATAATCAACAAGAAAGAAAAATCCTGCAAAATCGTAGACTTTGCCGTTCCAGCGGACCACAGAGTGAAGATCAAAGAGACGGAAAAAAGAAGCAAATATACTGAACTTGCCAGAGAACTGAAAGGAATATGGAACATGAAGAAAGTCAGTATAACACCAATAATCATAGGAGCACTAGGAACAGTCCTCAAAAACATGGAGAAAAGACTAGGAGATATAGGAATCAAAGGGATAACTGAGACTGTACAAAGGACAGTAATGATCAAAACAGCTACAATCCTGAGAAATGTCCTCGACTGCGGAAACCAACCCACATAAGCAACGAATGGAGAACAAACACATGGAAGCACAAGACAACAGAACCGGGGAAAATACAACCGCACGAGAGAGGCGCAAGCATAGGCTAACGCCACGAAAATTATGGACAGAGGGTCGAGGAGGGAAAGTGCAAACCAGACCTCCACTGGAAGAGCGCGGACAGCTCTGGGACCTTGGGAAGGCTTGTTGCCACTCAGGCCCAAGAGGGGACCAATGGCCCTTATCAGCGGGAAATCGGTGGTAGGTGGCTGTTGCGATACCGCAAGGTCATCAGCGGTGATGAACGAAAAGAGGTGGAGCATACTGGAAGTCTGAGTAGACTTGTTGTCACTCAGACTCCAGGGAATACCACAGGTTGTTGGCAGTGGGCGATCACTGACGATGACCAGTGTGATAACTCCTAGTGAGTAAATAATAATAATAATAAGCTCCCCTCCCCAATAAATTACACCGGCCTCAACTGACACGGCATAAAAATGAACCAATGAACAGAAATAGCAAGAAACACCATCAGCTCCCCGCTCCCCTCCCCTCCCCCCCAAAAATGGTACCAGCCTAGGCTGACATCACACAAAATATTTGCATAGGGTCAAGGAGGATGAGAAGACCGAGGAGGGAAAGCACAAACCAGACCTCCACTGGAAGTGCAGAGACTGCTGGGACCTTGAGGAGGCTTATTGCCACCCAAATCCCAGAGAAGACCAATGGTCCTTACCAGTGAGGAATCAATGGTAAGCAGCTGTTGTGATGCTGCAAGTTTATTTGCGGTGGCTATCGAAAAGAGGTGGAGAATACTGGAAATTTGGGGAGACTTGTTGTCACTCAGACTCCAGTGAATACCACCGGTTGTTATTGGTGAGCAATCACTGATGACCTGTGTGAGAACTCCTAGTGAGTACATAATAATAATAATAATAATAATAATAATAATAATAATAATAATAATAATAATAATAATAAAACATCTTTATTTAATAATTTTCAAATACAAAAATATACCAATGTTAGCGCTTGATACGTTTGTCTCTCTTTTTTCTTTTTTCTTTTTATCACTTTCAGTTCTTATTTCGTTCTTATTTCTTCTTTTTAACTTCAATGATTACGACGTTATTTTATATGCATATTAGTGCAAACACCAGCGAAGCATAATTTATTTTCCTGTACTTTTTGATGGAATATGTAAATTCGTTTTTTTACAGCCATTTTTTTTAATTTTGTACTTTTGTTCACCCCAAACAAGGCACATTGACACTGAGATGTAAGGGGCTACTGTGCAATTAGGGGCCAGATTTCTTGGGACATCCTAAGTGGGGAGTTGTGCAGCATCATATGTATACTCCTATAATCACCCACCTAGCACTACCTTTTTTATTTCAAAACCTTTGACGTTGACAAAGCCAATACCTCTACTCCATACCATGGCACACCTTGTCAGTCCTACGCGGTACGACATTCTTCAAATGCCACACTGCTACAAGAGAAATTGCCACTGAATTACGAGAAAAACAAAAAATGTTTATTTTAAGCAACACTACTCTCATCATCTATATGATGATGGAATCTTAGACCGTTCAGCTGACTTGCAATGTTATACTTAAAAACAGCGTTGTTGAATCGGCTAACAAAAAAAATTCTCGACTTCGACTCCAGCAAAAATTGCCGACACCCAACAACTGAAGCGTGAATGTATGGTGGATTAAATTGTAAAACAAACAAAATTGATTGCCTCAAATCCCGACTCCGACTCCCGACTCATTCAAAAACTGCCAACTCCCAACAACTGAAGTGTGTATGTATTGTTTGGGGGAGGTGAGGGTCCACCTGAAAAAAAAAATGACTCCCCTAAAAAACTGAGTCCCTATTTATTTGTCTCTCCATGAAGGCATATAAGAAAAAAATGTGTTTAGAATTGGGCAGAAACAATTGTATGAATAAAGATGTTTTTTTAGACAAATTCGGAACATTACTTAAATTATTATATTTTCAACTCTAGTAATATATATTGAGCTATTAACCCATTTTTTGTTTGAATTTAAAGGAATTAAAATCATATATATATATATATATATATATATATATATATATATATCTTTCGACAAGAACACGTTTGCCCAGTCTCTCGGGTAAGTGTACGTTAACTTTAATTGCTGTCTGTGGCGATTTCTCGTGGCCACGTGAGCATAGACGTTAGCCTCGTGATTTTAGTCTGAATCTACGAACTGTGTTCGATCCCATGCGACTACCACTCTTACACTGATGATAGTAAAAACCTGAAACGATATCGTTAGTAGGTACAAAAGCACTTAAATATTTACAGTATATATATATATATATATATATATATATATATATATAATATAATAACTGTAAAAAATAAATTGACTTACATGAGTGATTTTCCACTGGAAGACTTGAGACTATAAGTTTTATTTTTTATTTTTTTATTTTTTTAATTTTTTTAATTTTTTTTTAATTTTTTTTTTTTTTTATATAGTTTTAATGGTTGAGAAACTTCCGAGACTATATATATATATATATATATATATATATATATATATATATATATATATATATATATAAAAGAATTATTAAAAGGAAAAAAACCATACACACATTAAGGTTGTATACATTATAAATTATTTCGACCCTTTAATTAGGTCTCCTAAAAAAAAACAAATTGTTTAAAGATACATTGAGCTCTTTTATTCGGATTCCCAACGCAATATTGAAATCTACACACACACACACACACACACTATATATATATATATATATATATATATATATATATATATATATATATATATATATATATATATATATATATATATATATATATTGATGTGAATGTCTTACAAGGAGAAACCAGAGATTGGAGCTCATGGGAATAACGATAGAGAAAAATAGCAACGTTTCTGCACATTTTGGGATTATTTAATGCCGAATCGAGTCATTTTAGTAAAAGCTTTTATTCTTCAAGTTCTTTATATCTTTAAATATTTTATTCATGTAATTTGTTTCCCGGAGTAATTTTTAACTATTTCCTTGTATTTATCTACTTTTGTGTTGAGAAAATAACTGAACAGCAAATAAGAAGTCAGATAAACATAGATAAAATGCAATTTGGTTTTATGCCTGGGCAAAGTACTAATGGTGCTATATTTATCCTGAGACAAATGCAGGAGAAGTATCTTGGTAAGAAGAAGAACCTGTATTTTGCTTTAGTGAATCTGGAAAAAGCTTTTGACAGAATGCCAAGAGATGTGGTTTTGTGGGCTTTACGTAAATTAGGGGCGAACGAGGGGTTGGCTGATTCATACCTTCCCAAATCGTATTGGAGCGTGAATGACCACTATAGTTCGAATAAAACTTAAACAGGATATATTGGATTTCATCGTCTGCGGTGGTATCTATCAAACTAATCATGCGTTGCCCAACAGTCGCTTTGTTGGTCACTGATAACGGAACTCAATAGAATACAGACAGAAGGCTGCACAGTGTGTTGACCAATACTTTGAATGATACTAACGTTGACTTGGGATATGATTAAATTGAGTATTTCTTGGTGTTTGGTGTTTAAAATTCTATTTAGTTGACGTAGGTCTTGTTTTGGCAACACATCGTGAACAGCAGCAGTTTTCAACTGGAACTGCTAATACCGTCGGACTGGGATCAAAGTGTAGTATTTTGGAGGACCCTTTTTAGGGTTCTCGTTTTGGGGTTGTTCTTTGGGGTAAGCCAGTTTTAGGGAGACATTTTTAAAGAAAACAGTTTTTAGGTAATACTCAAATATGAGAGAGTGAGAGAAATGTTATATGATAAACACAAACAGAATAATGAGTTCAAAAGCACAAGTTCACAAAAGAGATAGTTTATATATGTTTAAAATAGAAGTTAACATAGATAGGAAAACAGAATGTTTGTTCATATTTTGAGAGTCCTTGCAGAACAACGGGGATTCATTAGCTGAGATATCAAGGAAGTTTCAGTTGATAATTTAAAGGGTCGTGAATTGTCCACGGGTCTGAAAAATCGTAATCAAAACTTTCCCACTCAATTACAAAATTTTAATTTGATTAAAGGTTATTAATAAGAGTTAATAAAGTTGATCTTGGGTTTACTTTCGGCAGCCTCATAACTCTCACTTCTCTTATTCCCTTATTTTGTTCTTTTAGTCCTCACATTTCATAAGCGATGTTTCTGACAAAGGGAGAAGAATTGCTGTTTTCTGGTCGGAATCTATACACCTAACACTTATCGTTGGCTAGTTTTTGACCTTGAAGTATTAATTTTTTTTTTAGTTTCTTACATCAAGTGGCTTTATGCTTTGTCTAAAGCGATTTCCATTTAAAAAAATGTTTTCATTGTAGAAAGTTCCGTGAGAAATGTTAGGAGTATTAAAATGAATAAGTTTATACATTTGTTTGCGATGAGCAGACGACAGAGTGAAAGAGTTAATGTGTTGTGTGCATTAGTGTCAGAGTGCGTACGCTTATAACTGTGTGTGTGCGTGAGTTGAGAAATTTATTATTAGCTTTTCCAACGCCCGACAGAGGGGCGAAAGAAGTTGGTGAAATGCCGATGTTAGCTCTGTCGTGGATTATTGAAGGAAATTTTTTTTTTTTTATGCACTCGAGGTGGATCAAAAAAGCAAAACGATTTTAAGCATTTTCATTTTGGGCATTGAAAGTTATTAATAAGAGTCAATGTTCATTTGTTTTCATTAAAGAAAGTTCAGTAAGAAATGTTAGGAGTATTAAAATGAATAAGTTTATACATTTGTTTGCGATGAGCAGATGACAGGGTGAAAGAGGTAATGCGTTGTGTGTTAGTGTCAGAGTACGTATGCTTATGATTGTGTATGTGTGCGCCCGACAGAGCGGCGAGGGAAGCTATCAAAATGACGATGTTAGATTTGTCGTGGACTTTGGCTCAACTTGTTTATTGAAGGAAAAATCTGACTTTTTATGCATTCGGGGTGGATCAAAACAGCAATTTGATAAATGTTTTTTATTTGTTTTTATTAATTCATGCGAGTGTATGTGCAGAGATATGTGCGCAGAAACAATTTTAAGCATTTTCATTTTGGGCACCAAAGGGTAGATTTCGTTGCTACAGTATCTTGGGAATAGAGCTCCTCCAAGATGCACACTCCTCTCTCTTATTTTTTCCTTGGCTTCTCCAAATCAAATTCATCTTGGAAGGACAACATCCACTCCAAAATTCCATCCTTATTTCTTTTTTCCTCCCACTTAGGTCTCACTTTCATTTAGAGATTGGTCTACTTGTTTTCGGTTCTGAGCAAACCGGAAAACAGTGGGCAGTCTCTTTTTAGAAAGGGTTGGGAAGGTCTTACTAACTGTTTTTTTTTGTTTGTTTCCCACTCCCATTGCCAATGAATTTGTATGAATATATATTTATGAATAAAATTTAAATTTTCCAACACAGGATATTTTAAGTAGGATGGCCCCTAGAGTAACTATAGCATTGTGGTGACTGCGATGATTCTAGCCCAAACGTAGAATAGTCAAATATGTTATTCTAGACAAAGGATGACCAACGACCCCTAATTCCCTACAATTTTGATGACCTTGCACCTAATCTGTATAAAATGTAACCATTATATTTGTTGTAAATAAATAATTTAAAGTGTAGTATCTGTTGTGTTTCAAAAAACTAGCATCGAAGTATTACTTCCTCTTTTCAGAGGAGGCGAAGGGTTTATTATATTGCATCTCTTACTTTCAGAGGGTGGGTGGGTTTATTGTCTGTCGCCTGACGCACCCTTTATCTGCTAGGGAATGCTAACGGGATTGACTATGCCATTTTTGCAGCCGGGCCAGAATACCCCATTACGGGAAGCTGGATTACCAATATAAACTGGCCTTGTGTCTAACCTTGTCTTTGTGTCTGACAAACTCTTAACAATGCTGACGGATAGACATTTAGAACAGTTGTCACCTTGGTGACGGACACCTCATCTTCTTTCTGATCTCAACAATAATTATGCAAGTATTATTTATAAAAAAGGACCCATTTTAGTCCCGAGAAACAATGGATACCCTCTGTAACAGTGTCTGTTATAGTGAAGCAAGGGTTGCACAAGCCCAAACAGCATCTCTCCTGAAACGACATTGCTTAAATCTGCTGGCAAGAAGTACAAAAGGACCGGAAATAATGTCGAGATAAGTAAATAAAGACTGGTGAGTAAAAGTACAGAATAGTTAACACTCAAGAACTCGTAAACCAAAAGAAAACAGTAATACATAATTTATACAAAACGCATTAGAATAAAGTTCTCTACTAAATCCGCATATTTTTTTTTGTACGTGTAGAAACGATTTGTAAGGGTTTTTATACTGTTAAAAGTACAGAACACTGAAAACTCAAGGAATGGTAAACCGAACAAAATGTCGGAATCCGCGTAGTTTTAACATGTGTAAACGATTTGTAAGAATTTTAAATTGGCATAAAAACTGTTACAAATCGTTTCCACGCGTTAAAACGATGTGTGTTCGCCAGAGAATTTTATTCTAATACGTTTTATATAAATTATGTATTGTTGTTTTGTTTATTTTTTGGTTTACGGATTCTCGAGTGTAAAATGTTCTGTACTTTTACCAGACTTGCGTTATTTACGAGTTAGTCGCACAAGTAAGGCTTAATAGTCTACCTTACTATTTAATCTGGAGGATGGACTTATTTATACCTTTCCCATGAAATTTGAACCCGACATGCCGAGCACACAGGCTGTGCCTGTAACCATTACACCATGCCACTGCCATAGGTGTTATATACTGACTGCATTAACCAACAGGTAACACCGCTACATCAATACCATCTCATCAGTAAGTATGTCACTTGTGTATCACCTGGGTGATTCTGTCTGAAGTAGTGGGTGTAGATTAAACCACCAAGTCTATTGTTGTCGCCAATGTTTTTGATAGCTCTTAAGTTTAATTACTAATTAATAACTCGGCACAGGAAATTATCTTAAAATACAGGCCTGATATCTTTTAGATGCGTCCATATATATATATATATATATATATATATATATATATATATATATATATATATATATATATATATATATATATATATATATATATATATAAAGATAGATGAAAGAAGAGGGATAAACATGTACGAAGGAGAAATTTATTTCAACTTCGATTGTTCAATGCGAGGTGTACTTGGTAAAAACATGTTTATTATTCTTTCCTTAAGCCAAGGCTTTTCAAAGGTTAAAATCTTATCATCAGAGGAATTACATAGATAGATAAGTTGGCAGTGGAAAAGCCAAAATTCAAAATTTGAAAAAATATTAAGTAATGGAGAATGAGAATGTGCATGTAAAAAGATATGGGGTCTGTCCAGTTGATAAATGTCCTTTGCATTGAACAATCGAAGTTGAAATAAATATGGACATTCGTACATGTTTATTACTCTTCTTTCTTCTATCTTTATAATTGCTCTATCTCGTATATTGAGCTTAAACCATTTCACTATAGGTTCTATCTACTAAAAGTATACTTTTAGTTTCATATTTTATATATATATATATATATATATATATATATATATATATATATATATATATATATATATATATATATATATATATATATAAACATCTTTTCACCCCAAACATATTGTCACTAAAGCATAAGGGGCTACTGTAACAGGGGCCGGATTAATATGGATCAACCTAAGTGGGGAGTTGGGCAGCAAGATGTTTGTTCACATTACATTTAAATTTCTACATGTTGGTATTGTCGGGGATACAGGGAGCAAGGAGGGAATTCTAGAGGCAGGCGGCCCAAGGAAAGAAGCTATTAGAGTAGAAAGTTTTCCGGCATCTAGGAGCTCCTACAGTGAAGGGGTGGGAGTTTGCTGTTAGTCGGGTAGGTCGAAGGTATTTTTGTTGAGAGGGATACAAGTGCACATTTCGTTGAAGTACTTGTAGAACAAGCACAGGGATGCAACATTGCGGTGATGTGACAGGGAGTGGAGCTTGGCCGACAGTGTGGGGCTTATTAGGTTAGAGAATCTTTTTTACACTCTGTCCAAAAGTGATAGGCTAATTATTGGTGCACCAGCTCAGATGTGGCAACAAAACTCCATGCACGGGCGAATGGTCGCTTTATGAAGATATGGGATACTGGGAAGTGTGAGAAGTTTTCTAGTCTGGTAGAGGGAGCTTACCTTCTTTACAGCATTTGACTTTTTTTTGGGGGGGGGGGGAGAGAGATTCAGCGTAAGGTGTTAATCTACAAAACACATCTTGGTTTTATTATTTTAAGATAAAGAAAATAAGATAACACCGTAGTAATAGGAGACAATACAAAAAGCAAAATTAACCGAAACGAAATTGCTCCAGTCAAAAAAGTTCAAAAGTACCATATCCTTATTCGAAGACGACGGATTCCAACGAGTATACGTCGTGACAATATGTTGTACCATAGTTGCGAAATGCTCTGTTCCTCTCTGTCTACATAAATTTCTGTTAAGACCACCAGCCTGGATCCGCATTCCATCTTATTCATCTCTTTCGACGCATTCCCCATTCTTTGAACAGTGTTCGTATCTGCTTTTGGCAGCAGTCCCCAAAACCTCTCGCTACCGTACTGTTCATATTCCACGGTAGTTCGAGGCAAAATATATATTGTTTTAATAATTGGCATCAGTGCATTTGCGCTCCTTTGATGTTCTGTCAACGGGAACCTTTCTTTGTCAGCTGGGTCGTAACAGACGACACTACGATACAGAACGGTTTAACAAGACTCGGTATTGAATTGCTTCCCACGATAGCACGGGGGGGGGGGGGAGTGAAAGGGGAGAAAATTAGTCGTGAACAGACCCGTCGACATTTCCCGGTAAGAGTGCCTCAGGAGACCGGCAATAAAACAATCCCTTGTGCCGAAGGAGAAGGTAATGCCTGGGAGGATCGCCTCTTAGAACTGTACCGAAACATATTCCATTCCGACAAAAAGGCAGGGTACTTGTGCGGAATAGACCTCCAAGAATTTAACGGAGATTCCCTGAGTAATAACGACAGATTCCGGACTTGGGCGAGATATGCAGACGATAAATTGGCAGACACAAAGTTAGCCGATACGAATGAAAAAGGTAGTTACAGACGCCAGTTTACTTTCGCAGATTTCTGATTTGTACCCGTTTACAGATAAAGAACATCATCCACCACCTCCTCCCTACCTACTCCTCCTCCTCCTCCTCCTCCTCCTCCTCCTTCTTCTTCTTCTTCTTCTTCTTCTTCTTCTTCTTCTATTTCGGCAACATTGGTTCCTACTTCTTTTTCTAATATTTCGTAAATATACCTAATTTCAATTTACAGTCTTCGTCCTCCATTCAATCTTCCTTCCACCATACAAATAGCACTGAAATCTTACCACTAAGTCTAAACTCAGTGGCGTACAGAAGATCTGGTGATGCCCTGTGCCAACTCCTTCATTGTATGCCCAAAGACTCAAGTATAAGTCCTAGTACTGTGAGATATTATGAGAAAATAAAATAGTTTGAATGATTGGATGCCCGCCCCATCCCCCCCCCATCCCTCTGCACGCCACTGCCTTAACTCTCAACTAATCCTAAGTTCAGGTGGCAACAGACGCCCCCCCCCCCGCCGAAAAAAAGGATTGAAATAATAATACATATAAAAAACAATTTATAGGCCTCTACCCTCCACCAGAAGTCGTAACGATGTCTATCATATCCAGGATTAAAGTTGACTTTGGCGAAACATTCAGATAGTATATATATAGATGTACACTAGGGACCGAAGCTAACCATAGAATCCCCCCCCCTATATGCATGGACGGCGGCACCGGGGGGGCAGGGGGGCAGGGGGGGGGGCTCAAGCCCCCTCACTTTTTGACTTGGGCCCCCCACTTTACGGTCATCAATAATCAAGTTGATATGCATGTGTTTAACTTTATCTAATTAGCTTATCTATTAATTGATTGTTGGTCTTATATTGTCATCATTACAATATAAGACCAACAATCAATTTTATCTAAAATTTGGCGAAAACCAAGCGAAATGGGTGAGTTTTTGTTAAAGCTCCCTATTCTATAGGTATATTTACGGACTTTCATTTTCTTCTCCAAAAAATCGATACAGTATCTTTTGAGCAAAGTACAATTAATGCAATTTGAAGTGAAGAACAGAGAAACAATGCAAGTCTGCCTTGCTAATACGCTTCCAACGAGCTATTCCAATTCCAATACATACATTTATACTTATATACTTAATACATTTAAACTTTTATACTTTTTACTTTTGTACTTTTATATGCACCTTGTCAGTTAATACTTTTAACTTTATGTATTCTCTATATTTGATAAACCTATTGACTCTTGAATTTTGTCATTTTTACTAGAAGCGACTTGTGATATGTTTCAAATGAGCTATCAAGCAGTGTCAGAAAATCATTTTATGTCTAGATTAAGTCCAAAAAGGTGTATTTGGCCCAAAATAACCAAATATGGTAATTTAGGCCCAGGCACCCCAAAATTGAAATTTCTGTTTGTTTTTTTTTCACCAGAAGCGACTTGCTAATATGCTTCCAACAAGATCTCAACCACTATCAGGAGATCATTTCATGTCTAAATTATGTCAAAAAAGCTATTTTTGGTCCAAAATGCCCTAATATGGTAGTTTGGGGCCAGACGCCAAAAAGTTGAATTTTTAAAAATGTTTCTTCATCTATCACCAAGAGTATTCCATTCCGCTTTTAACGAGCCATCAACCATTACCAAACGACCATTTTAAACCAAAATATGCCCCAAACAGTGACTTTTCCCCAATATGCCTAAATAAGGTAATTTGAGCCCAGACGCTAAAAAATTGAAATATTTTAAAGTTTTCTTTAACTATCACCAAGAGAATTCCATTCCGCTTCTAACGAGCTCTCAACCACTATCGGACGATCATTTTTAGTCAAGATATTGAATTTATTCCCATATTTGGCATTCTGGGCGCAATGTGGGCCGCGATTCCCCCACTTTTTAGGGAAGACCCACTTTTATAACTGTCCCGCCGGCCCTGATATGTAATATGATGTAACTTTAATATAGGTTAATATTATCATCATATTTTTCCCCATTCAAAAGAAGAAACATAAAATAAACTGCTGATGATTTTTTTCCATTTTTTTAAGCCTACGAAAACAAGGAAAATAAGAAACTAAAAACGTGTGTATTTTATTTACGCCTTAAACCAATGTTCCTATGTAGTGGGGATTTTGCGCGCTTTGATAGACACACACGTGTTTTATATATCTAGCAAAAATCAAGTAATTACCAGATTTTCACGAAATTTTCGATATTTATTCAATATTGGACTAATTTATATTTAAAATGTTGATTTCGTAAAATATAAGAGGGAAACTATTTTTTTACGTGATCTCCCCACCCTTATTTCATTTAATGAAATCTGAACAAGATATATTCAGGTCTATCGAAATTTTAATGTTATATAAAGCGGAAGAGTCTTAAAAACACATCAGATTTACCTTTTCTTCTTTTTTTTTTATTATTGGTGCCGTATTTTGGTAAAGTATCCGTGAATTCATAAATAAAAAGTAGAAATAAATACGATATTATTATGTTTTGAAAATTTTTACTTACTTTTCTCATTAATTTAAACTATGATCTGTTGAATTGCAAAAAAAAAAATGTTCTAAACAATAATCAATTTTTCAGAGATTTTAATTCATTTAAATGACTTCATCATTTAGACATTTTAGAAAATATTTTGAAAATACGATTTCCCAATTTTTCAAAATATTTGAATATAATATAAACCTAACTGTTATTAATCGTAAAAGCCCGACATCAACTTGGACCTAATATATTGTGCTTTTTTATAGAATGTTTATTTGCTCGAGGTAAGCAAGCATTTCCCCAAATTCCTCGAACGCTATCAAACTAGGGAAGACCGAATAGACTTTATTAACGTGTCATCTCGTACAGAGAAAGTAGTCGCTTTTGCAAACGCACGTGTGTAAATGTTATTGCTCTGCTTACGAGGGTTTTATTTGGCTTACATTCTTTAAGCTGAAAAAAAACCCTCTGTCTTTGTACGACAAAAGTAAGTATTATATACTTTTTATCATTTTTCTTTTTTCAAATTTAAATGCTTATTCATTCAAAATTCTTTCGAATTTTAATTTTATTCGGCGAAAATGCGACCAGACTTAAAACTTATTTTCACTTTGAAATGGTCTCATGTATTTTTAATCGACAAATAATATTGTTAAATCATTAACAAACCACAATACTTTTTACATTTTCATTTTTAGTTTGATTTGTATTATATATAAAATTTAAGCCTAACGCTAACAAAATAAAATTATAGTAAAAATCGTTACTTCCATTAGTTCTTTCAAACTATTTTTCATATTTATTTTGATGAAATCCAAAATTGTTTTTTCCTTACTGTAGAAGAATTTTTTTTTATTTCAACGGGCAAATAAATATTTTAAAATAATAAATTTATATATATTTTAATAAATATATTTGTAAACATCAAAATCCTAAAATTATCCATTTTAATATTCTTTCCTTAAACAAAAGTAAATTAATACTAGTTTAAGCAAATAATTTATTTAGTCAATATTTTTTTCCAGTAAAAAAAGTAATAATTTATCTCAAGAATGTGCAACTCAATAAAAATAAAAAGGGGTAAAAATATTGTTTTAAAAAATCGTTAATTTTGTCTACAACACAATGTAAGTAATTTCTTTCCCTTTTGCTCATCCATACATATTTAACATTTCATATAATCTCATCTTTGTGTAAACAATAGCCCCGTTGTAGAAAAAAGCGGATTTTCGTGGCATATCTCAAGATAAAGAATGTGTTTCTTTCTCAGTCCGATAATTTACTCTTTAAATAAACTATTTTACTTGAAAACAACTTCCTATAAGTATAACTTTATTTTAGGGAGATCTAAAAACACAAATAAAGTAACGCGGATGTATGGATTTCTTAAAGAACGCAGAAACCGGTGACGTCAGCGATTCTGTGTTATGTTTTGGATTCCCTAATCTACACATCTTCAAACTACACATAGCTTGTTGCACTTTGCTATTTCTTGCCAATAAATTTGATTTGATTTGATTTATAGCCCCTTAATACAAACACCCCCCCCCCAAAAAAAAATGGAAAAAAACAAACAAAAACATTGACCTCTTCTGAACAATCAAGAAAAAATACACAAATTGTTTGTAAAAAAGAGCTTCGTTCTTTTCGCCGCGTGTTCGGGTAACTATATACGCCAAGACTCGGGAATCGCAGTAAGTATTAAGATTAATTTAGGTCTATTCTGTACAAGAATTTAAGGAAGTTCTTATGTTTTGAAAACCAGACTGTGGACTTTTTTTTACCGCGATTAAATAAACTTTCGTCTATTTCGACTCTCATCCCTGAGATTCCAATTCTGCAGGGATTTTCCACAAAATATTTAATGCAGACATCCCTTAAGACATTCCTCCAATTGTAGAATGTGATTCTCTTTTGATGCTTTTTTATCATGCATTTTTTTATAAGACTTGAAAAAATGCCAATCTTCAGCAAAATTGTTAGGAAAAAAAAGCCAAAAACAAAGCAAATATTTATTAATAAAAAAAGAGCTAAATTGAAAAGTTTCGAATTGACAGTTTAAAGGCTTCAAAATCAGTCGAATTTCCGACGGACACAAAAGCCGTCGCTGCGTCAGACATAACTTTGATAAATACACATTGCAATTTAGCAAGACGCAATCAACTTGAGCTGCTCACAGAATGAAGACTCCACAAAAACAAAACGCGTACAGGAAATGACATAAAAAATTGACCAATAATACAACCAATCACAAAGCTAGGAGAGGCTCATATGATAATTGATGATACTTTTGTTGGATAGAAATCATTTAATTTACAAAGTGTCAGAGCAACGTAAAATAATGATTTGAATTTAAAAAAATAATGTTTAGTAAAAAAACAAAACAAACTTAATCATAACATTTTCTTTAATAATTACTATCTAATAGATATCTATGTAAAATAATTTTTTAAAAGCCAGAACTTAAGCCAAATTAAGAAAAATCCAGTTACAATTTTTGAAGTCCCAACTGTTTAAAAAAAAAAAAGAAGATAAATTAGTCAGATTTGTCCTTAAAAAAGGTCAGTATGGCAACCCTGCTAATTCAGGAAAATCGTTACTTTTCATAAGTTTTCGTAAATGTTCGTAAACAGTTTACGGAAATTACCGAACAATAGTGGATCATTCTATACAAGTTCCCAACTATATACCCTTTAACTCATTTAAGTACACAGATAATAATCTAGGAATTAACCTTATCTATTGTAAATACATAGAGTTAGGTATAGTGAAACAAAACAAACTTTGGAATAACAAAACTTACAAACAGTTTCAGAACTTTAAAACTATACAGGTCCGTAGAAAATTATATTTTAATGCGTTTGGTAACAGTTATTTGTTGTATATTTGGTTCTGTTTTTTCTCCGATTTCTTCTTTGTTGACTATGATTGCCGACATTGGATTTTAAGACGATTATGTTGTAATCTGCATGAAAGCAGTCACGTGGTAACGTGTTACGCAGACGGAAATCCTTTGCGAAGGAACTCTGTTTGTGAAAGTTCTGCCTGATGTTAGACATCTAGAGGAAGGAAGGAAGATTTATTTATCTATTTAGAATTTCTATATTTAAATTTTTTTTTTCCTCCCAATTTTCGATTTCATTGATGGGTCGGTATTGTTGGCGATTAAAGAAAAAAACAAAACATTTCAAATGAAATAAGGTCGGCTATATTCGTATGGCCCGCTTCACCATCTCTAAAGTAGAACACCACAAAAGACCGAAAAACAAGCAGCGTTCGACAATAATATAAGACATGGTATTCAAATTGAATCGGAGGTGTCATCGGTACAATGATCGCGCATTGGACGAGGGTAGACAAAGATAGTCCCAGGGCGACACTGTGTCTGGATGTAAATACTTACTTACCTAACCTTCTTGGGGGCAGCATGAAAGCAACGAAATGTCCTTTGCAATAATGTTAACTATTTATAAATTAACAATTTACCTTAACGCTTGGTCGTCGTCGGCAAGATCAATTGCAATGTAGATATGTGTATAGTCTTGCATCATTTCTTAGATGCGCAGTCGCTATTAAAGACGTCACTTTTATCATTGCGCGATTAATGACGTCATTTTTACATATGAGCGAAATTAGATTCTTATAAAGCCTTCCGGCTCGGATAAAAGTTTAATAGTCAGATTGAATGCCGACAGGGCTGCCCAGACAATTTTTAAATGGCCAGAGTGCTCACCTCTCGAGCGCTGGCTGATCTAATCCCACTTTCCTGACCTTGTGTCACATCTTACCTTGTGGGAGGTAGATAAATAACAAGTCAGATTTGAGTCCATTTGAGCTAGGTGGCCTTTTTTTTCTGTCGGACAGAGGTATGGTTCTGTTCAGCTTTAGGAAGTCCACCCTCCCAGGCTTTACCTTTTCTCTTTGAGGAGGAATTAGTTTATTGCTAATCGCCTGAGGCGCACCTACCAGGGAATGCCGACGGGGCTGTCCATGCATTTTTTGAAGGCTAGAGTGCTTCTTAAGCACTGGCTTTTCCTTCAAACCCACCTTCCGACCTTGTGTCACATCTTCATGCGGTGGGAGGGAAGTAAATACTAGTGCAAAATTTGGGAATCGTCCGTTACTGTTCTTAAGATGAGGAGATATTTGGAATTTCCAAATATTCATAAAACTCTCTTGTGACGTCATAATACCAGAAACACAATTAGAGGTCTACAATTAGCAAGAGTTTGGAGGGCCTTATTAACCCACACATTATCACATTTTATTTGGTTCTTGTTTTGTTTTTTTTATGTACAAATGAGTCACCGCACTTTATTTTTTCCTTCTTTTCGGTAGTTTTAGCCGTCTTACTCCTCATCCTTTACACATCCGTATATATTTAAACGCTGGAATTTAAAAAAAAATAGTAAAACCCATAGAGCAAATGTGGTATTGCGGTTAAAGTGCCTAGTTTAGGAGTATATCACAGCTCAAACGACCCCTCAAACCCACGGGCCTTGTGCCTAATTTGTTGTATTTTAAAATTCATGGCAAATAAATAATCCCTCTGTATTCTCTTTTTTCCATCTCTTTCTCCCCTTCTCTTTCCCCATCTCTTCCCTTCTCTCTCTCTTTCTTCTCTCCCACTTTCTTTTAATTAATTACGTCATTCCTCCACATCCCCTCCTTCTCTCATCATTCGGCACTTTTTTTTTACCCTATTCGTCCTTCCTCCCACCATCTAAATCATTCGTGTACAGGTAAAAAAAGTGTGCACGGTGACAAACAAGGAAGCAACATAATAACCATCATCGGACTTTACGTAATATACTAAACTTCCAGGGGTTTAAACATTTGTCTAGTAGATGACCCGTGACCCTGAAAGTCACTGGTCATCTACTCTGATTTTATGGGTGAGGTCGTCATTTTGTGGCGCGTTATCCATAATGCCCGGTTATCCCACATATGTTTTATTGGATAAAATTATGACATCATCGCGTTGTGATGTCACCCATTGTGCCCGGTTATCCCCATCACTGTTTTCATGGAGAACGTCATCCTCTCTTATGAAACTCTCCTGTGATATAATAGATTCTCTCCCCTTTCTCTCTTTCTCCGCATCTCTTTTCCCTTCTCTCTTTTACCTTCTCTCTCTTTCTCTTTTAATTATTTACGTAGTTCGCCCCCCCCCCCACCACCACCACTTCTCTTATCATTCGCATTTTATTTACGAAAGGTCACGGGTCGTCTACTCTAATTCTAATAACAAAAACACAATGGGTGACAGGACACGTTCACTCAAGTAGCTACGATTAGTTAAAAGAAAGAAACAACTGGAATGGATGACGTCATCACGTTTTCTCCTTTTTTAATGGATGACATAATAAAATTATGAAGTCATTATTTTGTTACGTCATCTATTATGCCCGGTTATCCCAATCGCTGTTTTAATGTATAACCTCATCCTCTCGTGACGGCATCATTTTGTGACCTCATCATTTTTATTACGTCATTCAGTGTGATTTTGGACAAACATGATAAAAAACAGATAAGATAAACAAAGTTTTAATATATATATATATAACTGTAAAAACTAAATTGACTTACATGAGTGATTTTCCACTGAACGACTTGGGACTTAATTTTTTTTTTGTTTTGTTTTAATGGTTGAGAAACTTCCGAGACTATATATATATATATATATATATATATATATATATATATATATATATATATATATATATATATATATATATATATACTGGCTTACCCTTTACCCGAAAAAGTATATTAACTCAAGAAACGCCAGGCCTCAATGTTAAACTATTGAATTATTTGCTGCTATGAAGCTAATGTTAGGCATTTTTGTGAGGGGGGGGGGGGCTTGCCACCCAGACTTATGAGGAAAGTTTAATTGCCAACTAGGACTTACGGTTAATGTTGGACAACGAGGAGCTTTTTTGCTTTTAAAAAAGTCGTGGAACCGTTAAAAGTCACGTTCACCAAACTAAAAAAGAAAAACGAGAAAATAAATGGATAATAATACTTTTCTTTTCTGGTTGTCCGGCGCGAATGCAGATATAGATGTAAAATACGTTTTTTTTTGGGGGGGGGGCGAGAGCACCTGGACTTATGGTAAAAGTTTAATTGGGAAAGCCCTTTTATTTTGCTAAAAAACAGAAAGAAAAAGAAAAAAATGCATTAAAAAGTCCGATTTAGAGACGGGAGTGATTCTATAAAAAGACTGTTACGATTAAGGTAAGAAAAAGATGACCTCATCGAAAGTGAGAGGCATTTATACGATTCGAAAGCATATGTTTATTTGTTTGTTAGGTTTTAGTTAAAAAGGAAATAAGAAAACGTGTGTGCGAACAAATGCTATGAGTTGTAAAACAAGAGGCTTGTACTTCGTATTGTGGACGAAATAGTGTTCATTCGATAAATCTGCCAGTTTTTTTTTTCTATGTGAAGTATACCTCCAAACAAAAGCTATGAAATAGATTTTGTTTTTAAGAAAAAGGAAAGAAAAAAACAGAAAATATGTTTTAGGAAATGAATTAAAACGAAATTAGCGGCCATCTTGTATAGACGCGTTTTATCTCGTTATATGCTCGTAAATTATATTCTGATTATATTCTGATAATCCTTTATTCTTGAATGTCTGTAAATGAGCGAAAATCGAAAAGTAAAGATAAAAAAATGTAAATAAATATTTAATGTGAGGAGGTATGTAATTGTTGTTGTGATGCGAAAGAAAATTCAATTTAATATGAAAAATGTAAGATGGTTCTGCGTTTTGCTTTTTTGAAAATTCTTATTCCTGTATTGCATCATTCTAAAATACGCTCAGAAAGAAGAAAGAGTACTTGAAGGGAGCGATCTGTATTTAGATTTTAAATCTACTTAAGTATATAGACAATAGTAAGAAAGGAAATATGAAACAATAGCGGCGATTTGGCAAAAAGTCACTCTATAGGGAACAGTTTCTGTGACATTAGGAGCTGTAGGAGTAGATAGCAGCCTGAGAGTGAAAATGCCTGCGACCTCCTCTGTAAATGAATGTGTTGGGAGAAGCAGCTTACCCGAAAAAAAACAATATTAAGACATTTTGAAAGGAAATGAAACGAACTCATATCTTTTGGAAACATGCATTAAGAATTGGTCTAGGTGGCTGGTGGAACGGATTAGCGTATGAAGGTTTTGGTTTGAAAGCTATAATGGTCGATGAAATAGCAGAAAATTGGCTTTACTTTATATATATATATATATCTTTCTCTCTCCTCATCTCTCTCTCTCTCTCTCTGTCTAGACAGAGAGAGGGGGAGAGATTGTTACAGGCCATGAGTACCCATGCGACGTTTAGAAATGGTGACTCCCAATATTAAGCTCGACCTTGTATCCCATCAACCCTCGTCGAGGGATGAGGAGGAGGAGGAGGAGGAGGAGGAGGGGGAGGAGGAGGAGGTAAATAACAGCTACTATTACTGTGTCGTGTCTCTATTTACCATCCTATACGATGGCAGTAACAGACACAATGTCGGTCTTTAATATAAATAATTACCTCAGTCAAGAAGGATTCCTCCTTTACTGATCGAGGACAGAAAAGAGGAAGTGTAGTATCAGAACAGATACTAAACTTTGCTCTTAGCCAAAGAGTTGAGAAATCGTGGCTTGTTATAATTGTTGTGTGCTGACGCTAGTGAGGATGCCCCTTTTTCGTTCCGAACAGTTGATTATGCTTGCTCGACGTCCGATATGTTATGGACAATTTCGATCTTCCATTAGACTGGAGTTGAAACGAATGGTGTTTCTTGTGATCCTAGTGTAGCATTTCGCTTACCTTAGTGGGTGTTAGGGTTAGGATTAGGGTGTAGTTGGGTTTGGGTTAGGGGTTAGGGTTAGGATCAGGGTGTAGTTGGGTTAGGGGTTAGGGTGTAGCCGGGTTCATCTTTGTGGTTCGGTGTGTCTCGGGCTTCTGAACGCGGGCACGCTGGCTTGTTTTAGAAGTTTTATTTTAAACATAAACAATTTACAGAGATTGGGTTCGTTTGTACGGGGGAAAGAGAGAGAAGGACTAGAGAAAGATATCGTCAGGCCATTTGTAATTCATAATTGAAGGGCTCATTCTTTTGTTGCCCAGTATGATTCAGGGAAAATTAACTTGAATATGATCCAATTCCCGAATATACTGAACCGACACCGTTATTTTATAAAAAATGATATATTTTTTTACATTATGCATCTCACAATTACCATCTCCATATATCAAGCTGAAGCCATTTTACGCTTTACAATCTATTGAATATAAAAGCAACAATCCACAATGGAGACTGAGGAGAGTTCATAAAAGGCAGTCACATGCTGTTCCCCTTTTTGGGATTTGAAACCGACGATACCGATGTTGTTCTAATCGTCTGTAACACCCCCCCCCCACACACACACACATATATATATATATATATGTCTCGGAAGTTTCTCAACCATTAAAACTATATTAAAAAAAACAAAAAAAACAAACTTATAGTCCCAAGTCTTCCAGTGGAAAATCACTCATGTAAGTCAATTTATTTTTTACAGTTATTATATTAGTTTATTTCTAACACTATTTTAAGGGATCATCAGTTGTTTACCATGAAAAACTGTTTCGGGAATTTAAAAACAAGACAGTATTTATATTCATGGCTTCCCAGCAGAGTTGATCAGACCCCACTTCCCTTAAAAGACAAAACATAAACGTTCCTTATACTAAATCTACGTTTTGTTCCATATAAATGTTTTGCTAACTTATATTAGTTATTTAAGACAAAAAAAAAAAAAAAAAAAAAAATTGTCTTTACCTGTGCTGTTCGTCTGTCTAAGCAATATATAGCATAGTTGTAATTGTAATACCGACTGGAACTGTTGTAAGTTATTTTAATACCCATGTATTAATGTTAGAGTGACACAAAACGAAGGTACAATCGTATTAATTTATAGATAATTGAATGATTGTAGAAACTTTCATTAAAATTGGAAATTCTCAGATTTTTTATGATTACAAACGGATTTTGGGAGGAGCCAGAGGAGACGGGAACAAACATTGGCACACATACTACACTTTGATATGAACTTGTTATCAGATACTATTAGACCCCCCCCCCGTGATCCATAGGGTTAGTATTTGTTAAATATATAATTTCTTCACGTTGATAAAGTAGCAGCAGCAGCAGCCAGCAGTTACAACTGCTTCTGCTTTCAAACAAAGATGCACAGCCACAGCTTTTGGCAACTCCTATTCATCCTTTATGACGTCACACTGCTTTTGGCAACTACCATTAATCTTTTATGACACCGTCCATTTTTAGGTAAATATATACATTTCTTTCTTACCTGTCACAGCTTGAACTTCTTGGCTTCCTTGGTCTTTTGACTAAGATCAAAGTGTAGTATCTGTTCTGACTGTCCTGTGCAGTTATGGGAGGTTAACCCCCTCCCATGCTTTGCCTCCCCTCTTTGGGGAGGAGTAAGTTTATTGCTTACTGTCTGAGGCGCCCTGCCCAGGCAATTTTTTGAGATTCACCTCACTCTTCCTCTAGAGTGAAAATTCCCACCTTCCGACCTTGTGTCACATTCTACTTTGTGGGACGTAGATAAATAGTTGAACTTCTTGGCCTTTTGGCCAGGAACAAAGTGTAGTATCTGTTCCGATGGATACTACACCCTATAGACCGGTATCGTCTTGGCCTTCGGGGTTTGATTTACGCCGGCCTATGGGTTTGTCCTGTGCTGTTCTAGGAGGTCCACCCTCCCAGGCTTTGCTTTCTCACCCTTTGAGAAGGGATTAGTCTATTGCTAATCGCCTGAGGCGCCCCTATCGGGGAATGCTGACGGGGCTGCCCAGACAATTTTTAAAGGTAATAGGTGCTCTTCCTCTAGGGTGCTGATTTATCAAATCCCACTTTCCGACCTTGTGTCACATTTTACTGCTGTGGGAGGTAGATTAATACCTTGAGTATGTGTGTTCTTAGTCGGAGATATGTCCTCGACATCGGTCCAGCAGTGACTTTGGTTGCTGTCGGGTTGAGGTATGGTTCTGTTCAGTTTCAGGAGGTCCACCCTTCCACGCTTTTCAAAACCCCACCTGACCTTTTTTCTAACCTTCTGAAAAGGTGGTAAACAAATATACATTACTTTCTTGACAATAATCATTCGTTTTTTATCCTATCTCCCCCTCTTCTTCTCCCTCCCTTCCCCTCTCTCATCTAATTACTTACGTCACTCGCCTCCTACTAATTCTTTTATTAATCACCCTTTATTTACGTCATTTGATTTTGTGTCATCATTCAGTGTGCACGGTGCCAAGCAAGCAAACAAATAACAAGATTAACAGGGTTTTAGTAGTATACCAATCCTCGATCTAGTAGACAACCCATGACCCGAAGGTTGAGAATCCATTCCCCTTAAATGGGGCACTCTGGACTGGGAAGAAAAATAACCGGTATAGTCCCATCAGCATATAGTGGAATAGACAATATCAAAAGTAATGACAAAATCTATTCATGCATAAATATGTTGATTTTATTTGCATGTTAGAACTACCAAAAGTTAAGAGTTAATAAGAGTTCAAAGGTTGAGACGAAGAAATTGTTGTTTTGTCTGTATGTGTGTGGACTTGTGTGTGAGTGAGTTCGTGATACTGTGTGTATAAACTGTTGCTATGTTTAGTAATCCATGACTGCGTCTTCTGTTGTTTGCCGAGAACATATGGTCTAATGATCAAGGTTACATTTAGTTTGACGCAAGGACTCTGTGTAGTCGTGTTTTGACTGACAAAGATTCGTGTGGCAAGTTGAGTCTTTAACGATACTTATTTATATACATAAAAATGCATATATAAAATGTGACACAAGGCCAAAGATGAGGGCGTGGAGAGGTTAGTCTTCACTAACTTTACCTGACTATCTAACTTAGCTAATCGACATTCACTATAACATCACAATCATACAACTGCTGGCTGTGCTTGAGTTCTCGCTTATGTAGCTAATACTAGTAAGTGCTCGGCTCCTAGAACAAGTCTGATTGGTTGAAGTCCGGTTTTGGTAATCAACCGAGATTGAGTATTTTTATTTAATTGACCAATCAGTGTTAAGTATTTTCAACCAATAAACATCGAATATTTTACTAAGATCGTTTTTCTGCTGTTGTTGTTTGTCTACTACTGTTGGAACAGAGATCTACAGGCGCCCTTCCCATGAAAGAGGGCACCTCAAGCGACAGGCAATAACCTCGCTCTCACCTACACGAAAGGAGGAGGTAATGTCCCAGAAGATGGCCCTCACGAGACTATGCCATCATAAGTACTTGATAATATTGAAATCTTTGCAAGACTAGGAATTTGTCTTTTGGGGAATATTTGTCAAAGATTAAAAAAAGATACAAAACAAAACAAAAACAATACTTTTATCTCGTGTCTATCGACAAGGCATGACTCTTTTATCTTCTGCCTTTTTTTTTTTTTTACTGAATAGGGGACTAGGGAGAGCTGGGTCGTTGATAATCATCTAAAAAGCATACTCTAAAGACATATATCACTCTAAAGACATATATCACTCAAACTGAACAAGTAATGGTACTGGCTTTATTTATTTTTAGGTTTAGAGCCGGTGGGACGTCGTGTATATTTATTCAACCTTAAAACTTATCAAAACTCCGATAAAACATTTGATAGCCAGCTTTCAAGTAAGCGCTCCTCACCAACAGCCACCCAACCACCCCTATCGTTTAGGAACAAGATCCAGCACCACCCAGAGGGAAAGACTGTTTCTTTGTCTTCTGGTTCAGTTTATTATTTTAATTATGTAACAAAGACATTTTTTAAATAGTTTTTGGGGAGGAGGGCTATCAAAAATATTGTAAAAACAAGCAAACAGGCATATTAAATATTCTATCAATATTATGCACTTCAAAATATACTAAACTACCCGTGACTCATTAGATCAACGTTGATATATTGTACATGTTTCAAGTTTGAACAATATTCATTTTCAAATGTTTTTGATGATGTCACCGTGCCTACACACGTCAGTCGACCTTCTTTATTTGCTGTTAATATCTAGCATTCAACGTACGCGTGTTAAACTCATATTCCCCACTCCTCCATCTACAACCACAATAACAACAACAACAAAAGCAACAGCAGCGCCAAAGAAACGATCTCTGAAATATTCGATGTTTATTTGGTTGAAATACTGATTGGCTTAAAATACTCAATTTCGTTAGTTTTTTATATTGGACTTAAACCAATCAGAAAGAGTCCCCCCTACCCCCCCCCCCCCCGGAATCGGATACCTGTTCGCGTTATCTATATAACCGAGCACTCACGTGCTGTACATACTCTTGTCGGACAAACGAATTCAATTTTTTTAAGACTCCTTAAGCTTAAGCCTTAAATTTGAAACATTTTCTAGGATCAAAATCAATGGATTTTGATCAACATTGGATAAAGATTCTAAACATAAGGTTCAGTATGATTATATTTGATTTTAAGCAACGTATGTAGAGAATGTATTTTAAAAAAGTTATGAAATAAATTTGAATAATGTTCGATATGAATTAATATCGAATAATGTTCGATGAATAGGAAAATGTAAATGAAAATAATGATTTTAAATGTTACGCCGGTCTGTGTTCGAAATTGATTTCGAAGCCTTTTAAACTGTCATGAATTAAACAAAGGAACGTTATTCGTAACCGACGTATAATCATGATAATAAAAATATACTTAAATAAATCGACGAATGCTAATTTAAATTGAATGTGATCAGAAAAAATTGTACGTATCCGTTTAATATGTATTGCCTCGGAGGTACTGTTGCGTGCAGCGATTATTTAAGTCGGTGAAAATGTAAACACGTTTTTTTTTTAATTGTTGCGAATGAATATATATATATAGAGAGAGAGAGAGAGAGAGAAAGGGAGGGGGAGAGAATGGACGGTTATAATAGGTAAATCTAAAGTAGAAAACTAATAAAAAAGAAGAATACTTTACGTGAAATGAAAACATGAATGTTGGATTAATGTTAGATATGTATGTATGGTCAAAAGTGAAACAATGAACTTGTGTTGTCTGTTATTTATTAGTGGAAGTTTAATAGAGAAACTGATATTATGTGCTTCCATGGAATTAGTATCAACAATTGAATGTTGTCAGAATGAAAACTGTAGTTTGTTTTACACTGTAATTATTTTTAAAAAGATTTTAAAGCCTTAAAGATGCTATGTTTTAAATTGTCTAAGTGTTTAAGTTAAAAAATGAAATTATACCTGAAGATTGCCAAGGGAAATGTCTGAAATCGATTCAATTAAGAGATTATAGCCGCTATTTTGATTCAATGTACAGTATAAGTAATTAATTCCGTTAAATGTATTCCGTAAATTCCGGAATGAGATGAAGTCTATATGTAATAGTCAGAAATAACGTAATCCGATATTCTCGAAAATCAGTTGAATAAGAGGGAGTATCTATTAAAGTTGTGCAGAATGTATTGTATTATGTATTAAATTAATGAAAGATGAATAGAAAACAATAACGGTTACATTTTTCTAAAGTATGCATTGTTTATTACTTTCCGGTGGTAAAAGAGAGGGTGTTAGTCGGAAAATATTATAGGGAAAGATTTGCTACCATATGGTTTTGGGAAAGTATGTGATGGTGGTCTAAAAGTAGTATTTAGTGTTAGATGAATAAAATAATCATAAATTAGTGGAAACACGCTCGAGTGAATAGCTGAATAGAGTGATGAGTTTAGTAGCCAATGATACATGTGGTTATTTTCGTACTCTCGTCAAAGATACAGGGGGAAAACGTCTTCATTATATATATATATATATATATATATATATATATATATATATAACAGAATATACGAACATCATTGGTACCGTCGGTTCTGTAACACATATAAATAAATATTACGCTCTTATTTTTTTTATTTTTCTTAATAATTGAGCACTCTGCTGGGGTTCGCTCCCACTCACTTTACACACACACACACATTATATATATATATATATATATATATATATATATATATATATATATATATATATATATATATATATATATATATATATACTAGCGGGGCTACCCGGCGTTGCTCGGGGTCATAAAAACATAATTGAAGAAAAATTGTGTGTGTAACATCTTTATATTAAAACTTCTATTTCTCTCCTTCTCTCTCTATAGCTGTCTCTTTATCTTTCTACTTTTCTCTACCCTGGTCGCTACTTTTAAATTTTGCCTTTTGCGAAAGCTGTTTCTTCCCCACCATTTCATCCTACGTTTCACAGGGCAATAGTATGACTTATTTCTATAAAAAGTACCACCACTGTCTGCGCCTTCTATATAGGTACTTATAACCGCCCCGGTGTTCATACTATATATTTTGAATCCCCTCATGATATCCTTCATCATTTTAACTCCCCTCGTTGTATTCATCATTTTCGATCTCCTCATACTATTAATCATTTTCAATCCCCTCATAATATTCTTCATCATTTTCAATCTCCTCATACTATTAATCATTTTCAATCCCCTCATAATATTCTTCATCATTTTCAATCCTCTCGTAATATTCCTCATCATTTTCAATCCGCTCATGATATTCTTAATAATTTTCAATCCTCTCATGATATTCTTCATTTTTTCAATCCTCTCATGATATTCTTCATTAATTTCAATCCCCTCATGATATTCTTCATCATTTTCGATCCCCTCATGATATTCTTCTCATTTTCAATCCCCTCATGATATTATTAATCATTTTCAATCCTCTCATGGTATTCTTCATCATTTCCAATCCTGTCAGTCTATTCTTTATAATTTTCAATCCTCTCATGACATTCTTCATCATTTTCAATCCTCTCATGACATTCTTCATCATTTCCAATCCCCTCATGATAGTCTTCATCATTTTTAATCCTATCATGATAGTCTTCATCATTTTTAATCCTCTCATGAGAGTCTTCATCATTTTTAATCCTCTCATGATAGTCTTCATCATTTTCAAACCTCTCATGATAGTCTTCATCATTTTCAATCCTCTCATGATATTCTTCATCATTTTCAATCCCCTCATGAAATTATTCATCATTTTAAATCCCCTCATGGTATTCCTCATCATTTCCAATCCTGTCAGTCTATTCTTCATCATTTTCAATCCTCTCATGACATTCTTCATCATTTTCAATCCTCTCATGACATTCTTCATCATTTTCAATCCCCTTATGATAGTCTTCATCATTTTCAATCCCCTCATGATAGTCTTCATCATTTTCAATCCCCTCATGATAGTGTACATCATTTTCAATCCCCTCATTATAGTCTTCATCATTTTCAATCCCCTCATGATAGTCTTCATCATTTTAAATCCTCTCATGATAGTCTTCATCATTTTCAATCCTCTCATGATAGTCTTCATCATTTTCAATCCTCTCATGATAGTCTTTATCATAGCTCTATCTAGGATATTGAGCACTTTTCTCCTGGACAACGTCGAGTACTTTGAAAATCAAGGAAGCCTCATAAGCACTACTGAAATCACTTAGGTATCCTCTCTCCTTCTGATCTGCGAAATAGTCCAAAGTGGAACAAAGATGGCGTTAAAATATTTTCCAAACCTATCACTACAGTAGCTCTATCTAGGACATTGAGCACTTTTCTCCCGGACAACGCCGAGTACTTTAAAAAAAAAAGGAGGCCTCCTGAGGACTACTGAAATCACTTAGGTATCCTCTCTCCTAATGATCTGCGAAATAGTCCAAAGGGGAACGAATATGGCGTTCAAATATTATCTAAACCTATCACTACAGTAGCTCTATCTAGGATATTGAGCACTTTTCTCCCGGACAACGCCGAGTATTTCAAAATCAAAGAGGCCTCCTGAGCACTACTGAAATAACACTTATCGATTCCCCATCCTTTTCAGCGTAGATGCTGTTAAAATATTATCCAAACCTATCACTACAGTAGCTCTATCTAGGACATTGAGCACTTTTTTCCCGGACAACGCCGAGTACTTTGAAAATTAAAGAGTCCTCCTGGGGACTACTGAAATCACTTAGGTATCCTCTCTACTTTTCATCTGCAAAATTGTCCAAAGGGGAACGAAGATGGCGTTAAAATATTTTCTAAACCTATCACTACAGTAGCTCTATCTAGGATATTGAGCACTTTTCTCCCGGACAACGCCGAGTACTTTGGAAATCGAGGAGGCTTTATGAGCACTCCTGAAATCCCTTAGTTATCCTCTCTCCTTCTGATTGGTGAAATAGTCCAAAGGGGAACGAAGATGGCGTTAAAATATTTTCCAAACCTATCACTACAGTAGCTCTATGTAGGACATTGAGCACTTTTATCCCGGACAACGCCGAGTACTTTGATAATCAAGGAGGCCTCCTGGGGACTACGGAAATCACTTAGGTATCCTCTCTCCTTGTGATCTGCGAAATAGTCCAAAGGGGAACGAAGATGGCGTTAAAATATTTTCCAAACGTATCACTACAGTAGCTTTATCTAGGATATTGAGCACTTTTCTCCCGGACAACGCCGAGTACTTAGAAAATCGAGGAGGCTTCATGAGCACTCCTGAAATCCTTTAGGTATCCTCTCTCCTTCTGATCTGCGAAATAGTCCAAAGGGGAACAAAGATGGCGTTAAAATATTTTCCAAACCTATCACTCAGGTAGCTCTATCTAGGACATTGAGCACTTTTCTCCCGGACAACGCCGAGTACTTTAATAATAAAGGAGGCCTCCTGAGGACTACTGAAATCACTTAGGTATTCTCTCTCCTACTGATCTGCGAAATAGCTCAAAGGGGAACGAATATGGCGTTAAAATATTATCCAAACCTATCACTACAGTAGCTCTATCTAGGATATTGAGCACTTTTTTCCCGGACAACGCCGAGTATTTCAAAATCAAATGGGCCTACTGAGCACTACTGAAATAACTCTTATCGATTCCCCATCCTTTTCAGCCTAGATGCTGTTAAAATATTATCCAAACCTATCACTACAGTAGCTCTATCTAGGACATTGAGCACTTTTTTCCCGGACAACGCCGAGTACTTTGAAAATCGAAGAGGCCTCCTAGGGACTACTGAAATCACTTAGGTATCCTCCATTCTTTTCATCTGCAAAATTGTCCAAAGGGGAACGAAGATGGCGTTAAAATATTTTCTAAACCTATCACTACAATAGCTCTATCTAGGATATTGAGCACTTTTCTCCCGGACAACGCCGAGTACTTTGAAAATCAAGGAGGCATCCTGGGGACTACTGAAATCACTTAGGTATCCTCTCTCTATCTGATCTGCGAAATAGTCCAAAGGGGAACGAAGATGGCGTTAAAATATTTTCCAAACCTATCACTACAGTAGCTCTATCTAAGATATTGAGCACTTTTCTCCCGGACAACGCCAGGTACTTTGGAAATCGAGGAGGCTTCATGAACACCCATGAAATCCCTTAGGTATCCTCTCTCCTTCTGATCTGCGAAATAGTCCAAAGGGGAACGAAGATGGCGTTAAAATATTTTCCAAACCTATCACTACAGTAGCTCTATGTAGGACATTGAGCACTTTTATCCCGGACAACGCCGAGTACTTTGATAATCAAGGAGGCCTCCTGGGGACTACGGAAATCACTTAGGTATCCTCTCTCCTTGTGATCTGCGAAATAGTCCAAAGGGGAACGAAGATGGCGTTAAAATATTTTCCAAACGTATCACTACAGTAGCTTTATCTAGGATATTGAGCACTTTTCTCCCGGACAACGCCGAGTACTTAGAAAATCGAGGAGGCTTCATGAGCACTCCTGAAATCCTTTAGGTATCCTCTCTCCTTCTGATCTGCGAAATAGTCCAAAGGGGAACAAAGATGGCGTTAAAATATTTTCCAAACCTATCACTCAGGTAGCTCTATCTAGGACATTGAGCACTTTTCTCCCGGACAACGCCGAGTACTTTAATAATAAAGGAGGCCTCCTGAGGACTACTGAAATCACTTAGGTATTCTCTCTCCTACTGATCTGCGAAATAGCTCAAAGGGGAACGAATATGGCGTTAAAATATTATCCAAACCTATCACTACAGTAGCTCTATCTAGGATATTGAGCACTTTTTTCCCGGACAACGCCGAGTATTTCAAAATCAAATGGGCCTACTGAGCACTACTGAAATAACTCTTATCGATTCCCCATCCTTTTCAGCCTAGATGCTGTTAAAATATTATCCCAACCTATCACTACAGTAGCTCTATCTAGGACATTGAGCACTTTTTTCCCGGACAACGCCGAGTACTTTGAAAATCGAAGAGGCCTCCTAGGGACTACTGAAATCACTTAGGTATCCTCCATTCTTTTCATCTGCAAAATTGTCCAAAGGGGAACGAAGATGGCGTTAAAATATTTTCTAAACCTATCACTACAATAGCGCTATCTAGGATATTGAGCACTTTTCTCCCGGACAACGCCGAGTACTTTGAAAATCAAGGAGGCATCCTGGGGACTACTGAAATCACTTAGGTATCCTCTCTCCTTCTGATCTGCGAAATAGTCCAAAGGGGAACGAAGATGGTGTTAAAATATTTTCCAAACCTATCACTACAGTAGCTCTATCTAAGATATTGAGCACTTTTCTCCCGGACAACGCCAGGTACTTTGGAAATCGAGGAGGCTTCATGAACACCCATGAAATCCCTTAGGTATCCTCTCTCCTTCTGATCTGCAGAATAGTCCAAAGGGGAACGAAGATGGCGTTAAAATATTTTCCAAACCTATCACTACAGTAGCTCTATGTAGGACATTGAGCACTTTTATCCCGGACAACGCCGAGTACTTTGATAATCAAGGAGGCCTCCTGGGGACTACGGAAATCACTTAGGTATCCTCTCTCCTTGTGATCTGCGAAATAGTCCAAAGGGGAACGAAGATGGCGTTAAAATATTTTCCAAACGTATCACTACAGTAGCTTTATCTAGGATATTGAGCACTTTTCTCCCGGACAACGCCGAGTACTTAGAAAATCGAGGAGGCTTCATGAGCACTCCTGAAATCCTTTAGGTATCCTCTCTCCTTCTGATCTGCGAAATAGTCCAAAGGGGAACAAAGATGGCGTTAAAATATTTTCCAAACCTATCACTCAGGTAGCTCTATCTAGGACATTGAGCACTTTTCTCCCGGACAACGCCGAGTACTTTAATAATAAAGGAGGCCTCCTGAGGACTACTGAAATCACTTAGGTATTCTCTCTCCTACTGATCTGCGAAATAGCTCAAAGGGGAACGAATATGGCGTTCAAATATTATCTAAACCTATCACTACAGTAGCTCTATCTAGGATATTGAGCACTTTTCTCCCGGACAACGCCGAGTATTTCAAAATCAAATGGGCCTACTGAGCACTACTGAAATAACTCTTATCGATTCCCCATCCTTTTCAGCCTAGATGCTGTTAAAATATTATCCAAACCTATCACTACAGTAGCTCTATCTAGGACATTGAGCACTTTTTTCCCGGACAACGCCGAGTACTTTGAAAATCGAAGAGGCCTGCTGGGGACTACTGAAATCACTTAGGTATCCTCCATTCTTTTCATCTGCAAAATTGTCCAAAGGGGAACGAAGATGGCGTTAAAATATTTTCTAAACCTATCACTACAGTAGCTCTATCTAGGATATTGAGCACTTTTCTCCCGGACAACGCCGAGTACTTTGAAAATCGAGGAGGCTTCATGAGCACTACTGAAATCCCTTAGGTATCCTTTCTCCTTCTGATCTGCCAAATAGTCCTGAGGCGCTCATACCGGCGAATGCCGACATTCTCCCCCCCCAGATTTCGCCTGAGGCGCTCATACCGACGAATGCCGACATTCCCCTTCCCCGGATTTCGCCTGAGGCGCTCACACTTCAACACTGCTCAAAAAAGGAGTAGATTATGGATTGGATTATGGCATCATGACAACGGAACCGATACGACCCTACCTCAATACTTCTCAAAAAAGGAGGAGATAATGCATGGGATTATGGCATCATGACAACGGAACCGATACGACCCTACCTCAACACTTCTCAAAAAAGGAGGAGATAATGCATGGGAATAGTGCATCATGACATCGGAACCGATACGACCCTACCTCAACACTTCTCAAAAAAGGAGGAGATAATGCATTGGATGAGGGCATCATGACAACGGAACCGATACGACCCTACCTCAACACTTCTCAAAAAAGGAGGAGGTAATTTATGGGATGAGCACATCATGACAACGGAACCGATACTATTCTACATCTACCCTTCTCAAAAAAGGAGGAGGTAATGCAGTGGATCAGTGCATCATGACAACGGAACCGATACTACCTTACCTCTACACTTCTCAAAAAAGGAGGAGGTAATGCTCACACCGGCGAATACCGTAACCCCCCCCCCCCCCCCCAATTTGGCTTGAAAGGAGGAGGTAATTCCTATCATGATAACAGAACGGCCACAGGGAGGGAGGGGGAGGAATATTAGCGTCTATTAATAATTAAGAACGAAAGTGTGAGAGGGAAAAATGACAGAAAGGAAAACTGCCACTCTCTGACGTCATGATGACCTGATATAACCGGACACAATTTAGGGCAAGACCGGGTACATCCGGCAAGGGATTATGGGACAGGTGCGGATGTGATTGAGCAACCCTTGTTTCACTACACACTCGTAACGTAGGATTCCTATGTTGTTATTGATGCATCCGGACAGAAGTTATTGGATGATCTGATAGAACCGGACACAATTTAGGGCAAGACCGGGTACATCCGGCAAGGGATTATGGGATGTTTACAATGACTCTGCATTTTTATCGGATTAGTACATAAATACATTAGATTATTTCGAATTTAGTACATAATAACGTTGAAAAAGTCGTGGAAAATACGAAAAAACTGCTACCTTTTGTCGGAAAGTGGTCTGGTTGACTGTCAGCGAGTGAATCGTTTGTCGCGATTTTTAGATATTATGATTCCGGGATATGTACGGTGCTAAAGATATACACTTTTTGACATGTCGCTGCGTAGTTTTTGAGGAGAAGCTTCACATACAAACAGACATACATACAGACAACTGCCCTTTATATAAGAGATATATATATATATATATATATATATATCCCACTTAGCGTAAATGCTTATCACTTAGCAAAAGGTTAAAAAACGATAGTCGATGATTTCGAATATATAAGCATTTAATGAATTATTTTAAGCGTGGTGGTTGTGGTGGTTCATAGTACAGTAGTATCGGTTCTCAACTACTGATAAAGCCACCGGCATTAAATCACAATTTAAAGTAGCCGCCCGTTTCTAGCCACACTGAGAAACTGTGATGCGACGAAACAGCTGCCTGATATTTACACACACACACACACACGCACGCACACACACACACACACACACACACACACACACACATATATATATATATATATATATATATATATATATATATATATATATATATACTTGTGTGTGTGTGTGTAAATATCAGCTTCGGGGCCATTGTTTGAGAAATCTGATTCGTGTGTTTTCTCGAGTGTGAAAATCTTATTCAGGGGTGGAAATTTTTATTTTTTCCTTGTTTTCTTTTGTCTTAAGTGATCACCTTTTTTTAAAGTGACTGTTTTGGCTTTATATACTTTTGTTGGGGGAATATTTATCAGAAATCTACTTGTATTTTCACCGTATTTCCACTCCGGTGTTTTTGTTATGGAATGCAAATATATATATATATATATATATATATATATATATGAAGCAATCCAACAAAAGATATAAGCGTCAACTAATATCTTATAATTAGTGAAACATCCGGATAAAAAAACTGAAGCTCAATATACTGGATAGAGCATTAATATTATAATATAAAATGAAGTAATAAAATAAGGTGTCAATCAAATTTTATTAGAATTCAAAGTTCATGCAAAGCATCCTTAAGTCCTTAGCTCATGAGTTTTCAAAGATAATTCTTCTCTTCAGAGGACCATTACCGCAGTTATACTACTACAGGCAATAAAATTACGCTTTGAAAATATATAAAATTATATACACAAATATATAAAAAATACATAACATCAAACATATCAATCCAAAAACATACTTTTGTTGAATCCATACAGTCCATCCAGGTCATATAAGTTGAGAAGCATAATCAGGAAGGACATTACTCCAAGATACAAACAGCAGTCCAAATATGTGAAATTGAAGGGGCCGGCAAGGTTATCCATTCGCGAAATGTGTCCATATTCAATGTTAATGATAAATAAATAAATAAATCAATCAAAATAATACAAAAAGTCCAATCAAAGTTCCGAGATCCCAACATGTGCAAATCCAATCAAATCCAAATTCGTTGTTAAATTAGAAAACCAGCTAAATCCGAATTGAGCAAAACAAGACGGACTCCCATCACATCTAGCCAGAAGAGCGAAAAATATATATATTTTTCGCTCTTCTGGCTAGATGTGATGGGAGTCCGTCTTGTTTTGCTCAATTCGGATTTAGCTGGTTTTCTAATTTAACAACGAATTTGGATTTGATTGGATTTGCACATGTTGGGATCTCGGAACTTTGATTGGACTTTTTGTATTATTTTGATTGATTTATTTATTTATTTATCATTAACATTGAATATGGACACATTTCGCGAATGGATAACCTTGCCGGCCCCTTCAATTTCACATATTTGGACTGCTGTTTGTATCTTGGAGTAATGTCCTTCCTGATTATGCTTCTCAACTTATATGACCTGGATGGACTGTATGGATTCAACAAAAGTATGTTTTTGGATTGATATGTTTGATGTTATGTATTTTTTATATATTTGTGTATATAATTTTATATATTTTCAAAGCGTAATTTTATTGCCTGTAGTAGTATAACTGCGGTAATGGTCCTCTGAAGAGAAGAATTATCTTTGAAAACTCATGAGCTAAGGACTTAAGGATGCTTTGCATGAACTTTGAATTCTAATAAAATTTGATTGACACCTTATTTTATTACTTCATTTTATATTATAATTTTATATTATAATATATATATATATATATATATATATATATATATATATATATATATATATATATATATATATATATATAATAGAGAATGGTAGTTTGCTTGAAGCATTGCTGGGAATAGTAGTAATATGTTTTAAAGGCTGTGGGCAATGCAAATTCCGGGTAAGATGTAAGCTGGAAGGAACAAAAATAATAAATCGAATACGAAATGTGACTTAATATTTATTTTTTCTTAAAATCTTACATAACAGCAAATGTGGTGTTAGCTGTTTGTGTGGTGTCCGGAGGATTATAAAAATCATTTATTTAATATTTCGGGAAAAGAAATTTCCTTTTGTCAAAAATAATAAACACCAGAGCAAAACTCCGTCTGTGCAGAGAATCTGCCAAAATGGATTCCAGAAGACAGAGACAGCGTAGGAGCAAACCAGTCCCGCAGAGAATAGAAATTAATAAGTTTTAAATGTATATAAATGTGGTGTTCAAAAATATGTGTGTAATATTGGATAAATGTATGGTGATCGAATTAGTTTTAATAATATATATTTTTTAATTTATATTTTAATTATTTACTTTTTATTTTCGTTTTTGTTTCGTATCTTAAGAATTTTAATATAAAGTAAAGTAATTAATCTCTCATTTGAAATATTCTAAATTTTATTAAATTATTGATTATCATATATTCAAGAAGTATTATCAATTGTGAGTTTCATCAAATATATATATATATAGATATATAGATATATAGATATATATATGAAATTAGCCAGTAAAACACATGTATTTTTCTTGTCCTCAGACGAAGTTATTTCAAGTTGTGAGGGGAAGCGAGAAAGCACATAGTAAGTCAGACACCCACCTCTATAATAAAAAGTCAACGGTGAATGTTTTTTCTTATTTCGGATATAAAAAATGATAATAATAATTTATATATGAAAAATTATATTACTGACGTAATTCCATGCTTTTATATGAATATTTTAGTAATATATCAAGATAAATAGCGAGTGCGAACACTGGCGAAGCATAATTTCTTCCGTCGTTTTTGTTGATGGAGAGTGTACACTAGCATACTGTCATCCACATAAAAGCTGTTTTGCTGTATCACAGCTATTTAGTCTGTTTAGACAAACAACTGCTTCAAGCCGAGATCGTACACAACCGTCTAGTAGACAGTCGGCGATTCTAGCTATTAGGCTGTCAGGTAGGCGCTGTTACCAAGTGAAATCTAAATGTTTATATAAATATTATTAACTACCGGAGAGTGTTCCATTTGTGTTTACATTATTATAGCTTTGCATTATTGCTAATATATATATATATATATATATATATATATATATATATATATATATATATATATATATATATATATATATATATATATAATGGAAGTTTCCCAACTGGTTTTTAATACGCCACTGACATGCTAACCCTTATACACACCGCAACTTTTTCCAACTGGACGGATAGTCTGGGCCATTTAATAGTATTTGCCTTCAACGGATATTTACAACTTCTGATGGCAATTTTTTCCTAAAAAAAGAGTTGATTTTACCTTACTTCGAACCTGCTTCTACGAACTCTCATGGAACTTTCAACTGTGATTTTTTGCCTACACTTTCGACCTTTTGTTTTTACATTTTATATTATCTTTATTTTTATATCTTTTAAAATTTTGACTTTTGGTAATTTCAAACGCATCGTGTTCTTCGCCAGGAATCGTGAGAAAAGACAAAAGAAAAGAAAGAAAGAAAAAAACAAGGAAGAAGAATTGTTCTTACCCGCCCAATTTGACCATCCATTTTCTAGCAAACCTATGATCTCATTTCCGGGTTCATTCTTTTCTTCCTTCTTTCCTTTCTTTCCTTACTTTTTTCTTCTTCTCTGACGATTCCTGGCGAATAACGCGACGCGTTCGAAATTAAAAAAATTACAAACACATCTTTTTTATGCTTCAAACACTACCAAGCATCCTCTCTAAAAGCATATGTGGAATAACAAACCAATTTATAATATATATATATATATATATATATATATATATATATATATATATATATATATATATATATATATAAGCCAAGTTCATTTTATATCCCAATAACCATGTTTTTTTAATTGTTAATTTTTAAAATCTTTTCACATTTTCAAAAGACATACCATTCCTGCGAGATGTATATTTACGTCTCGTTTCTCTTGAAGTGGCCAACTAACATTACTATGTCAATATCAGCTCTGCCTAGTACAAGATCGTCAGAAAAATCTACAAAGTAGAAAAGTTCTCAAATGAAAAAGTCTTGAAAAAAAACCTACACCACACAATAGATCATTGTGGGCAAAAACAAAGGAAAAACAACAATGAAAAAATCACTAACACGTAGAAAAACTCAGTAAGACGCAATTATGAATTTTTCGGGTCAAAGTTAGCACACAAAAATACGCGGAAATTGGAAAATTTTAATTCAATGATATTCCGTTAATTAATCGTATCATTTATTTATAAAAAGTTTGTATTCACTCGAAGGTAAGTTAATTACTCCATTTAAATTACACACACATATAAGGTGTCTTTTCTCCCCCTAAATTTTACCGTTGTCCATACATTTCCATGTGCTGTTCCTCCTACCCTAATCATCTCATTACGCAATGTTTTTCTTAAAAAAAACCTCTAGTAAAGGAGCCTTTATCCCCTGAACTTATTTAAACTTCTATCTTATTTTCATTTATAGATCTAAGTCCTTATTAATACATTCTAATATTATTAATTATCTCCTTTATATTTATCTTATATTTTCATTTTATATTTCTAATTTTTAATATCATCTCCTTATTGGTACCTTTGTTTTTTTATCTTTAATTCTATTTATTATTAATTTTACCTCTATTATTTCTTAATTTACCTTTATTCTATATTATAAGTTAACAATTTTTATTTACTTATTTATAATTTTATTAACTTTATTATTTTCTTATATATTTTGATGTATGTGTATATATGTGCGTTTGTATATGAATATATATATGTATGTATATATGTGTGCATATGTATTTATTTTTATATTGTTCATATATTCGTATTCCTTTATATTTCTATTATCGAACTTACATTTTTATTTTACTTTATTTTATCTTCTATATTTTATATTTTATTTATTTTTTTTATTTTATTTTATTTTACTCTATTACACTTCATTCTTTATTTTATGTATTTCTATATTTTATGTTTTTATATTTTTTTATATATTTTTTTATATATTTTTTAATATATTTTTTATATATTTTTAATTTTTTAGTTTTTCAATTCTTTAATTCTTTTATATTTTCTTATATTTTTATACTTTAATATATTTTTATTTTAATTTTATTTTTACTTTTATTTTTATTTTTATTTTTATTTTTTTTATTTGTTATTTCATTTTTATTTTTATTTTTTACTTCTTATCCTCTGATTTTATTTTTCCTTCATTTATTCTATTATTTTTATATTATATTTTATGTTATTTTATTTTTACTCATTATTTTTGTTCTTATTTTTATTCTTTCATTTTTTTCTTACTAATCTTTATAATGTTTATAAGGTTTTATTATTATCATTATCAGTTTTATCTTTATATTCTTATTTTATATCTGTAACTTATTCTTTTTCCAATATTGGTCTATGTACGCCCTCCTGCCAATGGATGTTCCTCTAAGACGAGCTTGTTATTTTTTCCTCGAATTTCTGTAAGATGTGGTGCTAAAGGCGCTGATGAAGCGACGTTTGGAGTAGCTTTTGTTGTTGTTTTTTTTTAAATTAAAGAATGAAATAAAGTATTTCCAGAATGTTTTGGAAACGACCGTACGCCATAATAGACTTGTTGTTCTAATTCTTTGAGCAATTGGAATCTTATAATTCACCAAATCTCCTTTATATATATATATATATATATATATATATATATATATATATATATATATATATATATATTATTGCTTATTTTCTATGTACGTATACGTTTCGTCCTTTTTAATAATCGGGACTCATCAGCATAGAGATATGACTATTCACTACTGGTCATGCGATTCGAAACCCCGGATTACGCATATTTTTCAACTCAAATCCGACGCCTTAACCACACGGCCAATTTTAAATAGCGAATAAACGGAGATAATTTTAACACATTATTGGCGGCTTGAACGTCTAGAGCGTTCTACTTTCTTAATGGAAGAAACGATGCATTTAAAGCTAGTGACGTCATGCTGTGTTAATACCACACTTACAGTGCTCTACTTTTTCGAGGAGCAACAAATACTAATATTGTGGTTGTTTGATTCTAAACAACCATAAACAAAGCTAATTTTGATTCGTACGATGTAAATGGTTCATTGTTTGAATGTAAATCAATGTTATTGTGATGTAAAAATGTTGACTACTTTTTCAATGCTTGATTGATTTGTTCGAAAGAAATGTAACATTCCCCTCCGTCAATTACGGCCAAACGAATACTGTAACAATACATAATCGGCTTATTTATCATTCAATCTATACATTTACATTTGTTTATATATTTATGTTTAGTAGAGGAGGGGTTCTTTAAGTATATTGACTAACGAGAAGAGAGCCACGTTGTCCAAATATCCCATTTAATTCTTTCTTCTTCTTCTTCTTCTTCTTCTTCTTCTTCTTCTTCTTCTTCTTCTTCTTATTATTATTATTATTATCATTATTATTATTATTTACTCACTAGGAGTTATCACACTGTAATAAGCCTCCTCAAGGTCCCAGCAGTCTCTGCACTTCCAGTGGAGGTCTGGTTTGTGCTTTCCCTCCTCGGTCTTCTCATCCTCCTTGACCCTATGCAAATATTTTGTGTGATGTCAGCCTAGGCTGGTACCATTTTGGGGGGGGGGGGGAGGGGAGGGGAGCGGGGAGCTGATGGTGTTTCTTGCTATTTTTGTTCATTGGTTCATTTTTATGCCGTGTCAGTTGAGGCCGGTGTAATTTATTGGGGAGGGAAGCTTATTATTATTATTAATTACTCACTAGGAGTTATCACACTGGTCATCGTCAGTGATCGCCCACTGCCAACAACCTGTGGTATTCCCTGGAGTCTGAGTGACAACAAGTCTCCTCAGACTTCCAGTATGCTCCACTTCTTTTCGCTCATCACCGCTGATGACCTTGTGGTATCGCAACAGCCACCTACCATTGATTTCCCGCTGATAAGGGCCATTGGTCCCCTCTGGGGCCCGAGTAGCAACAAGCCTCCCCAAGGTCCCAGAGCTGTCCGCGCTCTTCCAGTGGAGGTCTGGTTTGTGCTTTCCCTCCTCGACCCTCTGTCCATAATTTTCGTGGTGTCAGCCTATGCTTGCGTCTCTCTCGTGCGGTTGTATTTTCCCCGGTTCTGTTTTCTTGTGCTTCCATGTGTTTGTTCTCCATTCGTTGCTTATGTGGGTTGGTTTCCGCATTCAAGGACATTTCTCAGGATTGTAGCTATTTTGATCATTACTGTCATTTGTATGGTCTCAGTTATCTCTTTGATTCCTATTTCTCCTAGTCTTTTCTCCATGTTTTTGGGGACTGTTCCTAGTGCTCCTATGATTATTGGTGTTATACTGACTTTCTTCATGTTCCATATTCCTTTCAGTTCTCTGGCAAGTTCAGTATATTTGCTTCTTTTTTCCGTCTCTTTGATCTTCACTCTGCGGTCCGCTGGAACGGCAAAGTCTACGATTTTGCAGGATTTTTCTTTCTTGTTGATTATTATCATATCCGGTCTCCTTGCTGTTATGGGTTTGTCTGTTTGTACATTCATATCCCATATGATTTTGGGTTTTCGTTTTCTAGTACAGTTTCTGGTTTGTGTCTGTACCGTTTTTTTGCATATTCGAAATTCAGTTGTTTGCACATTTCCCGGTGTACTTCTTTCCCCACACTGTCATGTCTGTTCTTGTATTCCTTTTGGGCTAGCTTGCTGCATTCACTTATATGATTTATCGTTTCGTCTCTTTGTCCACATAATCGGCATTTGCTGTTTTCCTGGGTTTTATCTATCTTTGCTTTAATAAAGTTTGTCCTAATCGCATTGTTCTGTGCGGCCGTCAGCAGAGATTCCGTTTCTCTGTTCAAGTGTCCTTTTCTTAGCCATGCCCAGCTATTTTCATTGGTTTCATCGCTTGTGAGTCTTATAAAGCGTCCACGTAGTTGTTTTTCTTCCCACTTTTCCTTTTTTGTCTTTTTGTTTCTGGTTTCAGTGCTTCCGGAGTTGTTTGTTGGACTGGTGTCTCTTGCTGTGGTGATCAGTCTTTCCGTGTTCTGGGTTACATATTTCTCCAGCTCTTTTTTGGTGTCCTCCACACAGTCTTCTATACTTACCAGTCCTCTACCTCTTTCATTTCTTTTCATGTAGAGTCTGTCCATATCGTCTTTTGGGTGCAATGCATTGTGTATAGTCATTAGTTTTCTAGTCCTCTGGTCAAGGTGCCTGAGACTTCTTTGGTCCAGCCTATGAATGGTCCAGAGTATCTTATTAGTGATACAGCCCATGTGTTTATCCCTTTTACTAGGTTTCTGCTATATAGTTTAGTTTCTAAGAGTTTCCTTGTTCTTTGTAGATATTCTTTTCCAATCTTCTCTTTCATTTCTGTATATTTGATTGTGTCTGCTTCCAAAACTCCCAGGTATTTATAACTAACTTGTTCTCCTAGCGCCCTCATCTCCTCTTGGTTGGGGAGTTCTATACCTTCTGTCGTCTCCAGTTTTCCTCTTTTAATCTCTAGCAGTGCACATTTTTCTATTCCAAACTCCATTTGGATATCCTGGCTGAATATCCTGGTTGTATTTATCAGCTTTTCCAGTTCTTTTTTGTTTTTTACAAACAGTTTAAGGTCATCCATGTACATCAAGTGGTTTATTCTTTGTTCTGTATCCGTAAACTTGTATCCGACATCACACTTTCTGAGTATGTAGTTGAGTGGCATCATAGCTATTATAAACAATAGTGGTGATAGAGAGTCTCCTTGAAAAATGCCTCTCTGTATTTTTATCTCAGACAGGTGTTGTCCTCCGGCTGTCAGTTTTAGTCTCCATGTTTCCATCGCTTTCTGGATGAGATTAATAATCCTGTCTGGTATCTTGTATATTTTTAAGCATTCAATTATCCACGTTTGGGGGATTCTGTCGTAGGCTTTCTTGTAGTCAATCCATGCCATGGTTATGTTCTTTTGTCTGCTCTTCACCTCCTTCAGGGTCTTTTGATCAATGTATAGTAGATCATGTGCCGCTCTTTGTCCTTTCCGGCATCCTTTTTGTTCATCGGGGAGCAGTCCACGTTTGTCCAGTGATTGGTAGATTTGTTCTCTCAGTTGTGCTGTGAGAATTTTCCACATTATTGGTAGACATGTTATCGGTCTGTAGTTGCTGGGGGTCGTTCCCTTTTTGGGGTCTTTTTGTATTAATGTTGTTCTTCCTTCCGTCATCCATTCTGGTACGTCTGTTTTGCGGATACATCCACTCAGTTTCTGCGCTAGTCTTTCATGCAGAGTCGTGAATTTTTAAAACCAGTATGCATGTATTCCATCGTGGCCTGGTGCTCTCCAGTTTGCCATTTTTCTTAGGGTTTTCTTGATCGTTTCTTTGTTGATTTCTGTTTTGGTTCCTTGTTCGATTTCCTGCAGTTCATCTTTCATGTTTTTCAACCATTGGGCATCCTTGTTGTGCTTTTTTGGTTCTTCCCATATCTTGCTCCAGAATTGTTTTGTTTCTGTTGTTGTTTTTTCTCCATTTACGTTTTTGTAAAACTGGCTTTCATTGTTTTCAAAGGTCCTGTTCTGTTTGCTCTGTTCTGATTTGTACCTGTATCGTCTCAGTCTTCCTTCTATTGCTGCTATCTTTTGTTTTATTTCTTCATGTTTCCCATTTATTATTATTATTATTATTATTATTATTATTATTATTATTATTATTATTATTATTATTATTATTATTATTATTATTATACTAAAGCTGAGTCAATCAACGTTTCCCCATTCCTATATATTTTAAGCACACAAAAGATATGCTAATAAATTCCACAGGTTGAGGATTGAGTTATGGATGAAATAAAATCCATTTTATAATTTGCAATTAACTGACATCGTGACTCATCTCTTACTATGTTTCACTCTATCACTTTCACCCTCTCTCACTGTACATTGTTTGAAGCCCACCTGCTCTTCTATGACTTTCTTTCTGTCACCTTGTCTGTCTGACTGTCTGTTTGTCTGTCTCTTTTTCTCTGTGCATTTATTAACTGTACGGTAATCAATTTCTCTTCGTGGATGGATCGTCTAACCCCCTCCCCGTCGTTCTCTTCCCTCTCTATTTTGAGGAAGAAGGACAGCTAGAAAAGTTTTGTACTACTATGTTATTCCTATCTAGAAAGAGAGAGGGGGCGGTATATATTTATATATATATATTTATATATATATATATATATATATATATATATATATATATATATATATATATATGTATATATATATATATATATATATATATATATATATATATATATATATATATAAATGGAAATAATATTCCAACGTAATGGAAACTGAAAAAAGGGATACCAAAAATATTATTTACGTATTCATCAACGTTTCGTCTTTATTTCAAGATTCCTCGTGATGATTGGTCTGAAGAAATACTACACAAGTACAAATATTTGAAACAGTAGCAGTAGTAGGAGTAAAACTCAAAAAGCCGTATATTAAAATATAAATTATGAGCTACAAATAGATGGTAGCAGTGGGAGATGTTGAATTAACTGTGGAAAGTGTGTGTGCGGGGAAAATGGTAGCGATTGGAGTTATTAAAATCATTAGGGAGAAGGAGAGAGCGTGTGTGATGCAAGCCCAAAGGGTCGCTTATGAAAAGATAAATTAAGGGCTCAAAAAGATGGTAGCAGTGGGAGAAAATAAGTTAACTGTGGAAGGTGTACAGTGAAAAAATTGGTAGCGGTCGGAGTTATTTAAACACAGAGGGATGAGGCGGAAGCGTGTGTCATGTTTATTGAGGTCATATAGGTGGGTATCGAAACAGGAGAAAGAGAAGGTTAAATATACAGGTCGTATAAGGGAATGGTGTAGGAGGAGGGGGAGAAAAGAAAAAGAAAATATAGGAAGATGAAAGTAATGTATTATAATTTGATTTTTTATATATATATATATATATATATATATATATATATATAGATAGAGAGAGAGAGAGAGAGAGAGAGAGAGAGAGAGAGAGAGAGAAAAGAGGGAAGACATATTATTTATTTCACGACGTCATCAGGATGATAGATTTGAAAAAATAGTCGTTAGAATATTAAAAAATGTGGTTTTGTTCTTTTTTCAAAATAACATTGCTTTGGAATTTGAAATGCAAAAAATGTTTATGAAATTAAACGGATGTTTTTTATGTATTTATATTTATTATTTTGTTATTTATTCATTTTATTTTCGATATTATGTGTAAAGTATGTGGGGAGTGTTGTATAAAATAGCTATTCTGGGTCTAAATTTGAGCCAATATACTAATAGTCCAGTCAAATCAGTGAAAAGGGTCAAACTAATTGCAACACAAGTTTTTTTTTGTACAATGCATTTCTATGAGGTGGCTATATGAATATATTAAAAGTCTAGAAAAATCTACCGATGCGAAATATGAAAATTTTACAATTATCAATCTGCGATAATAGCGTGTGTTTATCACAAAGAAATGTAAACAACCTCGTTTTCATTTTGCCTTCTTTTTTTCTAAAATTTTCAATAAAATTGATTGCTGGTTTTAAATGTATTTCTTGCCCTGAAATAAAGTTCTAATTTACTTTGTAAAGTTTTGAGAATCGAACTTTAATTTAATGTTTTAATCGCTGGTGGCCATATTGTTTTCCCATGCACCAAAATATTTTTACGACGTAAAAGTTTTATTACATACAAAAAAAAGGTTTGTGATACAAAATAAAATTTGAACATTTTTTACACGAAAAAACAACTTGTTTAAAACAATATAAAAACTAAAACTTATTGGTCAATGTTTAAATAATTCCTTAGAATATATATCATAAGTCGGAAGTTTAGAATAACTTACTGAAATAAATTTGTAGTCTATTATATACTGCTGTTTTTACTGTCAATTTTTTTTTTTTTGCTAAAAATTGAATAATGTCTAATGCAAGTACTTTGTAAAGAAAGTATTATGGTTAACAATCTTAGGGATATGGTTACAATTACCCAAAAAGGAAGTGATAGCATCAACACAGCATGTGGAGAATATGCAAGTAGTTTTCGTATATGTGCAGGTCAACGTGTTCATAACAAAAAAAGCTGTAGAAAACGATAGTGTAGCCCTAACATTATAAAAGCAGATGAAAAACATGGAATGGGTCGATATATTAGCATTTGATTGTAGGTTAAAAATCCCGAATAAGAACTTTTGATTTCAAGAATTACTGCCTTTTTTGTGGTACAGTAATCAAATACCAAGAAAGGCAAACATGTCAGGGTTATCATCTTGTGAAAAAATTCTTCTGCAAATGATTTACATTCCAAGGATGCAGGTCTATCGCCAACGGTGCAGTACCAACTTTAGGACAGGCAAACAATGAAATAAATATATGACTCCAAACTCAAATTATCCATCTACAGAGGAACTTACTTTAGAGAAAACCTTGATAGTGTTACTTACTTTATGCACTGTTACAGAAGGTCAATTTATGCAGCAGACACTATTGACCACAGTATACAACCCCTTGGTGGATGTGGCACCTTTCATCGAATGGGTATGGTTGCCATATTAACACCAGGTAAATTTGTCACGCATGTGATTTCCCAGCATGAAGTAACGACTAATAAGATCGTTAGGCCTGAACAAGTAACCACTCATTACCATTTTAACAAAGATGATCTATATCATTTTGCTGAACTTACCCATCTTAAGCCTTGTGATAATTTTCCTAAATCCCCATATTTACTCGATATTCTGTGGACAGTTTCTCCGTTTCTGCAATGACAATGCCCAGAGTTGTCAGAATTCATGGAAATGGTATACAAAGGAAATCATCCGGGAAGGGCAACTGTTGTGAATTTTGCCTTTCATTGACTTAGATCCATCAAACAAGTCATGTATCTATTCTACATTGATATTCCTGGTTGAACAAGTAAAATTATAACACAACTGGTGTTACCACATTTGACCATCCACTGTATCGGAAGGCTCAAACTATTATAGTTAATAAGCCATCTAGTAGCCGTCTGAAATCTATAGTGCCGAGAATTGGAGGATTACACATGGAGATGAGTTTTATTGGGTGTATAGGTAATCTAATGGGAAAAATAGGATTGCCAGAAGTTCTGGAAGAGATATTTGACCACAGCTCAGTGTCAAATATGCTTAGTAGAAATGCCCTTGCTAAAGTATGAAGAGGCCATTTCTTAATAGATGGTGCACTTAATATATTACTTCTTGCAAACACATTGGAAATCACTGTGCCACATACTTCTATACCTGACACTGAAACTCAAAGTGAAGAAAAGACCCACACATGAACAGAGAAATCTAATATAATTTAAGTGAGAGGTCCTAATTTAGCAGAAAGTTGAATAATGTAAGCTAAAAAATATTTGCAAAACTAATCCTGGTAGATGAAGAATCTATGATAGCAGCTATGACTATCCATGAAGATAGAATTCATGATTGCAATATATGAAAATGCTAGACATTTCAAAGCATTTTCTCTAGGCTGAAAGAACAGGAAATTGGAGTCTCCATCTTGCTTCATTGTATGACATGCTACCATTCTTTGTTACTGCAGGTCACAATTTGTATACTAAGACAATATTTTTATATCTTCAACAAATGGCTGCCTTATTAAGAGATCATCCTGATTTTTATTCTGTTTTTAAAAATAGTTTACATGTTGTTTGCCATAGTGATACTGGATGGGACATTCCACTGATCTTATTGTTTATACGAAGTATGAAATCTACTGGCATTGTTAACAAGGGATAGAAAAGCAGTGAATCATGTGGATTAAATGTGTCCAGTTTGTTCTAGAACTAAATCAAGTTATGCATCAGTTTACTGGTGTCAATTATAAAATGCATAAAGAGCACAAAAGAAGTAACTGACATCTGACAAAAGAGAGACTGCACGGATACAAAAAAGCATATCAGCTTTTTGAAAGCTAGAAATTCCCTCAGTAAATCTGATGTCACTGTACAACATTATCTCACATATTGTTGTATAGGATTCAGTAAATTTAGATCAAACAGAAAATGTTGGCTATGAGATTCTTCAATCCATGGAAGGCAATGAGATATCTAACAATTCATTCACGTGAAAAGAAAACAGGCACTTACCCTTGAATCAAAAACAAATGTGATTATAGACAAAAAAAAGTAGTGCATATTAATCTACAAGCACTGTTTCAACGCCTAACGTTAGTTGCAACAAAAGAAAACTTTAATATACAAGACCTCTTTTAATATGAACTGTGTCGTTAAACAACATCTATGTTTGATTCCATTGCTTCTCCTAGATCTGCAAGCAAAGCAATTCTAGGAAGTGTCTGTGGAACCAGCTTCGATGCCAAAAATGCAAACTTCCCACTGGTAGACACTTTGTTTTGGGTGGAGGGGCATTACTACATCGGATCATTTCGCATCATGGACTTACATTTAGATGAATATGTCATGTATATATTAAATACGTACCGTGCAAATATGACAAATGCGTTATTATATGTGATGGTTACAGTGAACAACCTTCGGTAAAAGACATAATTTATTTGGGAAAAGGAGTAAATACTGTCTCTACACTGTGAATTAACTATGGTTCCAGCAACGAAAAAGGTGATTTTCTTGCCAAATAAATCTAATAAACATAGATTTATCCAGATGTTTCCTGAATGTTTGAAATGAGTTGGGTGTCGGTGTATCCACACCAATTGTGGTGCTGTCTTATTGTTTAAACTGTTTTTAAAATATACGGTTAGAAATTTGACCTTGTCCCAAGCATATGCTTACATTTACCATTTCTGCATGCCTAACTTAAATGTGACACAACTTCATGCTTATCCAATGCAGGCAAATCAGTTAATATTAAAATAAAAAAAAAGACTTACAGCATTGTGCTGAGCTCTTCTGTCAGTGTAAGGCATCAAAAGAAAGCATTATTGCATCTGAAAAAACGCCAAAGAGAACGTCAACAAATTGCGCTACGATCGGTTTTCCCCAAAGATACATAAAAACATAATCACAGTGGATTAAATATCTCGCCTCCAACAACAGCTGCTGCAAAATTCTTTTCTATGCATTAAACAAATAATTGTAGAAATGTTTAGTAACTCATTTTCTAAATCCCATCAATTGGTTATGACAGGTGATAAGTAGTGGCATCATACCAGAAATGACTGATATGCTACCAGCACCAGAAAGTCTTCTTCATTTAATCCGGTGCAACTGCAAAAATATTGCAATACAGCACGGTGTACTTGTAAAAAGTATGGACTTAATTGTTCAACACACAGTTGGAGAGTGTTGTGGTACAGCTTGTGCTAATTTGTCAGTGCCTGAAGATAACATTGAGTTAGATGATTGCAAAATAATTGAATAATAAAAGCACTTGGAGAGCACAACTCTCCGCCAAGGTTTATTGTGTTACCCTACTATGCAGGTGCAACTGGGTAATGTTTTTGAAAATGATATAAAGATAGGAAAGTTTACACAGATTGATTGAGAAATGCCAGATTGACGGATATTGATATGAAGTTGTTAAATGGGATGTTCTATGTTAAAATGAAAAATGCTGCCAAATCTTGAAACTAGATGAAATTTGATCTGGTAACATGTAATACTATCTGGTACCCATGTTTTAAATTTCAAAATTTTAAATCTTTCTTAAAATAATTTTTTAAATATTTTATAAATCCGAATTTTCGGTTTAACAAACCGTAATCGTGGAAACAGACTATATATATATATATATAAATATATATATATATATGGTAAAATGAAAAAGGAAAACCAAAAAACTGGATGTTTTTTTATGTGTACATCAACGTTTCGTCTTTATTTATAAGACTTCATCAGGATGATGATATAGGGAAAAGATATCATGCAAGCACGGATACATGTAGGGTAGACATGTTGGGAAGAAAAATAAAATAAAATGAAAAATAATGGCAGCGTCTAGCTGGGCGTCCGTACTTGTTAGAGAATGCCATTATTTTTCATTTTATTTTATTTTTCTTCCCAACATGTCTACCCTACATGTATCCGTGCTTGCATGATATCTTTTCCCTATATCATCATCCTGATGAAGTCTTATAAATAAAGACGAAACGTTGATGTACACATAAAAAAACATCCAGTTTTTTGGTTTTCCTTTTTCATTTTACCATCACGTCGGATTACCTTCATCCTTCTCTTCCCATATATATATATATATATATATATATATATATATATATATATATATATATATATATATATATTTCTTCTTTTTTCTTCATAAAAAATATTAATAAATTTCATTTATTGATATAAATTCACGCGTCTATTAACTGTTTTCTCAATTTTCAAATATATCTCTTAACAACGTTTTCAATGCTTTAGTAACACTCATATTATTAACCCATGTTTATCACAGAGCATCCACTACTTGCACCAGACATATATACAAACACTCTAATAACATCGAAGAGAATCGCCAGTCTTTGGCGGTGCCGTTGACTTTCATCATGAAGAAAATAAAGAAAAAAAATACATATATATACAGTCTGTTTCCATGATTAAGGTTTGTTAAACCGAAAATTCGGATTTATATATATAAAAAAAGATTAATAAATTTCATTTATTGATATAAATTCACGCGTCTGTTAACTGGTTTCTCAATTTTCAAATAAAGTATATTTTGTTTATATATAAAATGCTTTGTTCCCTGATTACAGAGCGTTCTATTGCAGCACAGCGGTCCCGCTAGACAACTAATTCTCTGAAGATAATTAACGAAGCCAGCTTAATAACGCCGCTGTAATTCCCGTGAAATACCCATCCGGGTATAATTAACCCTTTCATTAAAGGGATGTGCCTATCTTTTAATCCAGAGAGCCAGTAGTGTACAGTGACAAAAGAGCCCTTCCAGAAAAGTCCTCACATCGCGGACACACTACGTTACAACCCCCTGGCAAGCGATAGTATAACACGTGAAACTAACCATGAACATGTTAGAAAAGTGTCTGCTCAGATAATTTTACAAATAGTGAATTTATTTGTGTGGCTTGTGTCATTACCAGTCATCTTGCCTAAAAGTTCCTATTTAAAATAAATTATCAATAGTCCTATATTTTGGATTACTTTTTCTAGGTACCCCTCCCGGTAATATGTCTACACTCGGGTATATATATATATATATATATATATATATATATATATATATATATGTAAAAATAAAAATGGAATAAAGAATAAGCAATTCCCAGGTAAAACATCCACAGGGTAGTAATCCAAAGAATTTCAACCGGGTTTATAAAAAGTGCTCAATATCAAATAGAGCTTTTATATATGATTATTTTTATTTACACAGACATGTACAACATCTGCGACACTGGCATGTCGATGTTATCGATCAACAGCTATTATAAACTGAGATCTCATCAGGAAGAGTTAGAATCCGACTTAACCTTAGATCATATTTGGAAAGAAAGTTCTTTCCAAATATGATCTAAGGTTAAGATCGGACTCTAACTCTGCTTGGCGAGATCTCAGTTTATAATAGCTGTTGATCGATAACATCGACATGACAGTGTCGCAGATTTTGTACATGTCTGTGTAAATAAAAATAATCATATATATATATATATATAACACTTTCGCATTTTTTTATAAATAAGATGCATATGCGTTGAAACGCGAATTAATTAATATATATATATATATATATATATATATATATATGTGTGTGTGTGTGTGTGGATTATGAAGTGATTAAGTGGATAAAATTTGTATAGTTCACAAATTTATTAATTCATCAAGCGAAGGCAGGGATTTACATACGACCATATTGTTATCTGAGTAATTTTCAACATTCATTCGGGTCTAAAAATCGGGGATTATCCTTGACTTTAAAATACAATTTC
>OY744543.1:43758577-43763577 GCA_963556195.1 Sepiola atlantica | reverse complement strand
ACTTACATCAACAGAGATTTTAAAGAGTTTATATCTCTTGTGACTTCTCTCCGCTGTAATTGAAGTGGATATAAGAGTAGATTCTAAACGGTGACATCCATTACGTTGAGATCTGATTTTTTTAGGGAAATTCGTTTGGTGCAATGAATTTACGAATATTGATTCTGAGCCAGGTAACATTGTCCTGAGATGTATCAGCCTTTGCCCCATTTTGTTGACATGCCCATGACCCTCATTTCCTCTCATTACTTGGTTTACGTCATAGAACAGTTAGAAATAGTAAAATGCGTAATATTTGCTGAAATCTAAATTTTGTGGCGCCGATTTTGAAGAGAAAAACAACAAATGATAACTTTTTTTCTCATGCCCGCCGCCTGCGTAGACTACGCCTCCTTTTTTCACATCTTACCCCTGTATTTTTGTTCATATCCACTCAGAGTGTAGAGGGGGTACTGCTCACTTTGGGAATCCCCAGTTTAATAAAGAGATAGAGAATGGGGGTGGGGGTGAGGGTGGGGGTGGGGTGAAACAGATATTGTGTGTGTGATAGAAAGAAAGAGAGGAAAGAGGAATAGAGTAAGAAAAAGAAGGAATGTGTATATGAGTGAAGAAGAGAGAGATAATGAGATATGTGAGAGAGGGAGAGCGAATGGAGGAGAGTAATAGGAGTAGAAGAGAAATAGGGAGAGAGAGAGGAGGGAGGAGGAATATGTATTTTTGTGAAAAAGAAGAAATATAATGTGTTTGAATAAAAGAAGAAGAAAAAGAAGCCGGAGAGAGATAGAAAGAGAGATAGATAGATAGATAGAGAGAGAGAGAGAGAGAGAGAGAGGGGGGGTAATAATGAAACAAGTTTACCCTGTATTGTTAAAAAGGTGCGTATAGGTAAAGTCTCTACCTACTCAACTCTCTGTTTCTCTTTCCTTTTCTTTTATAATTTTATCGTCTGCCAACGTAAACACCCGAAGAACGCTGATAAACGGTCCGTGCGTTAAGCCGACATTAATCACGATTGGCGAATAATAACAGAGAGAGAGAGAGAGAGAGAGAGAGAGAGAGAGAGAGAGAGAGAGAGAGAGGGGTGGAGGGGGAATGTAAATGAATGGGGAGGGAGGGAGAGGGGTGGACGGAGACAGGAAGCGAGGGGACGGAGTGGGGGAGAGATATTTGCTTGGGACAATGTCCGACAAACTAAAACCACAAGGATGGACATGTTTCGACATGATATTTTTGTAATTAAGACCCTCTCCCCCCACCCACACTCACTCTTTCTCTCTCTCTCTCTCTTTCTCTCTCTCTCTCTCTCTCTCTCTCTCTCTCTCTCTCTCTCTCACACACACTTTATTTCTTTTTCATTTTCTTCCAGGAAAATGATTTCTTATCATCATTATATTTTAAACTTTCATCAGGACACACTTTTACACGATATTCGATTTCAAAATTTGGTTCAGTTTCCCCTTTAAACGAACAGATTTATTTCCCTTTGCATCTTGTTCGACTTATTTATACCGGTCAAGTAAACGTTACTATTGCAAAGATAAACCATTTTAAAGAAAATTAGTAAAAAATCATTATTTTTGTTTACCTACTCATGCATGACGGATTGGCGTTAAAACTTTTTAATATTTAATAGGAAATATAAGCCTGTGAAATTACCATAAATATTAGTTGTGTGTAAGGTGGTCAGCTATGTTTTTTAGTTCCGGAAGTAAGGTATACGGTAACTACGGTATGAGTAAGATATAACATAGCTGACCACTTTAGTCACAACCAATATTTACTGTAACTTCACAGGCTTATATTTTCTATTAAACATTCATTTTTTAACGCAACTCCGTCACAAATGAGTAGGTAAAGCAAACTAAATTGTTTTTAACTAATTTCACAACTGCATTTCCTTTTAAATAATTTATGTCGCCAATACTAACGTCTACCAAAATTGAACATAATATAATTTTTTTCTACGTTTTGCATTTACGATTCAATTAGCTATAACTTAATGTTTTTTCCACAAAATATTAAATATAATGGTTTATATAATAATAAGTTGTTTTGAAATAGTGCCGAACCTTTGGATTCCACTAAAGTTAATATTAACTTATTATTGTTACTTTGCGTGCACATTTTCATAATATGTATAGTATTTTGTTTAAAACATGTGCATGCAGTTATTTATAGAGTGACGCCGGAATATGTCACTCATGGAATCGTTAATAAAATTCGCAATTCGCTATGTAATCCAACCGTATTTGGTACAAATAAACTTCAGTCTATGTGCGACTTGTCCTCCGAGTTTTAACCATGAATGTCTAACAGTTTTTGTTTTATCGTCGTTCAATGATATACGTGGACACTTTGATGATCGTCTCATCAGTAAGTGTGATCCTGAATAGACTTTATACCCACCGAACTTTAACCCCCCAGATTTTTTTTATCTGTGGTACATAAAGAAAGTAACAAATTAAAATAAATGTAATGGCCACTCCATCAATATCACTAGAGCATGCATAGTTTCAGCGTTTCAAACCGTTAATTGATGTTATACGATTGCACGCAATCTTAAAGATTATTATGCCTATCAACACAATCCCAAGACCCTTCTCTGAACTGAAGAGGTCCATCGCCACCAGAATCAGTCGTATCCAAGTGAGCTTGCAACGCAGAGATACATATTTGGAGCTCATCGTTGAACGGCAATAAAACAAAGACTGTTGGACATCCATGATTACATCTTAGTGGACATAGCCTCTCACTTTAAGACAGGGTGCAACAAAGAATCTCTAACCTAATAGGTTCAACACTGTCTGCCAAGCTCCAGCCCCTGTCGCATCGCCGTATAGGTGCACACCTGTGTTTGTTTCACAAGTACGTCCACGGAATGTGCTCCGATGATATTTCTGCATTTGTACCTCCAACGTAAATAGCACTTGAATAGCAGCAAACCCCCCATTCACTGTAGAGGTCCCTAGATGCTGAAAGATTTTCTAATCTGACCGCTTGCCTTTGGAATTTCATCCCTGTTCCCTGTTTCCCCGACCGTACAAACATGCAGAAACTTAAATGTAATGTGAACAAACATATTGCTGGCCAGCTTCCCAAGGTTGCCCTCCCCCAGTCTTACTTCTATCATAGTAGCCCCTTACGCTTCAGTGGAAATATGCCTTGCTTGGGGTGAATGTGTAGCAGACGCTACTATGTGCGACTTTTCTTTCTTTGTTTGCTCAGCCCTTCTTCGTCTCTGAGGTAGAGAAGGGGGGGGGGTCTCGGGAAAGAACGTTGGCCGAAGATTCCGGCCAATCAGAAACCAACAGGTCAGCTTGACCACACGTGATTTGACTCTCTATAAAACAAGTCACGCATCCCCTTTTCTCTCTCTTTTTCTTCCGCTTTCCGGCCGAACGCACACAGAGGAGATCGTCGACACCCCTCACATCGGCTCGACCGAGGAGGTGGGGGAGGCAAAAGTCAAAAAGTTGGTAATCTCTTTTAATTCCTACCACGAATAACGAACTTTTCTTCAAACACACACATTACAATTGCCACACAAAAATACATCAAACACGCTCGCATATACACATTCGTACAAACATGAACTTACAAATGGAACTTTTGCACTCCTTAAAGATATGAACTCTACAAAATGTTTTAGCCAAATAAATTGTTTTGTTTAATTATTGAATTTACAAAATACCATTCTTGTGTGTTAGCTTTATTATTCCTTCGCTTTCTTTCGAATATAATTTCAGATATTATAATAATGTTTTCTTTCTTCCCTTAGTTTGTTTTAATCTGTTAATTTTATCCACACGTGGTCGGGCCACTTCGAACAATCCACACGTGGTCGGGCCACGTTCGAACAATTGGAATGACATGCTGCTATAAAGGTATCCATCCCATAACCATTTGTCCGGCCATCCGTCGCCACATTGGTCTATCCTTTGTTCGGACCCCCGGCCATAAATGAAAGTAAAAAAAAAAGTTAGGCATAGACTGAAGTTTATGGTTGGATTGCAGAAAAGATTTTTATTTTTATTAGCGATTCCGTGGGTGGCATTTTTGGAGGTCACCCTGTATTCCGTTCTCGTTTTCAGTTTTAAAATCGATTTAAAATAGCATTTCTTTCAAAGTAAGCGAAAAATGGCGAAAGAGGTATTTTAAAATACCTAGTTCAAGACTTCTAATATTTTGGGGGCGACTAAATAAAGTATTATGACAAAGATGCGCCCCTAAAAGAAAAAAGATGATTTTTTTACGGAGTCGCTTAACTGTAATTGAGATAGAAAAGATTATTCGGTGGGCGGATCAAGCTTTATGTGACTCGATCTGTTGATCTTCTAGAACTAATGTATCCTCTCCGTGAAAAATGATGAAGAAAAAATTATGCTTCGCCATTGTTCGCACTAATATTCATATACAAACCATCAGTAATTTATTTAATTTTCATATATAAATTATTATTGTCATTTCTGATGACCTTAAGAAAACAAAACGAGTGGAGGAGTTCTTTCCGAATTTATTTCAGATGGCGGGGGTTGTCTAACTTGCTATTTAATTTCCAATGTAAGTCTTTCTAATGTTTTTTTCTCAATTATTTCAATAAGATAAGACTGAAATATCGCGAGTTGAAAAGAAACGCGGTCATTTCTGATGATCTAAAGAGAAAAACATCAACCATGACTTTGCTTTTCTTTCTTTCTTTTAAAAAATGTTCTTCCTTTAATTTTCTTTTGGTTATGTCGAGGTAGGGAGCGGCTAGACATTAATAAAATGACCCCGGATGTTAAAAACATGTCAAAAACATCAAAGACGTTAGCGGTTAAAAATGAAATTGAAATAGAACAATCGTCACTCACTCAAAGAAATAAGGACGAAATCAATCAATCAATAAAAAAAGAAAGAAAGAAAGAAAGAAAGAAAAGAGGCCAAACTGGAAAGTTAAAAAAAAGAAAGGAAAAACATAAAAAGAAAGAAAGAAAACGTCTCATTATGGAAATAGATTT
>OY744543.1:43581077-43751077 GCA_963556195.1 Sepiola atlantica | reverse complement strand
ACAGAACAGATAATACATTACATCTCCCTGAACTAATCATTAAAAGATAGTACATTACTCTGAAATAGTATAGTAATCTGAACTGACCATTAAAAGATAGTACATTACTCTGAAATAGTATAGTAAACTGAACTGCCCATTAAAAGATAGTCCAATAGTACAATTAATAGAAGTAATAGTATAATTTCGGCTCCAAACAGACACATACCAAATCTCCATTAGTGACAGATGCGTACGTGGAGTTATTTTATCCACCTGTCCCCACCCTCTCCCCTGCAAAGGTAAAGTTAGAACCAAGAACAGTTTAATGGAGCAAATTCAGCTCCTCAAATAGATACACTCTGGACTGAGTACAGACATAACTTGGATTGTGCCGTCCGTACCCTTTCATAGATGACGGCACATCAGGCGACAGGCAATAACATCTTCCCTCGCTCTGCAAATAAAAGAGAAGAAAGACGCTAAAATCTTCGTCGTCTACTAAAGGGAAAGGTCATGCCTGGGAGAAGGGTGCCTTGTTTGACTAAAAATAAACCCACTCACCCCTTAGCAAGGAGGCGATATTCAATAAACATTTCGTTGTCTCCGAAATGAAGAGGTATTGCCTGTGAGGAGGCAGCTTCTGGAGACAGACAATATCCCACCCCCACCCCCAGATCTGCGAAGAAAGGAGACAAAAGGCGATAAACCCTTTGCCGTCTACGAAAGGAGGAGGCAATACTTGGGAAATGGGCGCCCTATGCGACTGGAAATAAACCCATTCACCCTTTAGAAAGTAGGGGGAATGCCTAGAAGGTTGGTCTCCTAAGAACGTGTCAGATACTTTATGCGTAACAAAATTAACAAAAATGGACGGTGTTATGTATCAGAGATAAAATCTGATTACCCGATTTATCACGAGGTTAAAGAACAGATTACATGGCGATATGGATGTTTCTATTACGCTATTTATGTAGGTGTCAGTATTTTAAGTGCCATGTATTCGCATGGTGTAGAAAGTATGAAGTAACTATATTTTTTCCCTGGTAACTTTCAATACTGGCTTGTATTTTGGTATCTAATAAAATCTAATACTTTATAAATATCATTATCATTTAAACTTAGGGCTAATAAAATTTTATCAACAGACATTTCCAAAGTTTTACCGAGGTTTTGTCCAGTTTTGACTTCTGAATCGAAACGTGACGATCTCAGTTCTGCGTGTTTGATTCCAAGATGGCCGCATGAGAATCGGATTACGTCGCGTCATATTTTTTTGTGGGGTGAGGGGGGATGTTATTCTATATTTAAAATAAGACAACCGTTTCTTTAAGTGTGTTTAGTTAAATGGACTTCACCCCCTCCAAAGATTTGTTTCTACTAAAAATTCTTAGAAGTGAAATTTCTAACTAAAAATGCAAACTATTCACATCAGAAAGACATATATAATTGCATTCATCTCGCACGTATTAGTAAATTGGAATAACATTATGTTATACCCATAAACTAGAATCATCGTGAATAGTCACACACTACCAATTCCTCTTTATATGTCCACATATCGTCTGGAATAGGTATATAGTATTGCTCTATAATTTATGTAAGTTGAACATGTTGATACATGTTCCCCCGGACTTAGCTTCATTATGTCACGTCTTAATAGAATCTTATCGGTACTAATGATATACATTAGTTTTTTAAGGGGGGGTCCTGGATTTTTATCACCATTTTTCCAAGTGAGTTTTTTTTTTCATGTATTTTGGCTTGCCGTTATTTTTGGCAAGACTTCTTCTTAAACTTGTTCCTTCTTCCTTTCTCATGTTTTAGGGTAATATGTTTTTCTATTACCATCAAATGAATTATTGCTCTGATGATAAGCAAAGTTGAACTAAAGAATATATATTTTTCTTGACTTTACTGTGAAACACGCTAAGAAAAACTATTAAATTTGGAAAAAATAAATTAAAAATCTTGTTTTGTGCGACGAAGCAGAAATACAGGTATTCGCTGAAATATGAAAATAAAGAAGTTGAAACAATAAATGAAAATTATGGTTTTGGGTTGATTTTTCCTATGGTCATTGGAATGCAACTATATATATATATATATATATATATATATATATATATATATATATATATATATATATTGTCACGTAGAAAGTGTAGTTGAATTAAAATTATAAGGAAAAAAACACTATATTTTATGAATATCATCAAAGCGAGCAGAATCTATTTTTGTCATGTTATATTTTTCAATTTCACTTTTACCCCAGACAATTCAGGAAGTTAAACCCTATTTCTGTCAACCGATCTCTCCTCCTTCCACTTAACCTTTACCTGAGAGGAAGTTAAACGCTATTTTCTGTGAACCGACTTCCCTTCCCTATCTTAACACTTACGCATGCCCTGACTTTAAATGAAAGTATATGTCACCTTTACAAGGTAATTCAGAAACCCCGCCAAAACGCCTACGCCAAATCGCCTACACATATCGACGCAATATATACAAAAGGGTCAGTACATCATGAGTCAATCAGTGTCAGTCGGAAACACCTCTCGTCGACAGTCGCCACGAGGGAATGAAAAGAAAGAAGAAGAAAAAGAAGCAGTCAGCAACCGAGAAGCGGCCAACTGCGACTGACGAAGAAGAAAAAGAAGAAGAAAAAAGAAAAAGCAGACAGGTATCTGACTTCATGACCCGGCAGGTGGTCCTGAGATTTCTTGTATGTTTATACGAAGCCAAAAGTCAATTCTAAAAAAAGGCTTTCGAGACGACACTATATCAAACCTGACACGGACAAGAACATTTTACATTATCGCCGAGAAATTATGATTAATATCCTATGTAAGGATTATGTAGCGCCGACCGAGACTCCAAACCCCACCTATGTACCCGATTTCTGTTAGACTTATACTTTGGTAGCTGTCTTTGACTTTTACATCCAAAGATTATTGTGAATCTTGGATAATTGAACTATCCCACTCTCTTGGGGGGCGCAAAGTATACTTCCTGGATTGTTGATCTTTTCAACTCCTGTGGAGAATCTTGTATCAGGCATCCATGTTTGTAAGTGATAACTACCTTTCTTTCATGAATTGTCTGGGTATGACTTTGTTCATAGATTTTGCTCGTTGGTAGATAACTTTAGATATTATCCATTTCCCCTAAATATTACTTTGTTCTTTTTGTTGTTTTGTTTCATGCATTCTTGCCCCTTTTTCTTATCTTCATATAAATAAATATTTGCTTTGAATTTAACTTGGTGTTCGAGTTGTCTCTTGTCTGTTTGTTGTTATTCCTTACTATGTGATGTCTTGAATTGGAGAATCCCCTCCCCTGTATTATGTTATTAATATCGGGTCTTAGGGACCTACGAGCCACTTCCGGAAATATTTACCTTTTTTTTCATTTATCATAGTCACGAGCTCGCCGCCGTGGTCCCGACGAAGGCTATGCGTAGCAACACACACACACACACACACACACACACACACATATATATATATATATATATATATATATATATATATATATATATATATATATATGCATTTGGTTTGAAGCGCCTATGCTTTAACCATCATCAATCGATATTTTTCACTGTTCAAGTACAATAACAACAAATCAATGTTAATGTCTACCTTTTAACTGTGTTCTTCTTACATAATCTGCTGCTTACTTTTTATTATATAAAGGAAAGTCGGGTTTTCTGTCTTTGTGCCCGGTAAGATTTAAAAAACGACACAAGATAAACTTACAAATCTTACGTCATCGGATTTCGCGTGGACTTGAGCAGGTTGTATGTAAAAAATACTTTACTATTTATACGTGGAGGGTGAAAAGAGACGAAATTCGTACAGGGAAGGGGTAAAAAAATTTATATAAAAAAATACTTTTTATTCTTCTAAACAGAACATTAAACGCCAGACACAGTGACAAGAGAGAGAGAGAGAGAGAGAGAGAAGGGGTGACAGAGAAAGAAAGAATGAGAGAGAGAAAATTACTTTAACAAGTTATTAACAGAACATTTTATTTAGGTCAAATTCCCCAGGCACAATGGAAACAGAAAGAGAGATAGATAGATATATAGAGGGATAGGGAGAGAGAGAATGTTATTTCCAATTGTCGTCTTCTCAGAACGTAAGAAATAGCTGTATTTCTTTCTTTCTTTTTGAGAGTTTCAATCGTTATTGTGGGTTAAGATTATTCGATGAAATATTTAGGAGATTTAACATGTATATTCATACAATATATTCTGTGATGTAATTTTATTTTATTAATTTACATGAGATTATGGCGGACCCCGCCGTAGCTCGAGATTAACGCATAAGAAAAAGAAGAAAACGTGAGATTATTGATTGAAAAAAAGAGATTCTCAAACAAGAGATTGCAAGGTATAATAAATAAATCTCTATATAAAAAAAATCGCGACCACTTCTCGTGTGTCTGTGTGTGTGTTTCTCACCTCTACGTAATTTACACATTATTTTTATCCACTGTTAATCGATTATTTATTGAAATAAAAAATGCAATAGCGTAAAATACTAAAATAAACTTTTTAAAAATCATATTAAAAAAAAAATAATAATTCCGAAATTTGACCCTTCAAAATTTAAAAAGAATTTGAAAGCATTTAAACTGTTGAATAGAAAGCAATTTATGACTTTATAATTCTAAGGAAATCCTCGTGGATTAAAAAGTTGAAAGTTTTGGAAGCTATTTGCATGCAATAATTTTATAAATCGAGATTAAAACAACATTACCCAAACAAAATTAGTTATAGTTTTATAACAATTTGGTTCAATTAAAAATGTTATTTCAAACTTAAACGTGGCAGATCAACGAAAATGCTATTTAAAATAAAGTGTAACAGTCTGACGACAATGTTGTTTCACACTCTAGCGCAACGTCCCGACCAAAATGCTATTTCAAACCCAAGCGTTACAGTGTGGCGACAAGGCTATTTTAAACGTATCAGTCTAACGACGATGCCATCTCAAACGTAACGATCCGACGACAATGCAATCTCAGATTTAAGATGTCTAACAAATCAACTGATGGACAGAACCTTTTATAGCGATTCTTGGACGCATCTAAAATAAAATGCGTCTATTTAATTTACGCGTTTAGCGATGAAAATGCTATTTCAAATAGAATTGGGACGGATGGGCAGGCGGATGGAAGAACAGAGCTTATTACAGAAATGATTGATCAGATTTAAAAATGGAAAAAGTGTCCAAATTGGAAGAGGCAATTGCGAAATGATCAATGTCAAGGCCATCCCTATAACAGACTGAGAGATTTATCCTTTGGGGTCTTTTACTGGAGGCAATATTTCCAGTCAGTCAACAGATATATTTTTAACTGCTAACACTTAACTTACATTGCTCAGAGAAAATTTGATTCTGAAAGGGAATTCTAACCCATCAAATTATTTTCGGCTGACATTCTGTATTATATCATAAAGTACATTTGGATTATAAATTTGTGTGTATACGGTTTTAATAATTTTTCGGATCAAGAGTACAATAAGGACCCCAGTTCATTAACACAACACGCGGAACATGTTCCGGAAGTCACCGGCGTCTTCCGGTTGACCTCGCAATACACGTGGTCGCTATTTACAAAACAACTTGTAAATAAAATAAACGAAATATATACGCTTTTTAAAAAATCAGCTGACTTGTAATCTTTCGTTTTGCAATAAACAAAACAATTTATCGTTTTTTTTTTGTTTTACTTTTATTTACTAAAAAAAACAATTTTTAAACGCAGAACATTCTATATTTCGTGTTGTGTATTTTAAGAAAAAGTGTATTGCGAGGTAAACCGGAAGACGAACCGGAAGACTTCCGGAATATGTTCCGCGTGTTGTGTTAATGAACTGGGGTCCTTATTGTACTCTTGCTCCGATTTTTCTTCTTAATTAATAATGGCGAAAAGTAGTTCTCAATAAAATTTGTGACTTTTTACAGTAAACTCTCAAAACGTATCATTCAAATGTATTTATTACAGAATCTCAATTGAAAAAAAAAATTGATGGGTTCGAATAGAATTCTCTTTCAGAATGAAATTTTCTAAGAGCAATGATTGAAGTGTTAGCAGCTCAAAAAATATCTGCTGACTGACTGGAAATCTTGCCTCCAGTAAAATACCCAAATGTTATATCTCCTTGGGCAATGCCAATTCGAAAGAAAGTGTGCCATATCCTTGCAGACGAATTTCAGCAGCAGGTAAATCTCATTGTTTTGTTTTTCTTTAGTTATCGCTGCCAAGGAATGATAAGATTTTCCTTGACTTGTTTATATGAAGAAAAAATAAAGAATTCATCCCAAATATGCGAATCTGATAACCCAGTGACCCGTTCGCAGAACCGGGTGACGTCAGAACAATAAGTCAGATTAACTCGTTTTGCTTTCTGCATTTACTTATTGTACCAGTGTACACCCTCAGTCAAAAATTACAAAACAAAATATGCTTCGCCAGTGTTTGCACTGATATTCATATGAAATAAGGTCTCAATCAGTGAAGTTAAAAGGGGAAATATATATATATATATATATATATTATAATATAAAATGAAGTAATAAAATAAGGTGTCAATCAAATTTTATTAGAATTCAAAGTTCATGCAAAGCATCCTTAAGTCCTTAGCTCATGAGTTTTCAATATATATTATATTTTTCGCTCTTCTGGCTAGATGTGATGGGAGTCCGTCTTGTTTTGCTCAATTCGGATTTAGCTGGTTTTCTAATTTAACAACGAATTTGGATTTGATTGGATTTGCACATGTTGGGATCTCGGAACTTTGATTGGACTTTTTGTATTATTTTGATTGATTTATTTATTTATTTATCATTAACATTGAATATGGACACATTTCGCGAATGGATAACCTTGCCGGCCCCTTCAATTTCACATATTTGGACTGCTGTTTGTATCTTGGAGTAATGTCCTTCCTGATTATGCTTCTCAACTTATATGACCTGGATGGACTGTATGGATTCAACAAAAGTATGTTTTTGGATTGATATGTTTGATGTTATGTATTTTTTTATATATTTGTGTATATAATTTTATATATTTTCAAAGCGTAATTTTATTGCCTGTAGTAGTATAACTGCGGTAATGGTCCTCTGAAGAGAAGAATTATCTTTGAAAACTCATGAGCTAAGGACTTAAGGATGCTTTGCATGAACTTTGAATTCTAATAAAATTTGATTGACACCTTATTTTATTACTTCATTTTATATTATAATATTAATGCTCTATCCAGTATATTGAGCTTCAGTTTTTTTATCCGGATGTTTCACTAATTATAAGATATTAGTTGACGCTTATATCTTTTGTTGGATTGCTTCATATATATATATATATATATATATATATATATATATATATATATATTAAGTATATACTCTTAATAATATCCGAAAATGTTCCAAATTGCAAGCTCAATAAAGTTATATTACAAGCTTCAGAGCATATATATATATATATATATATATATATATATATATATATATATATATATATATATATATATATATATATATATTATAGTGCATTCCAACGACCAAATTAATAATCAATCCATAACCATACTTTTCATCTGTTTTTTTTTTTTAATTTCTTAATCTTCATATATCTTCGAACGATCACAACTATACTTGTCTTCTGTTTATTCAATCTCTTTACTTTCATATATCGGCGAATACCTGTAATTCCTCTTTGTCTCACAGACAAACAAATTATTTTAATATGTTTATATCATATTTTAAAAATGTATTTATGTTTATTTTTCCATAATCCAATGCTTTTTTTACATCTTACGAGCGTTTCGCAGCAGAATCAAGAGAAATACACAGTCTTTATTTTACATAAGAAGGTTTTAATGACTTAATATAAATTGTTTCTATGACTTTAAGATGGAACAACGAATGTGATCTACTTATGATAGAGAAACTGTCACTGGTTTAAGCCGACGCACATTCGGCGCTATTTATGAGGTGTTGGGCTATAATTGATTCCGATGTGTTAACTAAACAATTTAAATTGTTTAGTCGACCCCCCTTTTTTTTATTCCCTCGAACTTGTCACTGATCATCATTTCACGACACTATTTTACTTTTTAATCGCAGTACATTAATTTTATTTCCACAATATTTAGTGCGACGAGTGTAATTATAACATTTTCTCTCGTTTCTACCATTTCTCAATCTCATCCAAATGAAAAGAAATGTCACCCATGTCGTTATTTTTTGCCGTTATATATATATATATATATATATATATATATATATATATATATATATATATATATATATATATATATATATATATATATTAGCTGGTTTTATCGGGCTCGCTATTGCTTCACAAAATTCGCTTTTTAAAATTCTTTTTAAAAAAATTAAATAATAAACAGTTAACTCATAACTTTGTTGTGAACACGAAAAAAAACTTTCGTATATTCATATAGATAAACATTAACATTTTAAATATGACCGTAAGGAAAGAAAAAGAAAGAAGAAATCAATTTGGCTGAGCGATGGTGTGTGTAAGTGTTGTTTTTTTTTTGTTTTTTTTTTGTTTTTGTTTTTTTTATTTAACTATAATTGAAGTCAGAAATTACAATTTAAAAATGGATTGCAACATGTTGAAAATCAAGTCAGTTTACCTAAAAAGAGCCGGAAAGGAATTTTTGAACATAAATGCTTGTTCCCGAAATGTTATCTATAAACATAATTAGGTGCTATATTTAAATCAAAACAATCATTGAATTAAAAAAATATATATTTATTTATTGTGTTCATATTCGTGTGAAGTTTAATGAACTTGAAACAGGCCGTTTTGACCTCACCGTTCGCGGGAGAAATGGGCACAACTTTCGTGTGTGTGTTTCTCGGCTACAATGATGAATTTCTTCACATTTGAAAAAATAAAAAGATAAACTCATGCAAATTATAGGTGTTAGCACAATTGTAATATTTCGGATAGTCTTCCGTCCTTTATAAAAATGGGGCATCTTTTAACACATGTTTGATTGAACGTGAACCTTTTATGAAAAACTTGACGTTTTCAACTTTGAACAACGCTCATTTCACAGGCAACATGAATTGACAATCAATACGGAGAAGATATTACCAAATCTACTGGAAAAAAATAAAAAGGCGCAAAGAAGAGCTAGACAAAATGTCACACCTGCTAGTATCTTATATAATGCCACCATTCGCCCATGCATAGAGTATTGTTGCCACATCTGGGCTGGTGCACCAACCATTAGTCTATCCCTCTTAAACAGGGTGTAAAAAAGAGTTTATAACATAATAGGTTCGCACTGTTTACCAAGCTCCAGCCCCTGTCCCATCGCCGCAATGCTACATCCCTGTGCTTGCTTTACAAGTACTTCCACATAGTGTGCTCCGATGAACTTACTGCACTTGTACTCCCTCAACGTAAATAGCAGCAAAATTCCACCCCTTCACTATAGAGATCCCCAGATGCCGGAAAACTTTCTACTCTAATAGCTTCTTTCCTCGAACCGCTTACCTTTAGAATTCCCTATCTTCTCCCTGTTTCCCCGACTGTACCAACATGCAGTCATTTAAATGTAATGTGAACAAACATCTTGCTGCACCCCCCACTTAGGATGTCTCCTATAATTCTGGAACCTAATCACAGTAGCCCCATTGCGTCTCAGTGGCGATATGCCTTGTTTGGAGTGAATAAAAGTTTTAAAAAATAAATAAATAAAAAGAATTCAAATGACATTTGATGACGCTTCCGAAACGTCGGCTCCGCGTGAAGCTGTATGTTCGAACCGCAAAAAGAATTTCTCTTTTGTCACCAAGCACAAGTGATTTGGTTTGCAAGAACTTGTGTTCAAAATTTGTGTCCAAGAACTTGTGTCCAAAACTTTTATTTTGGTTTGTATTTGTTTGGTTTGTATTTTGTTTTGTATTTATTTGGGTGTGTGTTTATATTTCACGGCTTTTTGGTTTGTAAGAACTTGTGTCCAAAACTTGTGTCCAGGAACTTGTGTCCAAAACTTTTATTTTGGTTTGTATTTTGTTTTGTATTTATTTAGGTTTGTGTTTATATTTCACGGCTTTTTGGTTTGCAAGAACTTGTGTCCAAAACTTGTGTCCAAGAACTTGTGTCCAAAAGAGATCTTTCTAAATCTGTAAAATACATATTAAATCACACACTCGTGTTTAGTTTTATAGAAGCCTATCTAAGCATGGACTGTAAGACAGACTCATATTCTGTAACAAAACAGACGTCAAACGAAAAGAAAACAAAGCTCTTCTATAAATAACAACGATATATTTATTTGAGTGACCTACACCGTTGGGTGTAGGTTACCGAAAGTTGATACGGTTAGAAAAGGAATTAAAGTAAGAAAGTTCAGTTGTCTGCCGAAAGGCTTCTGTGAGCAATATATCTTTAGTGAAGATAACTTTGCTTGGCGTCGGTGACGGAAGCAGGAGAGAGGACGTCTTACTTTGTAGGTGTCGGGAAATTCTCTGACTGCTGTCTTTAATTCCCAAAGGGGCTAAAAGTAGTCCTTCAAGGATCGATTGAAATTAATACGCCCTGGAAGCTGATTGGTTATCGTGTGACCCAACCATCCCACAGGGGCTGCTATCCGCATGAAGGAAGAGATGTAAATGTTTATAACTGCTAGAATTTTAACTCTAATTGAAGTCAGAAACTACTTTCTAATAAACAAGTTTAAAGGCTTCGCAATTACTTTCGAATTTCGAAGGGTCACGAAGTAAACACACGTAAGTCATTTTTAAGAATCTATCTATAATAAACTAAAACGGCTGACTTGTTTGATATAGCATGCCACTTCGAAAGAAAATTTGAAGGCTTTAAACTGTTGATTATAAAAAATAATTTATTGCTGAAAACATTAATTTTCTCACGCGCCTCTGTCCTATCAAATAATTAAATAGACAATCAGCCGTGATCGGGTAGATGTGTAAGCATTTTTAAATTTTTATTCTTAGTATCGCCTGTAGTGAGGATTGAACCATCAACTTCGAGAAAACTGTCACTTAGAACGTATTGGACCAGTGGCGTAAGTAACAAGAAAATCTACCTCTGTGAATTAAATAAAAGGGTCAGTTCGAAATTCCGTATAGATTCCAGAGTTCGACATAAAGATTCCCGAGTTCGAAAAGATGCACCTGAAGATGTTGAGAACAGTAGTCCGAATGATTCAAATAATACAAATCATCAATCCTCATCTAAAAAATTCAGAAACAAAATATTCGATTAAAAGTTTTTAAAAATATAATTCCATGCCATTTTTTTATCAGTTACGTATAGGCGAAAAACACAGACACACATCGTTTCACTTCAATTCTTATCTTTTTTTGCCAATAAAAACAATACGTAAATAAATTCATCCTAGTTACTTATTCTCTCATGCAAATATTAAATAGTGTATTTTTTCCATGAAATTTCACAAATACTACCTAAAAAGCGGGAGAAGCTAGATAAAGATGGAAATTGACATACCCAGGTACCGTACCGACACCGGTAAAACAGCGAATAATACAATTGATACAAATTATGAATCTTCAACTCAAAAAATTACGAAACTAAATATTCTATTAATAGTACAAAATAAATAAATAATAATTTCATGCGAATTATTTTTTATCAAAGTTACGTATAGGCGAGAAACACACACACACACATCGTTTCACCTCGAGGAACATTTTTATTTTATTTATTTATTATTTTGCGATTCATTTGCTAAAACAAACTTTTTGAAGAATCGGTTGAAGCTTTGATGTGAGATGAAAGGAAACTCTGTAGGCGTTTTGCTTTGTTCAATCATTCTGAATTGAAACAATCGGATCTTAAGAACTGACCTTGTTCCCGCTTCTTTGCATCTCCTTCGTAATGATCGCAAAACTCCTAGGATCATATTTACACAGAAAATTATTGATAGTGATTGCCGGCGCTCAGAGCTCATGCCCCACGCCCCTACCTACCAAACACTATCATATGAGATATACACTCAGAGATAATTTATCTAATATATAAAGTAAAGGTAAGTCTATTTATCGTGTCTTTGTCATCGATAGCTTCCTTCCTACAAAATCAAATTTTCTTATGGATCGTTGTAATATGGTGTGTGTGGGTGTGTGTGTGGGGAGGTTAAAGGTCCGTTTTACATGCCGGTATGTGTTGGACGGTATGTAATACGGTAGGACGGTATGAACACGACCATGTTGCAATCAGCTGGGAAGCAGCTCCGTGGTATTGTGTTCCACAGACGGGTAGTTCTTGGAAATAAACTTTGCTCATGGAAGTTCTGTTTAGTTTTAGGTATAAGAAGAAAGGAAAATTATTAACAGTGGTTGTAGCTAGACGAGTTTTTATTGTGAATGCTTTACACATGGATTGAAGCTCAGTCGAGGACCTCCTATAAAAATAACGATAGAGTAGAGAAAGACTAGCAACCTCTTTTTTATGAGAAAAAGACTGTAGAGAAGAGAAGAGGACATCCCCCACTAGATTTCGAAGTCGGTTTTGTATTTTGCCATGGCAGTAAAGTGACCGGCACCTCCTCAGTCTTATTAATGTTAAAAGACTTAGACGGACCGTTAGATTGTACTGATTGTAAACACAAAGCAACTTACTATGGGTGGAGGTCAGTGGCGTGCGGATGTTTGGTGATTCTTTAGTGATGCCCAAAACCAACTCCTTGGTTGTATGTCCCAAAGACTAAAGTATAAGTCCTAGTACTGAGAAATATTATGAGAAAGAGAGATAGTTTGAATATGATTGGATTCCCCTCCAAAATTTGGATGCCCGGACCATCACCGCGTCGCCCGCTCCCCTCTGCACGTCACTTGTCAATAATCGATATAATAAAATTGTGAGTTGTTACGGGAACGTAAGTGTTTAAATTAAGTTTTAATTTTAAATTGGAGATAGTGTGTTCTTGTTTTTAAAGCATTGTTTATATATAGGAAATTTGAATTATTTTTTTTTATGGAAATCGCTCGAGGCAAGGCACGAAGCCACTTGATGTAAGGAGCTAACAAGAACGAAAGGTGATTATCGCAAAGACAGGAGATGCCTATTGGCTTTAGTCTTGAAAAGACTAAGGGTATACGTAGAAGGAAAACAGTCAGCAGGAAGAGAGGTCCACAAGCCTGCAATTCTTGGAAATAAGCTACAGTAATAGGAAGCTGTATTAGAATGAGGTATCAAAACAGCAAATTGATGGAGACCACTAGACCAACGAGTAAAACGAGTTGGAACAAAAGAAAGCAGGGAATAGATCACACAATTCTGAAGAACACGTGCCACAATAATATCTATAGAAAAGACTAGCAACGTCACGTTAAAAATAATAAACCGTTAGGAAAGTCATACAATGCAATTTCTTTTTATTATTATTTTTAATTTAATTGTGACGATATACGTTATCTTCAGAATTAAAAGCAAAATATATAGTATCATACCTTTTTTAAATCATCTTTTTGTTGTATTCAAATCCGTGGACGCACTAAAAGAATTAGAAATAGAGGGTTCCTGTTTTGGAAGCATTGTTTAAATAGAGGAAATTTGAATTATTAAAAATAATAAACCGTTAGGAAAGCCATACAATGCAATTTCTTTTTATTATAATTTTTAATTGAATTTTCGACGATATGCGTCCTCTTCAATTTAATGACCAAAATTTACTAAAATCAAAGTTAAGCAACATACGTTCCCGGGAAATACACATTTATTTCAATTGTACTAAAATGAAAGTAAAACGTCTATCGAGCAAAGCCGAGTGCATAAAGCTGTGAACTTGTTTTTGTGTGCGTTCACTACATAGGCTGTGATCGTCCGAATTTGGTACTTGACCCTGACACCGGTCGCAGTCTCAATCATGTGGTCTCTGTCACTGCTGTAATAAAAGGATTCTCTCTACAAGCAAGACTACAACTCCAGTTTAAAACAAATAACAATGTTTTATTTTAAGAGATGTTACAATGGTACTTGTTTCTTTTTCTACTGAAAAAAAAAAAAACATATTTCTACTGCAAGACAAACATATCTTCCAACTGAACACAAACAGTCCATTAGCTTACAGCCCAAATGCCCATGAGACCCAACTGGCACTCGCCCTATCCTGCTGGAATATACATAGATATTTGTGGTAGATCACGAAGCCACCTACTTTAAAATGATAATCTGCTTTATAAAACCTCGTTGTGAGCACTCTGGCCATTAAAAATTGCCTGGGCAGCCCCGTCGGCAGGGGCGCCTCAGGCAGTAAGCAATAAACTTACTCCTCCCCAAAGCCTGGGAAGGTGGACCTCCTAGAACTGCACAGGACAGACCCATAGACAGGCGTAAATCAAGCCCCGACTGCCAAGACAATACCAGTTTATGGGGTGCAGTATCCATCGGAACAGATACTACACTTTGATCTTCGCCAAAAGGCCAAGAAGCCGCTATTTTTTTTTTTTTTTTTTTTTTTTTTTTTTATCTACCTCCCACAAGGTAAGATGTGACACAAGGTCGGGAAAGTGGGATTAGATAAGCCAGCGCTTGAGAGGTGAGCACTCTGGCCATTTAAAAATTGCCTGGGCATCCATCGGAACAGATACTACACTTTGATCTTGGCCAAAAGGCCAAGAAGCCGTTTTTTAGGCATCCAACAAGACATTAGCATTTCAAAGGTCAGCCTATTTCTTGGGTAGTCTCTCTTCCCATAACTAAATATATCTCCCATTGCTGGTCTGTCGTCCACGTGCATTGCAACTATGCACCCCACTAAACATGCAGCACTGCACATGTTTACAAGCTAGTTTACAATAAAATTACATAGCCAAATGAACCCCAACTCGTAAAGTTTAAATAAATCATATTTTGCAAATTTGTTTTGGTAAATCTCTAGATTAACACCCTCAGCTAAATCCTTTCTCACAAAAAATGAGATTCTACTTTATTAGGCGATTAAGTGTGAACATTTTTAAAAACTTGACAGAAAGAAGATGGAAAAATTATTTTAGAACTTAGAGCGAACGATCAGTTTCGTTTATAAATTTTACATAAAATGATCCTCCTTTTCCGAGCCATTCTAACTAATCAATTTTTTTACCACTAACCCTTGTCCGAGTGGTAAATTCGTAAAACCACATGTAATCGCCTAAAAATGTAGACCTTCCTCCCAAAAACGCCCATTATTTATCTTGTACGGCAAAAAAGAAATTGGGTAGCTGCCCTAGAAAGTTAGAATGTTCTGGAAATAGGAGATTATTTTACGTTAAATTTATACGCGAAAATTATCCCCCACTTTAAATTTAAAATAATTGTTGTTGTTTTTTCCTTTCCGCCAAGTTATTCAGAGCGTTCAAAAGCAATCGCCTAAAAAAGTAAAATCTCTTTTTTTTGCGGAGGGTGTTAACTTACAATAATACCTTTATTTTGTGATAAGAATTTTTAAGTAATTACATTTTTATTTTTTTAAATAAAAAATGGTGCGATCAGAAATTTGACTTAAAACTTAAATATCAATCAAGCCCTTAAAAATAAACGCCCTTACCGTCAGGACAACAGTATTAATTACCCGTTACTTTTTCTTTCTTTTTTTTGGGGGGGGGGGGGGACTTTATACCATTCGAGGATACGCCCTCGGCGATCAGTCCAACGGGGTGGACTACTGCGGGCGGCAACCAGCCGCTCTGCTGTGTCGTGTTAAGTTATAGTTCTGTGCAATCTTAGGAGTTCCACCCTCCCAAGCTTTACCTTTCCTCGTTGGAAAGATGTTGGTTTATCGCCAGTCGCCTAAGGCGCCCCTACCGGGGAATGCCGACGAGGCTGCTCGGAAATTTTTTGCGGAGCCAGTGCACTAACTCTAGTGCACTGGCCTTTTTTATTATCACCTTCTGGCCTTGTGCCAGATCTTGCCGCGGTGGGGGTGGGGGTTATATTACAACTATCAGTCCGACAAGTGAGGACTGAGGAGTTCTGTGATTATCCTCTGTCTAGATGCGCACATATCCGAGGCAATGGCCGAATCCTTAGAAAGTGACCTCCAGTCTGTAGTGGAATGGGGTCATAAATGGATGGTAACATTTAATGCTGCTAAGACAAAGCTCCTTTCCTTCAATAACTACAATAAACCTCTTCAACCACCGATTGTCATGGCAAATAACATCCTACCTGAATTCACAGGTAACATAAATTGGAACAAATACATAGAAGACATTGCCAGGGCTGCTGCAAAGAAAGTGGGGTCCCTCTAACGTGCTAGAAAACTTCTCACACCTGACAGTATCCTATATCTCTACAAAGCCACCATCAACCCATGCATGGAGTATTGTTTTCATATCTTGGCTGGTGCACCATCCACTAGTCTCTCTCTTTTAGACAAGGTCCAAAAAAAGAGTCCCTAATCTAATAAACCCCTCACGATTAACCAAGCTTCAGCCCCTGTCCCTTCGAAGCAATGTTGCATCCTTGTGCTTGTTTTACAAGTACTTCAATGAATTGTGCTCCGATGAACTTGCTGCTCTTGTGGCCCCTCGACGTAAATACACTCGACCAACCCGATAATCAGCTAAATGCCATCCATTCTCTGTGGAGGTCCTTAGATGCCGTAGAGCCTTCTACTCCAATACCTTCTTTCTTCAAGCTGTCGGTCTTTTGGAACTCCCTACCTGCTCTCTGTTTCCCAGACTGTACCGACATGCAGAAATTTAAAACTAATGTGAACAAGTATCTCGCTGCACAGCTCCCAATTTAGGATGACACTTAAAAATTTTACCCTAATTCTCAGTAGCCTCTTACGTCTACAATGGCGACTTGCCTTGTTTGGGGTGAACCAAGTAAAAAGAAAAAAAAATTAAGAAATTAAGATGCCTTTTGGCCCATTTGTCCAAGCATCGTTCCTTTCATTCTCTCGCCATTTGTCCATAACTTTCACTTCAGCAATCATTGGAATATCACATTTACTCTATGGACTACGCTACTTAAAATGCCCCCAGATACTACACTTTGATCACAGTTCAGAAGCCAGGAAATGCAGAAAATAACCAAGTAGTGTAATTTTTATTTCGTATTTACAAATGTTACGAACGTTCGAATGGAATGAGTCGGGCAGCCATTTTGAAAACTAAATCAAAATTTCGTCTTGTCGTAGTTATCTTGCCAATTACTGCTTAAACTTGTATTTGCTGCATGGAAACATTCAAAATAGTAGTTATTTACGAACGTTCGTACAATCGTAAAATCTTAAATAAAAAAACAACTGTTTATTTTCACTGCTACTTTAAATATTACTTTTCTACAAAATAACAAGTTTGCGTATTTAGAGCAGCAACCGATGATTGTTATTCCCAGAAGTACACAGACAGGACAAAAATAAATAGACACCCCACAAAACATAATTCATATTCAAAGTTTGAAAAATTGATCGTCATTTTCTTGTTTTTATCGCGCGAAGCGGTTCTGCATTGGATTTCTCCCTCCACAATACACCGGAAAAGGCTTGGTCAAGATAAAGTCCGACCATCTCAAAATCTTATTGTAAAGCACTGAACCACTTTTCGTTCGGACGTCCTCTCGGCCTTTTCCCAGGGGTGTCCATCCTGAATATCAATTGTCGTCGTTTCTGTGTATTACACGTCCGTACCAGCGCAGATGATTTTCACTTATTTTGTCTGAGATCGGCGTCTTCTCAGACCAGAAGCCGAACGCAACGTCTTTGTCTCTGCTTCCTCTATCTCGTATACTGAGCATTGCTCAGTATACGAGATAGAGGAACCAGAAAGAAAACTATTTGTCACAGAGACAAAGATGTTGCGTTCGGCTTGTGAGCATTGTCTTTTCTTGATAGGATTATTTTTAAGATATTTTATCTTTATCACCTCCCCATTTTATAATATATATATATATATATATATATATATATATATATATATATATATATATATATATATATATATATATATAATTTTGTCACGTCACGCAAAATTAAGCAAGTAGAAAAACTGTCGGGCGAAATCATTTCAAGTGTTTAGAGGAAGGTTGAAAGCAAATAGAAAGTCTGGCAACCCCCGCAGCCTAAAGTAAATTCGGAAAGAATTGTTCATTTTATTTCCATAATGAGACGTTTTTTTTCTTTTTCCTTTCTTCTTTCTATACCGAATGATGTTTTTCTTCTTTTATTAACTTTTCACATTTCTTTTCTTTCTTCTTTCTTTTTTTAACTTCACCGATTGAGACGTTATTTTATATGAATCTGAATATTAGTGCGAATACTAGCGAAGCATAATCTTTTCCCCCGCGTCAATTTTGACAGAGAGTGTACACTCGTTACTGATAATAAGGGTGTCTATTTACTTCTAGCGTATCTGTGTACCTACGTTTTCACTTTTCTAAGTTCGATTGTGATAAGTCTAGCTTCCACATGGTTTGAATTTTAAAAAAAAAAGTGAAACAAAATGGCAGTATTTATTATTAGTTAAGCGGTTTTACACATTTATAGTGTGATGGAGGTAGATACTTGGCTAATGACGATTCCAGATGTTTAATTACGCTGTGGCTATAATTACGGTTTAACCATGCCGTTGAAAAAAAGTCACGGCAGCAGGAACAAGTTTACAATGATTTACAAGTAAATGAATAATCCTATGGAGGTGAGTCTACTCGCTCTGATTACTTGCTCTGATTACAAATGGACGCAGGCGCGTTAAGCCACGGCGAGCATTCGGGCATTTCCGGTCTTCATTGGTAGTAGTTCTTACTCCCATTATCAATGACGTCACCAGAAAAAACTCGACTCAGTTGACAGGCCTCATTTACGACGGCCGTGATCCGGCTCGCTTCAATAATCACGTATTGAAAATTTAATTTTTATGAGCAAAGAAGGGAAAGCTTAATCTTAATGATAACTAACAATAATAAAAAAGAAAGGAAATAATGATTACGTATGTAAATTTAATTTTTATTAACAAAGAATATTAATAACAATTAATAATAATAAAAAGAAAAGAAAGCATAATCACGTATGCAAATTTAATTTTATGGGCTTGACTGAGTTTTTGTTCAAAGAAAACATGCTTTTTTTTCCATTTAATTAATTTGGTGATTTCTATTTTTGATTTAATGAATTTCATTTTGTCTTTTGTTTATCGACTAGTCTTTTCTTCTTATCGATTAGTTTTGTCTTCTTTTTCTTATCGATTAGTTTTGTCTTCTTTTTCTTATCGATTAGTTTTGTCTTCTTCTTATCGATTAGTTTCATTTCAATGATTTCAAATAGTGGATAGTAATTAAATTGCGAAGCGATAGCTAGTGGGCGACGCCAACTAGTTTTCAGTAATTATTGTCATGATGCTCTGATATAGTTGATGAATTTATTTATTCACTTATTTAAAAAAAACTGATTTAACTAGGGACGGGCGATGAACGTTAAAATAACGAAACCTTCCACTTTCATTGACCGTCCCTAGCTATATCTATTAAGAGATTATTTTTGCATAACTAAAGACTAATAAATCGCTTTACTTCTATATCATCATTATGAATAATATAGAAGTAAAGAGTGCTATTATTTTGCTATCTAATTTACATACGTGTTTACGGTGTGTACGAACACACTATGTAAATTAGTTGAAAAAATAAAGTCACCCTTTCTCTAAATGTTCACAAATTCATTAACAACTATTAGAGAGTGGTTGAACAACATACAGTGAGAGTGGACGAGAGAAACACATAGATAGCTAAGTAAGAGAGGGGGGGATTTGTTCAGTTAATTACAATTTACGGCTAATAAGAATAAAAAAAAATTTTTCAAACATAACTCAATCCCAGAACTGAGGAATATTTTAACGCCTTAGGGAAAAACTGTTGATAAACTCAGCTTTAGTATAATAATAGATTTTTTTAGAAACAACTCCGTTTAAGGTACTCATAATGGCCACCATACACAATTTTACGGAATTTTTTTTTTTTTTAATTATTCAGTTAGACTTTATATAACAAAAATAAACATTATAAGAATATTTATTTTCTCGTACTGCCGCACGAATTTACATAGTGCGTTTTTTCTCGGTCGCTCTCTCAAACTGAGGGCTAGTGACCGCCACCTTTGACTCGGGGTCCGCGTTGGGGTCAATGAAGTGCATGTTTTACTTTCTTTTTATTTTCGAGGTTTCGGGAACCTAAACGTCACATGTAATGATAATAATTTTTTTTTTTACTAATGAGTCACCACTTATTGAGGCCAAAAGCCACTCAATGATAAGGGTTAATGAGATGGATGGATTGTCAGTTGAATGATGAAGAATATTATGAGAGGATTGAAAATGATGAATAGAATGAACAGAATTTGATTACGTTTGAGAACAATTTATGACGAGTATTTTGTCATACTAATATGTAAGCGCTTATCAAGACCCGAAGGCCACTCGAGGATAAGGTTTAATGAAATTGTAAAGTTGCGATGGGCAGCACCTTTGAGAGGATTTGATACAATCAGAATTTGATCATTTAAGATAGCGGCTGGACAAGAATTTGTTAACATTGCACTTAAAAACGACCATGTTGTACTCAGCTGAGAAGCAGCCCTGCGGTATTATATTCCAGGAATTATTATTATATATAGGAAGTTCTTGGGAAGAAAGAAACTTTGTTTATAATAGTTCCGTTTAGTTTTATGTACACAGAGGAAAAAAGGAAAATTCTTGACATTGGTTGACAATGGACGAGTTTTTGCTGTTGACATCGGATTTGCAGATGACCCGGGAAGCAGTTTTGTGATAATATGTTTTGCGGATGGGAAGTTCTTGACAACAAGCTCTGATAATGGAAATTTCGTTTGATGTTAGGCACAGGGGGGGGGGGGGGGGGTCTTTGCAGTTGTGGTAAAGGGACGTGTTCTTCTCGTGGATGTCTTACTAAGTCGTAAGTATTAAGTAAAATATGAGCTACTTGTCTGTTATCGAAATGCAACAAGATTTTAAACGTGCTTAGCCGATTAGACTATTTAGAAAATTATGTCAAGGACAGAAAATATCAAATAAAAAAAAATGACAAAGTCGATCCATAAAAAATAATTCATTTTTATTGACAACTTTGTTAAGATAACGTAACACGAAGAGTTTGTGAAGAATGAGAGTTCAAAGGGTCCAAGAACCTACTGGTGAAAGAAAGGTGTTTGTCTGTAAGGAGAAATTGAGTACACGTGTAAATTTCGACTGGAACCATGTGCGTTTACGTGCGTGTAAATGGGATAAGCATGAAGATGTGTGTATATTAGCGTGCCTTTTCTGCTAGTGAGAGAGTGTATGTACGAACTGTGTATATCCGTTTTGTCAGCAGCTTGCGTGTGCTTCGTTTGGCGTATGGAACTTCGCGTGTGTTTCTCGCTGCATTTGTCTATGAACTTTAGCCCAAAGGGGCTCAGGCAGGATTATGTCGTATGTTCATGTGTTATCTGTTAAAGAAAGGGAGGTAAAAAGAAAGAAAGCTATCTGTTCGGGTTTTTATAGTATGCACAAGAATCCGGAGTGAATATTTCTTGCGTTTTGATTGGTTGAAAGAAACAGCTGATTTTAGCTTTTGTCCAATCAAGAGTCGATACGTAAAAACAACATTCACTGTCGCTGCTGCTTCGAACAATACTAATACGCTTTTTCATGGTTGTGTTATTGTCAAGAAGCACCGACTTTTTAAAAATTAGTCACAGACGTAATAATCTTCGGTGTCGCTTTGCCGTTGTTATCTATGTATCATGAATCTAATTTGGTATGATATCTACATTTTGTTATACGATCTACACCTCATCCTAATTGCTTTCGAAACAATGTGCCTGAAACCCTAACTCAAATCCTAACATAACGTTCAAAGAAGAGACTGTGCGACACTTCAGCCAATTATTCAACGATATTTTTTCTTGTAGATATCAAAGCAAAGAAGCACTTAATTTTCTTTTTTCTTTTTTCTAGATTAACATTAGGTTATTATCTTTCAAAGTGATACAATCACATAGTCAATAATAAAAATAACCCAAGATTAATATAAATCTGTTAACAAAATATTAATCCGCACGAAAAAAAAAAAAAGAAGAAAATATTTCATATTAATCCAACAGTAGCAGTGCCACAGTCTTCTGGCTCATATCAGGTTAGGGTTAGGGTTAGGGCTCATATCAGGTTAGGGTTAGGGTTAGGGCTCATACCAGGTTAGGGTTAGGGTTAGGGTTAGAGTTAGGGCTCATACCAGGTTAGGGTTAGGGTTAGGGCTCATATCAGGGCTCCGACTCTTTTTTATTTCATACCTAGTTGCGGAGGGGGGGGGTAACCTAGGTATATTCTGACACTAGAGTTTTGCTCGCTATGAGCCTGACCCTTTTGTCAGAATGAGGTATGGTTCGATTCGGTTCTAAAGGTCCATCCTCCCAGGCATTATTACCTCCTCGTTCGGAAAGAGGTTGGTTTATTGCCAGGCGCCTGATGTGCCCCTATTCGGAAATGCCGATGGGGTCCGTTATGGGCTATTTTGTACTTAGCCAGAACCCCCTTCCCCCCCCCCCCCCCCCATCGAAGGGACCTGGCTATCCTCGTCTTCCGGTCATTGTGTCATATCTTGCTTTGACGGTAAGTAAATCACTACCTAGTCGGGAGTAACCTTAGCATTATTAGGGTATTGCTAACTAAGGTCCTGACCCTTTTGTTGTAATGAGGTATGGTTCGGTTCGATACTCGTTGTAAATCTCCCAGGCATTATGTCCTTCAATAGAGGTTGCTTTATTGCTAGGCGACTGAGGTGCCCTTATCGAGGAATGCCGACAGTTCTGTTCTTGGCTATTTTTTTTAACCAGCCAGTGTCCCCCATGCCTTGTGCTTTGGCAATAAGTAAATAAATACCTATCTAATCGGAGGTAACACTAGGGTTTAGCTTGCTAGGGGTCTGACCTTTTTTTCGGAATGAGGTATGATTCGGTTCGATCCTAAGAGGCCATCTTCCTAGGAATCACCTTCTCCTTCTGGAGGGGGTTCGTTTATTTCCACCAACAAAACCGATCACGGCAAATTTTGTAACCATCCAGAAAGGGCATCCCCTTTTAGGAGAAGCGTAATCCATCACTATAAACTGACCCTGTGTCTCACTTTGCATGGGTTGGGGGTGGGGGGCTAAATAAACCGCAACAGTACCAGACCAAATCAGCAGTTAAGTTGAATGAAGTATACGCGATAATCGAATAACACGCCCTCTTTTACGTGTAGTAGTAAAAGTTATGTGAAGTTTACGCACAAATATTTGCAACTACAACCCAGAAGTAATGCAAGAATCTCTCTCTTACACACACTTTTTCTATTTCCCTCTCTTTTTCTCTTTCTCTCTCTCTCTCTTTCTCTCTCTCTCTCTCTTTTCACTTTCTCTCTTTTTGTCTCTCTATTTCTCTTCCTCTCTCTCTTTTTCTCTCTTGCTCTTCTCTTTTACTCCCTCTCTCTCTTTCTTTCTCTCTCTTTATTCTCCCTTCTCTCTTTCTATATCTCTTTCTCTCTTTCCATATTTCTCTTTCCCCGCCACCCCCTCTCTCTCTCTCTCTCTCTCTCTCTCTCTCTCTCTCTCTCTCTCTCTCTCTCTCTCTCTCTCTTGCATAGAACTCACTCAGCGGGGTTACACCTCTGCTTTTCTTATGTACGCAATACTGATAGAAAAACGGACAACCCTAACAGAACTAAAGTTCCAGCAACATTAGGCTGAAGCGTGTTTAAATCGGTTTATACGCTGTAGTGTAGACATAGACACTCTCCCTATTTACTTGCCTCCCCACGTGGGAAACGTTATACACAAAGTCGTTTTATTACGTGGGTGGGGGTGGGAGGTCCAGCTCCCCCAAAAGAGTGCACTCTGGATTGGAAGTGAAAATACCTTTAGAGTTCGATCGAACTTATGAATAAGGGGGCGGCAGGCAATAAATTCATCGCCCCTCCAAAATAAATAGATAATGTATGAGAGGATGGCCTCTTGATATAAATACAGATACTACACTTTGACTTATTTATTGAAAAATATAAATACAGATACTACACTTTGACTTATTTATTGAAAAATATAAATACAGATACTACACTTTGACTTATTTATTGAAAAATATAAATACAGATACTACACTTTGACTTATTTATTGAAAAATATAAATACAGATACTACACTTTGACTTATTTATCGAAAAATATAAATACAGATACTACACTTTGACTTATTTATCGAAAAATATAAATACAGATACTACACTTTGACTTATTTATTGAAAAATATAAATACAGATACTACACTTTGACTTATTTATTGAAAAATATAAATACAGATACTACACTTTGACTTATTTATCGAAAAATATAAATACAGATACTACACTTTGACTTATTTATCGAAAAATATAAATACAGATACTACACTTTGACTTATTTATCGAAAAATATAAATACAGATACTACACTTTGACTTATTTATCGAAAAATATAAATACAGATACTACACTTTGACTTATTTATTGAAAAATATAAATACAGATACTACACTTTGACTTATTTATTGAAAAATATAAATACAGATACTACACTTTGACTTATTTATTGAAAAATATAAATACAGATACTACACTTTGACTTATTTATTGAAAAATATAAATACAGATACTACACTTTGACTTATTTATTGAAAAATATAAATACAGATACTACACTTTGACTTATTTATTGAAAAATATAAATACAGATACTACACTTTGACTTATTTATTGAAAAATATAAATACAGATACTATACTTTGACTTATTTATTGAAAAATATAAATACTAATACTACACTTTGACTTGTTTATTGAAAAATATAAATACAGATACTACACTTTGACTTATTTATTGAAAAATATAAATACTAATACTACACTTTGACTTGTTTATTGAAAAATATAAATACAGATACTACACTTTGACTTATTTATTGAAAAATATAAATACAGATACTACACTTTGACTTATTTATTGAAAAATATAAATACAGATACTACACTTTGACTTATTTATTGAAAAATATAAATACAGATACTACACTTTGACTTATTTATTGAAAAATATAAATACAGATACTACACTTTGACTTATTTATTGAAAAATATAAATACTAATACTACACTTTGACTTGTTTATTGAAAAATATAAATACAGATACTACACTTTGACTTATTTATTGAAAAATATAAATACAGATACTACACTTTGACTTATTTATTGAAAAATATAAATACAGATACTACACTTTGACTTATTTATTGTAAAATATAAATACAGATACTACACTTTGACTTATTTATTGAAAAATATAAATACTAATACTACACTTTGACTTGTTTATTGAAAAATATAGATACAAAAACTACACTTTGACTTATTTATTGAAAAATATAAATACAGACACTACACTTTGACTTATTTATTGAAAAATATAAATACAGATACTACACTTTGACTTATTTATTGAAAAATATAAATACAGATACTACACTTTGACTTATTTATTGAAAAATATAAATACAGATACTACACTTTGACTTATTTATTGAAAAATATAAATACAGATACTACACTTTGACTTATTTATTGAAAAATATAAATACAGATACTACACTTTGATCGGAGCTCGAAGGCCGGATTTCTATACCTGTCTCACACAGGGTCAATGGGAATCCAATCCCCCTAAAAAGGGAGTACTCTAGCTTAGCTGTAAAAATAGCGTCGTCGGCATCTTATTGTACGAACAAGGGCGCTTCAGGCGACAGATAATAAACTAACCCTCCTCCGAAAAGAAAAAGGTAATACGCGGGAAGATGGTATCCTGGGACCAAACAGATACTACACTTTGATACTAGACCGGAAAAATGTACGTTGTTTACTTGTTTTTCAACGCGGCCAAATTTAAACACAAGGTTATTTTTTTTATACAGCATCACCAAAAGGGACACGCTAGATGGGGGCAATTCTATTATAATGCTCCTCGATTGAGAACAGAACAGAACAGATATTACAATTTGATCCTAGCCAAAAGGTCATGTTTGTTTACCCCCCCCCCCCCCCAAGCAAGGTAAGAAACAAGGTCAGTTGATAGTGAGTATTCAACTCTCCCAAAAAGGGTCACTTTTCTCTGGCTGCAAGAATAGTCTAATCGGTCCTGTCGGCATTCCTTCACGGATTAGGGTGCCTCAGGCGAAAAGCAATAAACCCTCCCCTATCTGAAAGGAAGAAACGAAATAATGCCTGGGAAGATGGTATTCTAGTACATACTCAGGGGGGGGGGGTATTTACCTCCTGGCACAGAAATTAGACACAAGGTCAGGAGGAGGTTTGAAAAGCCAGTGCACTCGATGAAATGCACGCTGGCCTTTTAAAAAAAAAATGATTGAGCAGTCATGTCGGCATTCCCCGGTAAGAGCGCCTCAGGCGATTAGCAATAAACTAAACCCTTCTCAGAGAGAAGGTAAAGCCTGGGAGGGTGGATCTTTTAGGAACAAAGTCATATCTTAGACAGGTAGAAACAAGGCCACTGTCGGACTGATTGTCGAGGACGTATCTTCGACTGGTATGAACAGACCGGAAGTCGGATGAAAATTGATTTACTGTCTATTATGTTGTACGGACTGATGTAGCGAAGAATTGACAACTGAACGTGTCAAGTTGTATCGGTGAGGTTTGGTACTGAGTGTTTATATTGTTTCCATGACATCAACATCTCAGGAACTCCAATCGTGTCCCACTACGACTACGTAAGGAAGGTGAAGTTATGCAATTAAATCGCCTGAAATGCCACCACTCCCCCCCCCCCTCACCCTCCCTGAAACAAAAAAATATCTCGGTTATCTTATTTCTATCGTACAGTTTCTTTCTTTCTACAAAATAAAGTAGCATTAGCGGTAATACAGTGACGCGAACATAGCGAAACGCCAGAAGAACTTTAAAGGAAATTCTAAACATTTCGGACATCTTTCTTTTTTTCTTTTTCTTTTTTTTTTTTTTTTTCAAATATTTTTATAAATTGTGTAATGGTTAACTTACTTCTTCAGAAAAGCGTGACTGGTAAATTTACAGCCCAAATTTAAAATGATTATTTTATTTATTATTAAAGAAGTGTTAAAGTTTACGCATAAATCCCCCAGAGCAAGTCGATTCGCTTTATATTATGACTAGCATGGTTATCCGTAGTTGTTCGGGACATTAATAACAAAATAAAAGAGTTTTAAAAAGTGCGCAGTATTTTTCTTTTCAAACTTCTCTCTCTACCTTTCACTTAGATTGACTCCCCCCTCCCCTCCCCTTCTCTCTCCCCCCCCCCTCTCTCTCTCTCTCTCTCTCAACATGGTGTGAATATAATAAAAAGAAAGAAAAAAGAAAGCTGACCGACTGTTTGACCTAGTTTTAGCCTTGTTTTTTTATTTTATTTTAAGCAACTACCAGTAAGAAATTTTTAAATATATATTTTTGACCACTCCCCCACCCCTGCACTAATATAGCCGCTGGTGACCAAAATAGAATGAATATTAAAGTATGTTATTTTAACATAACCAGATACGGGGCATACTGAATCCGATGATGTAAGTGTATCTTGTGTTGTTTCTGACTTTTAGCCGGAGAGAGAGAGAGAGAGAGAGAGAGAGAGAGAGAGAGAGAGAGAGAGAGAGAGAGAGAATTACGACTTTCCTTTACATAATAGAGATGAGATGAAATCCTTGGATGTTTACCAAGTCCTAACATTAACAATGATGAACACATCGTAACATGAATTGGACGTGAAATACCGTATCCCTTGTTGACAAGAGTTTTTGGTTCTTTAATACGACAGGGGCGCGTGTAAAAATTAACCTTTACTTTCTGGTTTCGAAGCACATATTCATTTGTTTGATAGCGAGCTTCGGCATAATTTACTTTTAACTCTAATTGAAGCCAGAAATTACTTTATAATAAACAAGTTTAAAAGCTTCGGAATTACTTTCGAATTTTAAAGGGTCACGAAGTAAACACACGTGAGCCATTTTTAAGAATTTATTAATAATGATCTCAAATGACTGACTTGTTTGCTATATCGTACCACTGCAATGTCATTTTGAAGACTTTAAACTGTTAATTATTAAAACTTAATTTCTTGCTGAAAACATTAATTTTCTCATGCGCCTCTGTCGTATCAAAGAATTTAAAAGACAATCAACCATGACTGGGTAGACGTGTTAAGTAATTTTTATTTTATTCTTAGTTAGTATAGCCTGTAGTGAGGGTTGAACCTTCAACTTCCAGAAGACTGTCACTTAGAACTGATTGGACCTGTGACGCAACGGATAAAAGCGCTGAGTAACAATAACAATCTACCCTCGTGTTTAAATAAAGGGTTCAGTTCGAAATTCCGTATAGATTTCCGAGTTCGACATAAATATTCCCAAGTTCGAAAAGATGCACCTGAAGAAGGTTGTGAAAATAACATCCAAAATGAAAATAGTAGTCCGAATAATTCAAACAATACAAATTATCAATCAATGGTATTTATTTATATATTTATTTTTATATTTATTTATATATAAATAAATATAAATAAATAGATTTACCTTCTTTTCCGTTACGCAAAAGTTAGCGAATAAAACACGTTCCTTTTCTAGACACCGGACGAAACTGTTTCAAGTGGTGAGGAGAAGCGAGAAAGCACATAGCAAGTCAGACAACCACCCCAAACTTACCCCGGCGTCTGAAATGATTAGGAAAGAACCCCATCCACTCTATAATAAAAGGTCAACGGTGGGTGTTTCTTTCTTTCTTTGGGTCATAAGAAATGATAATAATAATTTATATGTGAAAAATTTAATTACTGACGTAATTCTATGATTTTATATGAAAAATAGCAAGTACGAACACTGGCGAAGCATAATTTTTTCGTCATTCTTTTACAGAGGTTGTACAAGTTATTAATAGATGAACACAACAACAACAAAAAAATGGATGTAATCTGTTTACTTCGTGGTCGTTCGAAATTCGAAAGTGATTTTTTTAAATCACTTCGAATTTCGAAGGATTACAAGTAGTAAACATATGTCGGCCATTTTCTTATAATTGATTAAAATGGCCGGCATTAAATTGTCGATTAGAATAATCATTTCTGGTTTGAATTAAAGTAGTTTAGATTAAAAGTTTACAGGCAAAAAAAAAAGTCAGGTATTAGGGTTCGTTTGCGAAACCAAAGGAAAACAATAACATGGATTTTCGAACGCGCCTCTATTGTATCAAAGAACCAGAAAATAAACACGGCATAAAAGAAAGATAAATAAGATAGATATGTGTAAAAACGAACGTATTTCTATATACCACTCCTCTCCCCCCCCCACCTCTCCTCCTCTCCCGTCTCTTCCACCGCCGCTGGCTTTTCTTCAGACTCGCCAGGTAAACACACCAAATTAAGCAATAGATAAAAATGCGAAACAGTAAACAACAGCGTAATTATTCTCAAGAAATTGGAAAAAAGTACATCGGAGAAATATTACGTAGTCGTAACAAAACAGGGACACAACAATATATATATATATAAATAAAAATAATAAAAATAATAAAAGGGTAAGGAGAAAAAAAGATGCGTGTCGTTTCCTTACCTGGACTGCGTAAAGATGAAGAAGAAAGAAGAGAAGGCGGTATCATCATCATCATCAGTGTCATCATCATCATCATCATCATTACCATGAACAGAAGCAGCCGATTTGCGGTGACCGAAAGTGATGGACGGCGGACAGAAACGTCGCCCAGGGAACTTACGGGGAAACGGGGAGAATGGATAACAACATTTTGGAGGGGTACTGTTATTAAGTTGTGCTTCTTAGAGGTCACCCCTGAAGACCAATCTCCGCCATATGACAAAAATAGTTACGGAATATTATTAGAATGTACAACTCCCGGCAGACATGTTGGAATTATTGTGACGTAGCAAAAGTAGATGAGAGGAGTGAAAGAAGAAGAAGAAGAAGAAGAAGAAGAAGAAGAAGAAGAAGAAGAAGAAGAAGAAGAAGAAGAAGAAGAAGAAGAAGAAGAAGAAGAGACCGAGGAAGAGACAGGGAGGGAGAGAGAGAGAGAGAGAGATGTAGCGATTTTTTGACAGCTGAGATGATGTGAGAAAAGAAAAAAGGAAAGAAAGAAAAATAAAGTGAAGCTATTAAAAAGGAGATTCCAATCGTGAAGAAAGAAAGAGAGACAGACAGACAGAAAGATAAAGTGAGAGGGGGAGAGGGGAAGATTGTAATAGGGTGAAATAACAAAAATAGCTTCAACGAAGAACGAAAGAAAGAAGGTGTTTGTGGGCACGTACGTTCGCATACGCTTAGCACCACAGTACTTGTTAGTGTGGGTTGTCATGCCAACCTCATATAGCCATCTTCGTGATAGTAAGTCCAGACGTACGTTTCACTTTCTTTTTTTTTCTTTTTTTTTTTCAAAACCGTTTTTCTAGCAAAATGGCAGCAGTCGCCAGCCACCCCCGCATGATCATGTACACATATATGGAGAAAATGTTATCCTTTACATTGGAATGGCATTTCTGACGATAATATGCCTCTCTGTTCACAACAGAAGAATTTGTGCTTTTTTTTTAAGGAAAGAAAGCATAAAAGTACAGAAATGACCACGCAGCGTTCGAGCAGCAACTTTAACTTAACTTTGACCCTAAACATACAGCACGCGCTTTCCTCGACTCTTTTAAGCGACAGGGGCGCGTGAGAAAAAGAAATGTTTCCCTTTTTTTTGTTTAAAAGGCACACCTGAACCATAATACTTGACTTTTTTTTTTAAATTCAAGCCAGAAATGACTTCTTGGTTTACAATTGGTCGGCATCTGTTTACTTGAGAAGTATTTTCAATTTTATTTACGACGAATTAAACATGTTGGCAAAAGTGTAGTATAGTTAAAAGCCGAGAAATCGGAAATAAGCAACATAGACAACACATAACTTTTTACCAAACGATAGAAAATTAAATTAATTTTTCTTTCGACCTGCATAGTTTTAAACTTTTGAAACTGTTTGTAAGTTTACTTATTTAAAAAATTGTTTCGTTACTTTCATTTAGCCGAATTCGTCAATCAAAGATGGCCGTCGATTTTTTTTATGTGGTCGCTAATTTCAGGCTTAAAAAAAGTTTAAAAGATAGGCTTGCAGTACCAGTAACCCTAAGTCCGGGGTGTTTTCCAGTTGGATTAGAGTAAGCTTTTCTTTTATCTTTTAAACCTGAAATTAGCGACCACCTAAAAACAAATATCTGCCATTTTTGATTGACGAATTCGACTAAGTGAAAGTAACGAAACAGATTTTTAAATAACAAAACTTACAAACAGTTTGAAAAGTTTTAAACTATGCAGGTCGATAAAAAAATAAATTTTCTATCGTCCGGTAAAAAGTTATTTGTTGTATTTTGCTTATTTTCAATTTTTCGGCTGTTAACTATACTACACTTTTACCAACATTTTTAAACGGTTATTATTATGTTTTATCAGCATAAAACTTGGTTGTATTTGTAAGATAGTAACACAAAATTTATCTTGAATAAAATGCAATATTATTCTTACGTATGCAAATGATTAAAACATCCGTAAGAAAAAAAATAAAATTTTTACAATGTTTGTAATAGTTTCTTGGGAGATAAATATCTATTTTCTAGAAGATGTACCCGTGACCCGTTGGGTCACAATCACTATTTATTCTATTTTGATTTTATTCAAAAATTCATATAATATGCCATTCTTCTGGCATAACTAAACATAATGGGTCTCTTTTCTTCTATTTCTTCTTATTATTCTTATTGCTATATATAAAAATATTTTTATTATTACATTTTTAGAAACTTATATTTTAAAGAGACCTATTTCTTTTCCATATAATTTACATACGTAGTTGTGGCATGTACAGACACACGTATGCAAATCAGATTACTATGTTTAAAAAAGAGAGTATTTTCATTTTACTTACGACGAATTAAACATTTTTAAACAAATTTATAATAGTTTCAGATCAGTTTAAAATTTGGTTGTATTTGTAAGATAATATCATAAAGTTAAAAAAAAAAAAAAAAAAAATAATAATAATAATTATTATTATTATTATTATTATTATTATTATTATTATTATTATTATTATTTATTTTTACTTGTTTTTTTTGTACCTACTAGGAGGTCTGACACAGGTCATCATCAGAGATTACTCACTAATAGTAACCGGTGATGTTCCCTGGAGTCTGGGTGACAAAAAGTCTCCCCAGATTTCCAGTACTCTCCACCTCTTTCTTTATATATATATATACACACTGCTCCCGGTATTTGAACTGAACTTTAGTCAAACTCTCTAAATATGTTTTCAAGGGGAAAATAGCAATTCTAATGTATAAGTCTTATTTGGTTGATATGATTCATGCTATAAACTTATTTGTGAAGCAAATTCATTAGAAGGTTTTCTACCATCGGTCCAGCAATGGAAGTGAACAGAAGTCAGTAGACCTCACACAAAAGAACATTGAACCCACCACATTACAATACAATCATAGATATAACGAATTCTAAAAATTAATGTGCAAGATTCTACAAAATTAAATCACACAAGAATACACTCCAAAATTCCATAGCTTTACCCTTAATAACCTTAAAGTATATTTTAATAATAACTCAACTATAAGATTCATTTCACTTTGTGCATCCAACTTTGGAATCACTAGCAAGAGAATTTTAGATATAATTTGATCTAAGATTAAATAGAAAACATACTATAACTTATGGTCTTCTGATGAAGACGCATTGAAATGGTTATGGAATTTAACCGCAAAGTAAAAATCAAAATTTGACCGTGTTCGATATAGACTCAATCTCCCATCACTATTAAATAAAGCTCAAGATATGGCTAAAAGGAAACAAATTTGACCAGATTAGAAATCGATATAATTAAGTTAGCTCGAAGAACATTAATCCAATATGACAATAGTGGAACAGAAAAAAATTTGGAACTTAATTTTGATATAACTATGGGTGCCCCAGATTCTGCATAAGTTAGCGACTTGGTTTGTCTCTATATTTTGAAAGAAATCTATAAAGATATACATGGGATGCTAGGAGGTTTATATAAAGATAACGCACTATTCTTCGTTAATTGTAGTCATAGAAATATGGAAAAAAACTAAAAAGTCTCTACACTCCTTCATTAAGAAATTAGACCTCAAAATAACCATAAACATAGATGATTAAATAACATTTTTTTTATATAACATTACACTTAGATGATAATAATGTAAAACCTTTCCATAAACCAAACCATACTTTATACTATTAGATAGTAACTCTTAACATTCACAGTCTGTGAAAAACGCACTAGTCCCAAACATCTCTAAGAGAATATCAAGGCTATCCTCAATGAACAGATATTCAATAATAAAAACAACAACATTATAATGAAGCATTAGTGAAGCATTTGTAAGATCTAAATATAATAAGGAAATTTTGCATAGGTGCATACCAAGTTATATGATATTATATGGCCATAGGAAACACTAAATCAAAAGTAAACGTACATTCAAATGGTAATTCACATACGCGTAATGTGAAATCTAAACATGCATCAAATCAAATAATAAATGATCTTAGTAATAATAAGAAAAATAGACGCCGTAATTCTATATGGTTATTAGCACCACACAGTAAGCATATTCTAAACAATATTCCTACATAATTCTACCAAATTATAGAAAAAGATTCTCCAGCGATAGTTGATTGTGGAAGATTATTAAAACACTTTAAAATTATCGTACTCAACATCAATCAACTTAGCTTCAACTATTATAACTTCCAATAATACTAAACTAAATTGGATATAAATATTGAAGTATAAAATAACGATTCAAACCCTCAACTATGACACTAATATAATTGTAAACATGTTAATTAATGGCCATTAGGTGGAAAATGTCTTACCTCAAACATAGTTTATAAATAACATTAGTGAAATTAGTGGAAATACATAGAATTCACCGAATGAAACTTTAAATCAAAGTAAAGAAATCACGTATCTTCATTTAAAATAAGACCAAATGCTGACACTAACGATAACCCAACATCATTAGCGAAATATGTAGAACTACGAAATAATAACGTACCATATGAATTTAAATTGCCCATTATAGGTAGAGTAAATAAATACAATAAATAAATAAAAATGTAACCTATGTATCCTTGAATCGTATAATATAATAACGTATAAGGTTAATTTAATTAACATAAAACAGGAAGTTTTCTAAAATTGTATACATCGTTCAAAATTCACACTTTCGTGATTTAGGTCTAATTAAGGATCATCTAAAACAATACTTTAAAAGTAAACTTGTGACACTTGAATTAAAGCATCAATCTCTTTCGTAATTATATACAGTAAAATATTAAATAACATAGATAATTCACATTACAAATAACACAATATGAAAATACATAATTTTTATAAATATAATAATAATATGTAGTTTGATTTGAAATAAATTAATATACAGTTAGTAACTAAATTGATGACTTCTACATTTTGTTATGGGTTTTAAGATATTCTAGGCATTTATTAAGTGGAGATTATGGTAATGAATTCTTTAATTAAATTTAGCATTTGTTTATATGCATATATTAATTATCAGGAAATTAGTAATAATCTCATTCTGATATCAGATATAATTAGTAGATAAAGGGAAGAAAGTATAACTTTAAAAAATATGGATAATTGTTTGCTTTGGTTTTTAAATGTTTTAAATTAAATTCCATTTTATTTTGAATAATACGGATTTTTAAAAAAATGTTACCCTTTTCTTTTCTTTTTTTATTCTTTCCCTTCTTTCCTTTTTCTATTTTTATTTATTTTTTATCTATTTTTCTACTTTTTAAACTCATATTAGTTTTTTATGACCAATTTGGTATTGCAAACTTTAGGTTAGTATACATATTATTGTTGGATCTGCAGGTTTTTAGATATGGCGTCCATGAAAATAAACGGAAACTTATATTCCTAATTGAGCCTACATATATAAATGCTCTGATTATGTGAGTTTTATTTTATGTGTTTATTCCCTAGACACGATTTTTCTTGTTTGGGTGTCCTTCTGATGAGTTACACCCATAGAACAAAAAAAAACAGGATATATAACTCTGTATTTTGGCTGTATAAGTGTTAACGAAACGGTCCGTCAAAAATAATCTTTTCAGAAATGAATAAGGATATGGTCACTGAAATCAGCAGGATCCCACAAAGGAGCAACTCTATGGACATGTACATGTTTCTCAAACTTGATAAGATAAGGGAAGATAAGAACCAGTTTTGCTGATTACTGTTCGAGGGCTAAAAATGAAATTGCTAGCGAAAATATAAATTTTGGTACTAAATCAGTCATGTTATTCAGTGGGGAAACCGTACATAGCTTTTTTTTTTCTTTTTTTTTTTTTTTTTACATGATTCACCCCAAACAAGGCAGGACGCCACTGTAAACGTAAGGGGCTACTGAGAAAAAGGAAAAAGGGGGAAGGATTGGTGGTTCAGCTTAAATTGGGATCTGAGCAGCGAGATGTCTGTTTACATTAGTTTTAAATTTCTGCATGTCAGTACTGTCGGGGAAACAGGGGGCAGGGAGGGAGTTCCAGAGGCCAGCAGCACGAGGAAAGAAGCTATTTGAGTAGAATGCTCTCCGGCATCTGGGGACCTCCACAGTGAATGAATGAGATTTAGTAGAATGTCGAGTTAGTCTAGTGAATTTACGTCGAGGGGGCACCAGAGCAGCACACTCATCGGAGCATAATCCATTGAAATATCTGTAAAACAAACACAAGGATGCTACATTGCGGCGATGAGACAGGGGCTGGAGCTTAGCTGACAGTGAAGGACCTATTAGGTTGACTACTCTTTTTTGGACTTTGTCAAGGAGGGAGAGACTAGTAGATGATGCACCAGCCCAGATGTGGCAACAATACTCCATGCATGGGCGAATGGTGGCTTTGTAGAGATACAGGATAATGTCAGGTGTAAGGAGTCCACTTGCACAGTAGAGGGAGCCGCCCTTCTTTGCGGCAGCCTTGGCAATGTCTTCAATGTATGTGTTCCAATTCATGTTACCTGTGAAGGTTAGGCCAAGGAGTTTGTCATAATACTAGCATAAGACCTACCTAGTGTGATAGAGAATAAAGTAAGATGGCGTGAGAGAGGCAAGAAGATTCATTATACTAACACAACTGAATGATGACATATCTCTATAATAAAGTTAAGTCGTTTTCCCCTTCCCATTCAGACATAATAGCATAATAAACGCAAGCGGTATATAGAATTCCACTATGGTCACACTTTATGCCAATAATTGATGAGTGTTTTCAGAAATTATCGATCTGTTTTATTCGATTTCATAATTGTCTACATTAATTCCGGCTTGCCTAAAACAGTCATACATAAAAGAAAGTCGAAGTAACTTTTACTCACACGCAAAAATCTACTACCACCACCATTATCATCTGTTTTTATTTTTTTGTTTACTTTTCAAAATAGAATTAACGTTGATGGATTTTCACAAATAAAAAACAGATCTATCGCCTAACTCAGCCTTCTATTTATATATTTGCCGATTGATATAAGGTATTTGTTGTTGTCTTTTGGTTTACGATTTCTCGACTGTTAACTGAACTTTTACCATTTACTATACTGTTCCTATTTAGTTGCCTCCTCACAAGAGCAGAGTTAGACATAAACCCTGTGTATCGCTTTATTGCAGGTCAATATTTTTTAAATTTTGAAATTGCTATGAAATGCAGAGAAGTGAAATTCGGTACACTGGAAGAGCATAACAAGGTGCCTTATTTCCCTGATTTTTGTGGAATTTGAACAAATATTTTGAAAATTATGCTAATTTTTCTATTTTCTGTTAATTTAAAGTGTGTATCACTTTATTGCAGGTCTCCCAAAATGCCTAGAAAGGGTCGATTGACAGCTAGTGAAAAGGTAGGTGTTGTTGCAGGCCTTGCAGAAGGTTTATCTCTCGTAGATCTAGCCAAGGAGCTTGGAAGAGATCGAAGAACATTGTCTTCATTCGTTGAAAATCCAAACATCAAACCAAGGAAGGACAAAAACACAAGAAAGTCAGTTTCTGCTTGTGATGTTAGAAAGATTCGCCGTCAACTTATCAAGCAGCCGGGCAGCAACAATGCTGCTATATTTGACAAGGCTGGAATATCTTCCTTGTCCAGAAAGACACGCTGCAATGTCTTAAACGAAATTGCAAGAAGCATTAAGCCCATAGCAAGACCGGTTTTAAACCAAACTCATAAGGAAAAACGTTTGGCTTGGGCTCAGAAATACATGAAAACCAGCTTTGAAAATGTTCTTTTCACCGATGAGGCCAGAGCAACCCTTGATGGACCAGATGGGTGGGCCAAAGTTTGGAGTCCTCTTGGATTCCCTACCCCTCATCGATTCCGTCGTCAACAGGGAGGTGGAGGTGTCATGTTTTGGGCTGGAATAATCTGCGATGAACTAATTGGACCATTTCGAGTGCCAGAAGGTGTCAAACTGACAAGCCAGTCTTATATTTTATTTTTAAATTAGCATTTGTCACCATGGCTTGATGACCTTCCATTGGCGCGTCACCGCAAATTGATTTTTATGCACGACAATGCGCCATCCCACTCAGCCAAGGCTACGGCATCCTACCTTAAGTCATTAGTCATTAGTGGAGAAAATTTGATGACATGGCCACCTTGTTCTCCAGATATAAATCCAATTGAGCAGCTCTGGTCAATAATAAAGATGAAAGTTTATGAAGGAGGTGTTCAATTTTCGTCGAAGGATGAACTTTGGAGGAAGATTTTGGAAGTTTCCTATAGCATCACATCATCTCAAATCCGCCGATTGACATCATCAGTTGACAAGAGGCTATTCAAAGTGATTTTGAAGCATGGGAGTTATGTTGATAAATAAATATTTCCTTAAACAAAATAATGTGAAATTCGTTCTTGTTTTTGGTTAATATTGTTACTGGATATGTTCTTTATTTCATATAAATAGAAATATGAAGTTAGAATATTGTTTTATTACCGAAAATATACATTTTTAGACACTTGCAATAAAGTGATACACACTTAAAATTACCAGAAAATAGAAAAATTAGCATAACTTTCAAAATATTTGTTCAAATTCCACAAAAATTAGGGAAATAAGGCACTTTGTTATGCTCTTCCATTGTACCAAATTTCACTTCTCTGCGTTTCATAGCAATTTCAAAATTAAAAAATATTGACCTGCAATAAAGCGATACACAGGGTTTAATGTCGGTTTTTAATGCTGGAAAAATGGCACTCCGGTTTGGGACAAAAATAAAAATTACTGCTAAAAAGAAAGTTTTCTCATTTACTGACCGACGAGAGAAAAGATTAAGTATAGTATCAGAACAGATACTACACCTTAACATTAATTCTATTTTGAAAAGTAAAATAAAAATAAACCGAAAAGAAAAAAAATTATTGTAATATTGTAAAAATAAGCACCGGTTTATATTTTTTATATATTCAAGGCAAACGATTTTCTTTAATTTTAAATGATTTCGATTGGTTGGTTTATTTTAGTCACGTGAGACAAATCCGTGATTATGATTGGAGCAGTTAAAAGCGGGCAGTGGCGACTATAAACAGTGCTGTCGATTAAATATTATTAACGCAAATAGATTACACGATACTCCAATACATTAAAATTTTTGGAAGAGTATTGGAATTGGAGACGTGTAACCAATTGTTTTCTTTATTGCAATTTTATAGAGGAAAATTATAATTTCTGCGCTCATAAATGAAGGTCTACTGGATTGGAAACAAATAACTATTGCCTCAATCTAGAACGATTTCTACTTCACTGGCCACGGATAGAACAAGTTGAGATAAAAATAAAATAAAACGAACAGAAAGTAGAGAAATTAGGATTTCTGCGCTCACAATAGATGCTCACTCGATGGGAACACAGTAACAGTTACCTTGGTCTAGAAGGATTTCACATTCACTGTCCGTGGAAAGCTTCACAAATACTTTTAGGGTCACATATTCTTTTTTTTTTTCATTGTATGGAGCAGTGTTTTTTATTCTTAGAAATAAGCCTCTACTTAAAACAATAGAGGAGGGGTCCCGGTTACCCAAAACATAGAGATATATATTTTGTTTTAAAAACAATGAATACTTATTTAACCAATCCTATTTTAATTACCTAATTTACTTACAATTAAATGGGTTGTTTTATGAGTTTTTTTTATTATTTATCCTCTAACATTTCTTTCTATTAAATTAAATCGTTAATTCCTATTTTTCCAGATCAACGCCAACACATGGATAATCCTATTTAATGACCTAAATTACTTACATTGAAATGGGTTTCTTCTGCTTTTTTTTCCAGAATTAAAACTCTCATACTTATATTTCTTTAATCAAATTATTATTTTATATCCCCCGTGTAACGCCGGGGCGTGATCCTGCTAGTATATACATATAATAACTCAGTGGAATAAAAAACGTATGACCTAAACAATATTATGTAATAATGCTCTAAAATTTCAACATTAACAAATATTTTCTGTACATATGTTTCAGAAATTTTTAATAATAACCTCTTCAGCACAAAAATGTTCTCTATCACTTCCGTCTAGGTAACAATGAAATTATTAAATGGTTACAAACACATAAAACAATAATAACCAACAAAATCCAGAAACAATATTTTATCTTTTTATATTTTTTCCTTTTTTTATGGATGGCTATAATAATTCGATTCCAAAGTTCAATCTAAATATTTTTTTTACAAAAAGTCGGGATCACTTTCCAAAGTAAGTATATAGTTCCAGTTTATAATAAGTTCTATCAAATATTATATTATATTTTAATAAATGATGCGTAATTTTTCTCGGGAAAAATAGTAATCCAAATAGTAAGTAATTTTCAACTTTAAAATACATATGGGTGCAGAAATTACAAAGAAATCATCTTTGATATAACAGGAGAATTAAAATAATCCATTGATTTTCGAAAAATAAAATCATCTAGAACATGATAGTGTAACTTTCCTAAAATCCGATGTCATAAATCGTCAATTTACTAATCTGATTCAATGCTCATACGATCCCAACAGATAAAGGAGAATAACTTTAATTAACTTATATTTTCATGCCCTAGAAAACCACCTCTTCACTCACCCCACCCCCACCCCCACCCCCCAAAAAACTATACAAACCCGAAATGAACTAAGTTTAGCGACTTAGTATATATGTGAAAGTAGACACATTTATTTTATATCTTAGATAAAGGGCTTTGTAAGAAACTACTCTGGTATAAATTATTATGTTATTATTCGAAATAGAATTTGAAACAGATTTTTCAGAAATTTATAAAGTCGTAATTTGCAAATTCTAAGAGCTCTTGGGAACGAACTTATGATAATTCCGGATTTTATTCTGTTGTTGTGGTCGGAGTAAAAATGTATAAGATCATTTTTATTCATTGGTTTTCTAAAGACTGAGAAGTTTAGGCCGTGTGCAAAGTGATATCAATGAAGTTGAGGATGTGATTATTTTCTAATTCGTAGGTGAAGGAAATGGTGTGTTCAATTTTACTGAGTTTTGTCGACTATGCGACGGAGATCAATATGATGTGGGTAAATAAAGAAGTGTATCATCGACATATCTAAAGTAGTGAGAGTTTTGGGGTAGGATGGATTTGAAGAGGCCGTTCTTTAAAAATTCAAGGAAAAGACAGGCAAGGACTCTGCTGAGAGGGGAGCCCATGGATAAACCAAATTTTTGTTTCTATAATTTGTCGTTAAAAGTAAAATGGCATTGTTGTGTGATTAAATGGCATCATTTGATAATTTGGATAGTGGGGAGAGGGAGCTTAATTTTCGACTTAATTAGATGAATTTCGAGGAATCCAAGGCATTTGGCTATAGTTACATTAGCATAAAAAAATTTGATATCCAAACTGGCCATGGTGATGTTATTCATATTCATGTGTTGGAGTATTTGTAGCAGGTCTCCGGTGTTTTTTTTATATATATATATATGCAATGCAATGCAATATATCACGCCACTGCTTAAATAACTGCGATCCTGGTTAAAGTAACTTTACATTTTTACTACATTTCATTCATATGTCAATTTCTTTTTTTCTTTCTACCCCGTTTCCCATTTTAACGTCTCTGTCGCACGCGTCTCATTATTCTTTCTTTTTTCAAATAGTTAAACACCTTCCAATAATATCCCGTTTTGCGTTCTTGTTTTTCCTATGTTTTACCGTGATTGAATAAATTTAAAACCTTCACTTTTTCTGAAAAAAAAAGTTGATTCGAACGAAACCGGTAAAATCTTTCGTATATTGATGATTTATCCATGTATTTCAGTGTTTCATGTTCAGTGTAGTAGATTCTAATTACTGCCAGTCGAAGGGTTCGAACCAGGTTACAAAGTCACCTTTCACTCTACAGCGAGATATTCCACGCCTAGGCCACCATAAATTAGCATTCGGAAGGAAGGGAATTTAAACTCTATATAATGTTGAATCAGCGGACATATACAGTAAGCTTAGTCATATAGTGTTCAGCAGAGGCCAGAACATCGCTTTACGCCTCGACCGGGTCGTTGAACACTGTCTATAACAGTCTCCTATGTATGTCCGTATGTAAAGACAAATAGACATTAATTCTTTTCCTTTCATCGTGGCTGTTAGGTTGGTTGTATGGTTCTAGGCGTTCAGACAGTAGTTAAAATGTTTACTTGGGTCTGAGGTTCGAATCATGTGACCGACAGAACAATCACTCTCAACGCCGATTATTCCCGGAAAAGGGTGAAACACATGTGTATGTGGATAAGAATTTTAAAAATATTTATCATAATATTGTTTATAGCCCTTAATACTTGAACAGGCCCTATTAAATTTAATGCGTAATGCGAAATTCCGTCCGACCAGGTCGTTGCACACTGTTTATAACAGTCGTCTAGGTATGTCCGCTTGTAAAGAAATAAATAGATCTTAATTCTCTTACTTTCACCGTTGTTGCTAGAAGTTCAGACAGAAGTTAATATGTTAGCTTGGGTCTGAGGGATTCGAATCATGTGACCGGCAGAATAATCATCCTTCACACTGATGAAACACATGTGGATGAGAATTTTAAAAATATTTATCATAATATTGATTACTAGCAGGGCCCGTGTCCCGGCTTTGCCCGGGGGATCACTGTTTGTGGTTAAAGGAGGGTTACTTGTTTTTGGTGCTTTTTAGGAATAAGTATCCAGAAATTTGCAGTCGTGACGTAAGCAGTTTCGACTTTCCAGCGAAAGACGAATCAAGTTCCGATGCTTTTACACAATACGAATCGAACTAAACCGACTTTGCAAATTAAAACTAGGTTGGTGTCAAAATAATTTTTTAAAAACAGTTTTGTTCGTATTGTGTAGATTGTTCGGTGAAATTCATTAACGTTCGTTGCTGTCACTTTTACTTAGCCAAACACGTGTATTTTCCATCATGGTCGATTATTTTTTTGTCAAGTGGTAACTAATTTCAGAATTTTAAAAACGCCCCCCCCCCCAAAAAAAAAAGTTTTAAAGATTTCAAATGTTTATAAAGTAAAATTGGTAAATCTTTACTATCCCAACCCTTTTTTTTTAAACTTCAAATTCTATTGTTTTGCGATTACATGTAAACAGCCTGAAAAAATATCGACAGAAAAGGAATTTAAAAAGAAAATTAAATATTTTAGATTTTGGGATCGGGGATAACTTTCCTATATAAATTTAACATAAAATGAGCACCCACTTCCTGGCCAGATAGTGGTTAATAGAGACGTATATCCAAATGGTTTCTCAATTTTGGGACGAAAAAATTGAGATGGGGCATTTTTTTTTTACTCATCAAATTTAGTTTTTTTGTTGTTTTAAATATAAATTGAGGGTGTATTCAATTTTTTTAAATGTTACATTTTTTAGATTTTTATTGGAGGGGGGCATTTTTTAAATACTGAAATCAGCCACCTTTTGACAAAAAAATCGAACATGATGGAAAATACTCGCGTCTGGCCAAGTAAAAGTGACGATAACGAACGTTAACGACCTTCACCAAACAATCTAGACAATACGAACCGAACTTTTTTCCCATAACTCTAACCCTTACCCTAAAGTAAGTTTACGTTTTAGTTTGCAAAGTTGGTTTAATTCGGTTCGTATTGTGTAAAAGCATTGAAACTTGATTCGGCTTTCTACCCCCCCCCCCAAGACACTTCAGATTCTTTGGGTAGGGGCGATTACTATATAAATTTAATGTAAAATGATCACCCACTTCCTGGCTAGTTAAATCGAGACATAAAAATACCCACCTCCCCTCCCCATTTATATTTAAAACACAAAAGAAAACTAAAATCGATAAGTGAAAACAAACGCACTCCCTTATTTTTCCGCCTCAAAAATAAAACTCCAATCGTTTACTTAAGCTCAAGGGAACGATCCGTATTTATATAGGGAAGTTATAATGAGTAAAAAAGAATATCCTGGAATTAGAAAATAAAACAATAGCGGCCTGAGCTGGAAAATGTATCCAATGAAGGTGAAGTCACGGTGATAGATGGGGAAGTGATAGTAATTTTTTGTATGTGAATAAAAGTTACTCCTACTTCTTCTAAGTATGACATTTTTGAGAGAGTCGGGTGGGTCGGAATTAATGTAGGAAATCATGAAATCGAATGAAACTTACTGATAATTTATGGAAACACACATCAGTTATTGGCATGAAACGTGACCATATTGAAATTCTATATAGCGCCTGTGTTTATAGTCCTATAGTGACTGAATTTATAGTGAAATTTTCGAGTTTACATTAAGACCATATATATATATATATATATATATATATATATATATATATATATATATAATTTATTAAAAATATATATGTATATTAAGAATTACTTTTATATATTAATCCTTTAAAGCTTATTTGTTGTAAGACATACATAATGGCATATTACGGTAATTTTACTATTAATTTCAATTTCCCTTTTTGTTATTTGAATGGGAACATTCAAGCAGATATATAGAAACTTAAATTATAATTTTTTTTTGCACTCCTCACTGTATTACTTTACAATCCTCCACTCGAAAATTAAGACCAATGTATCTAAATTTCAACTACTGTCTGTGTCGATTTCTCGCGGCCGTCTGTTCCCGGGCGTTTGTCTCGTGATTCTAGCCTGAATCTACGAACGGCGTTCGAGCATATGCGACCGCTTGCTACACTGATGAGGGTAAGAGAGCCTGAAACGACGTCGTCTGTTGGTGAAAAACACTTTAATATTAAATAAATATGTATAGTTAAAATCCCTTTAAATATGTAATAGTCTTAAAAGTAGAGCACTGTTTGAAATTGAAAAGTTTGTTGTAGTTCCGCTCGAGCGTTGAACACTGTAGACAGCAATTACACTTTCTTCACCTCCCATAAATATTAAGTATATATATATATATATATATATATATATATATATATATATATATATATATATATATATATATATATATATATATATATGGGGTTGCTGATGCATAGACTTGGTATCAATAAAGACCTTTCGTCTCAGAAACGACCGTACGCCCAAACAGTTGTTGATGTTGAATTCTTGAAACGGGTGTAAATAAATATGTCATAAATTTGCTTATTTCGAAACTATATCAGACAAGTAAAGTCAAATGCTTTAACTTTGACAGTATCCTAACTAGACAAAGGAAATAACACCTCAAACGTACATAGATGAAAGTCCGTCAGATACTAATGAGTACTGCAGGTATTAAATCACCTCTATGGATAACAGTTTGGGTCAACCAGAGCTTGTTCATATATGACAACTTCGAAAGATACAAAATTATGGCATATTCATTTCGAATTTTTAGAACGTGTATACTTAATAATGAATATGTCATAACAACTAATAATGTGTGTGGCGTGCGTGCGTGCGTGCGTGCGTGCGTGCGTGTACTTCCATCCCGTCACACAGAAGTTAACGAGTAAAACACGTGCCTTTTTCTAGCCACCGGACAAAACTATTTCAAGTGGTGGCGGGAAAGGAGAAAACAAATCACAAGTCAGACAACCACCTCAGACTTAGTTTGCCGTCCGAAATGAATTCGGAAATAAATCCTCCATTCTATAAAAAATAGTCAACGACGGGTGTTTTTTTTTTGTTTTTTTCAGGTGATCAAAAATGGATATAATAGCTTATAATATACGAAAAATTAAATTACTGACGCAAATTTATGATTTTATATGAATATTTTAGACATATATCTAGATAAATAGCGAGTACGAACACTGGCGAAGCATATTTTTCCCCTGTCATTTTTGATCACGTGTGTACACTATTCTTATCTTATAAATAATACTTATTTAGAATGTATTTAAGAATTAGGCTAAGACAAAGAAGAAACGATAAAAGATACAACCCCCTCCCCCCTCCCTCTCTCTCCCTCTCTCTCTCTCTCTCTCTCTCTCTCTCTCTCTCTCTCTCTCTCTCTCTCTCTCCCTCCCTCCTGTGGAGAAACAGAACATCTTTGTTGCGCTCACTGAAAAATGAAACGCTGATGCTGGCACGTGTGTGTGTTGGGGGGGGGGGGGAGACATGTGCTTATTATTCACATGTGTACCCGAATGTGCCGACCGACTACGGGTGGGGAGTGTTTAAGCAAAACGTATCATTTTGAAACTAGCAAAATACCCGTAAAAGATGACACAATTAATCATGTAGTATGTCGGCAATTAATGTATAATGGTTTATGAATGAGGGGGAAGGGGTGATTGGATATCCATCTTCATTCTAATAAAAGTTTGTTTGTTATCGACGGTCCATCGACGGTTCAAAACGATTAGATATAATGTTCATTCGATTCGTACATGAAAAAGCAGGCGACGTCATTGACGGTTAACAAAAACGAATAGGCTATATTGCCGGTCCCGGTAAAATAACGATTCCTGCGTTATTTTGCCGGTTCATGTATATTTAACTAAATTGTTAAACATACAGTGACGCCCGGCACAATAATGAGTCTTACGTTATTTTGCCGGCTCGTGTTTATTTAACTATAAATTACTTTTTTTTATTATTATTTAAATTAATTTTTTTGTATTATTTAAAACTTTATCAAACGAAATTTTATTTATAATTTAAAACTTTGCCTGGTTGTTTTTTAATTTTTTTTATTTAAAACTTTGCCTGATTGATTTTTTTTTGTTTGTTTTTAATTAAACTTTGCCTGATTGATTTTTTGTATAATTTAAAACTTTATTAAGCGACAATATATTTTAAAATAACGATAAAATTAATTTTTACTTCCGGTTGATTCGATTAGGAGTGAACTCTTCAAAATTACGACTTATTTTATGATTTCATTGAAAGAACATTTTATAATAGAAACTGTTTAAATCCAGTGATTTTCTGTATATTTTAACATTATCGAAGTTTTTCTTCATAAAGAAAATCAGAATTTTACATTAAAATATTTCCTTTGTAAAGCACATTTTTAACAAGTTAATTCAACAACTTAATAACTTCATTATTTTTAAAAGTTTGGCCTTGGTTCAAGGATTACGAAGCAACACCTATTAAAGCACATTTTTAACAAGTTAATTCAACAAGTAAATGTTACCAAAGGCAACATAAATTATTCTTCTACCTACCAGTATAAGTTTATTTGTTTATTTTATTATTTATTTAAAAAAAAAAATCATTTATCAAAATAAATAATAAAATAAACAAATAAACATATACAGGTAGGTAGAAGAATAAAATGAACCGGCATAATAACGATCCCTTTACATTAGTAAATAATTATTGTGCCGGGCGTCACTGTATGTTTAACAATTTAGTTAAATATACATGAACCGGCAAAATAACGCAGGAATCGTTATTTTGCCGTGACCAGCAAAATAGCCTCTTCCTAACAAAAAATACCCTTTATTTTGGGCAGTGCTGGAAAAGAATTAAAAACAGCTAATGTTCAACCTTTACAGGGGGGGGGTACACGCGTCCTTGTAGATTCCATCCTAGGCTGGTGAGTGCAAAAGGATCAACCACGGAACGTCCGCTTCGTACGACTATCTTGATCCCACTGGTTAGGCAGGAAACAATCAGTTTTTTTTTAGTTTTTTTATTTTTATTTATCTACCTCCCACAAGGTAAGATGTGACCCAAGGTCGGGGAAAGTGGGATTAGATAAACCAGCGCTCAAGAGGTGAGCACTCTGGCCATTTAAAAATTGCCTGGGCAGCCCCGTCGGCATTCCCCGGTAGGGGCGCCTCAGACAGTAAGCAATAAACTTACTCCTCCCCAAAGAGGGAAGGCAAAGTCTGGGAGAATGCACCTCCTAGAACTGCACAGGACCAGTCTTGTGCAGTATCCATCGGAACAGATACTACACTTTGATGTTGGTTTTATTTATCTACCTCCCACAAGGTAAGATGTGACACAAGGTCGGGAAAGTGGGATTAGAAAAACCAGCACTCGAGAAGTTGAGCACTCTGGTCATTAAAAATTGCCTGGGCAGCCCCGTCGGCATTCCCCGGTAGGGGCGCCTCAGGCAGTAAGCAATAAACTTACTCCTCTCCAAAGAGGGGAGGCAAAGCCTGGGAGGGTGGACCTCCTAGAACTGCACAGGACAAATCCATAGACCGGCATAAATCAAGCCCCGAAGGCCAAGACAATACCGGTCTATAGGGTGCAGTATCCATCGGAACAGATACTACACTTTGATCTTGGTTTTATTTATCTACCTCCCACAAGGTAAGATGTGACACAAGGTCGGGAAAGTGGGATTAAATAAACCAGCGCTCAAGAGGTGAGCACTCTGACCATTTAAAAATTGCCTGGGCAGCCCCGTCGGCATTCCTCGGTAGGGGCGCCTCAGACAGTAAGCAATAAACTTACTCCTCCCCAAAGAGGGAGGGCAAAGTCTGGGAGAATGCACCTCCTAGAACTGCACAGGACCAGTCTTGTGCAGTATCCATCGGAACAGATACTACACTTTGATCTTGGTTTTTATTTACTCCTCCCCAGGAGTTAGGCACAAGGCCAGTTTTATCTTACTCCCACAAGTAAGATGTGACCCAAGATCGGGTCGAGAAAGTGGGGTTTGAAAAGCCAGCGCTCGAGAGGTGAGCACTCTGGCCATTTAAAAATTGCCTGGGCAGCCCCGTCGGCATTCCCCGGTAGGGGCGCCTCAGGCAGTAAGCAATAAACTTACTCCTCTCCAAAGAGGGGAGGCAAAGCCTGGGAGGGTGGACCTCCTAGAACTGCACAGGACAAATCCATAGACCGGCATAAATCAAGCCCCGAAGGCCAAGACAATACCGGTCTATAGGGTGCAGTATCCATCGGAACAGATACTACACTTTGATCTTGGTTTTATTTATCTACCTCCCACAAGGTAAGATGTGACACAAGGTCGGGAAAGTGGGATTAAATAAACCAGCGCTCAAGAGGTGAGCACTCTGACCATTTAAAAATTGCCTGGGCAGCCCCGTCGGCATTCCTCGGTAGGGGCGCCTCAGACAGTAAGCAATAAACTTACTCCTCCCCAAAGAGGGAGGGCAAAGTCTGGGAGAATGCACCTCCTAGAACTGCACAGGACCAGTCTTGTGCAGTATCCATCGGAACAGATACTACACTTTGATCTTGGTTTTTATTTACTCCTCCCCAGGAGTTAGGCACAAGGCCAGTTTTATCTTACTCCCACAAGTAAGATGTGACCCAAGATCGGGTCGAGAAAGTGGGGTTTGAAAAGCCAGCGCTCGAGAGGTGAGCACTCTGGCCATTTAAAAATTGCCTGGGCAGCCCCGTCGGCATTCCCCGGTAGGGGCGCCTCAGACAGTAAGCAATAAACTTACTCCTCCCCAAAGAGGGGAGGCAAAGCCTGGGAGGGTGGACCTCCTAGAACTGCACAGGACAGGCGTGCAGTATCCATCGGAACAGATACTACACTTTGATCTTGGTTTGGGCGCTAGAAGAACTAGTTCAACAAATTGTATTCTTACGCCCATACACCCTATGAGTCGATGGGCAGATTACTCAGTGATGCCTGTCTGTTTACAGTAAGAGAAAATAGTACATCAAAATATGTGACTGCTACAAATCAGTAAACTATTCGAAAATTTTGTTTAGGACCAAAATATCAAGCTCTATCCCTATTTACTTGCATCCCCACGAGGGCAAAGTTAGACATAATATCGATTTTAATGTGGGGGAAAAAAACAGGATCTCCCAAAGGAGTAATCTGGGTTGCGTCAGAAATATAAATTGATTCAGTCTGACGAGATTCTGAGTCGACCCTAGCACAGCATCGGGTATCCTGTATATATATATATATATATATATATATATATATATATATATATATAGTATACATTTTTATTTATACAAACATTATTGGTTACATATGTGCATACATGTTTCGGTTGTACTCTTCACAGAGAGTCAACCTCTTCAGACCAAAGAAGATAATGAACATCCTTGTCTTCTTTGGTCTGAAGAGGTTGACTCTCTGTAAAGAGTACACCCGAAACATGTATGCACATATGTACCCAATAATGTTTGTATAAATAAAAATTTATACTAAAGAACAGCTCTACTTGTTATTGAGCACTTTTTGTAAACACTGGAGTTTCAACGGATTTACATCTACAGAAACTAATACAATACGTGTACTATATATATACGGCACAATCACGTTGACACACCGGTTCCCGTTAGATTACCGAAGTTAAGCGGCGTTGAGCCTGGCCAGTACTAAATGGGTGACCATTTGGGAATACCAGGTGCTGTATGTGCTCTCTGCTTATCTCGGCATTGTTTCCAATCGTCTTGTATTACTACTTGCCATTGGAATCAAGCAATGCCGACTCAGGAGAGCGGTTGTTGGGATTGCGCAACCCTTGCAATTACAAATTCATGCGCAGGCAGCCCCTGGCGGGGCACTCATACGTCGAAATCGACGGGAGAGTCTATAATATATATATATATATATATATATATATATATATATATATATATATATATATATTTGTTTGTTATTTATACAGACATGTACATAATCGGAGACACTGGCATGTCGATGTTATCGATCAACAGCTGTTAGAAACAGAGATCTCATCAGGCGGAGAGACAATCTGATTATCTTATTTTTCCACTTCGTTCTTTTCAAATATGATCTGAGGGAAGGACTAGATTTTCTCTCCGTCTGATGAGATATCAGTTTCTAACAGCTGTTGATCGATAACATCGACATGTCAGTGTCGCGGATTATGTACATGTCTGTATAAATAATAATAATAATTACATATAAAAGCTCTATTGAATATTGAGCTCTGTTTATAAGATCGGAAAAATCAATCCAAAACCATAATCTTCAATATATATATATATATATATATATATATATATAAGAATTTTTCTTATTTTTTTCCTATATAGCAAATCTTACTTGATTAAAAAAAAATTAATAAAAATTTTTTTTTGAAAAATTTATAATTAAAATCACTTGTTTTTGTCTTACTTCTCAACGCCGACATATTTCTATTTCTTGCATTGTGATAGCCTTCTAGTATTCCTCTATATACGTATTACACACAATGCTTCAAGCAAACTACCTCTCCTTATTTTATATATATATATATATATATATATATATATATATATATATATAAATGTTAAATTAAATTAAAAATAATTGAATTATCGTTTAATAATAATCTATCGTGATAATATAAAGCTCAATATATTGAATAGAGCAATCAATTCTAGAGATGAAAGATGAGAATAAAAAATTGTAAAGATACAATATTTATTAAAACATCAGAAGTTCAAAGCAAGGAGCTTCAAATCCTTAATCCATGGATTTTCAAAGATAAACTCTTTTCGTCAGAGGATAGGGAAAAGCCAACAATGTAATTATAAATATTATCGGCAACATTTAACTTTGAAAATTTTACATAAAATAAAACAAAAATAAAGGCAAAAAGGTCAAGAGTCTTATGTTGAGATGAGAGCGTAGAGTCAGGGTGGACGATGTCCAAAAACACATCAAAGTAAAAACAGCTGTTATTTTGAAAATGAATGTTTGAAACAGAATAATACTCAAATTGTTTAGGAATTTAGTCTCTGTTTATGTCTGTCTCCTCTTTTTAAAGAAGGTTTTGAAAACAATTTACCATAGTTTTTTTATAGGCGATTTTTCTTTTTTTCAGTTATTGTCGTAGGGTGGTGGGGAGATTGACCAAGTGAGCCGCATAGTTTGGACCTCAATTTATTCGCCCAAATTATCCGCCCGGCTATGCTTTGCATTTTTCTTTCATTGGATCTCCTTCACCATATTCCATTAACAAATAGTTTTTTTACCTTATTTTTTAAGATGTGTCTTTACTGGTAGGTTTTTAGAAAAAACGGAGTTTATATAATTTAGTTAATATATTTATTTCATTGAGTTAATATATTTAAAAATGTTCAATTTCTTTTATTATATTTTATATTTATTGTTGTGGAGTAGTCCAACAGTAAAAAGAAGAAGCCAAGTCGAGGTTGGGTTAAGATAACAAGTGTATTAACATAAAAGGTACAAAGGTAAGGAAACTGACTGGCACTCGGCTAGACAGTTACAATACTGTCCTTTTTCTCTCTGGTGATTGTCTACTCGCACTATTTATAGTGAGAACCGGTGTAGTTTCTCTTCTGTTAGAACGGCCGGTGTAACATTTATATTTTTATATTTTATATTTATTATTATATTTATTACATTCATTATTATTATTAATATTATTATGATTCATTTTATGTTTTACTTAATTTGTATATATTTATTTTTTAATTTACTTTAATTTCTTTTATATTTAATTTCAATTATTTTAAAATTATTTACTTCATTTTATTTAATATTCTTTTTAATATATTTTTATTTAGTATCCTTTCGAATCAATAAAATTAATATTTTTATTTTTAATTCAAAACCCAACGGTTCTTTGAGGATGTATCCATCTTACATTGTATAATTTATTTTTAAACGGCGAAATAAGTCTGACGTTTTTGTTTTTTGTTTTTTTAAATTATGACAGAGTAGTCTTTCCATGATTTATCGTAAGCTATGGGCACCCATTATTAATGTCCAATTCGGTTTTTCCCTTTTCGGGGGTGAGGGTAATTTTTTTATTTTTTATTTTTGGAATTTTTAACTTTAAATTTTTTTAAATTTTAATTTTTCATTTCTCCGACGACAAAAATGCTAAGAAAGCAGTCGGAGGTCACCATAACCGCTACCTGGATTCACAGATCAACGAAAAAGAAATCAACTTTTTTTTTTACTTGCTTACAATGTATATATCGGCAAAATTTGCGAGTAGAAATGCCGAATTAGTAAAAATAATAGTAAATAAATAAAAAACAACAAAAATGAAAATAGAGCAGAGGATTGAAATGTCGTAAAAAGTCACACAACGCGCGAGCCACCATTTCTCGGGGAGATAGACATAAACAGTGACTGAAGAGAGTCCGGCATAGGAGACCAACTATAGGTTCCCTTTGTTTGGATTTGAAACCGACGGTACCGATGTTTTTCTGATCTTCTGTAATATATATATATATATATATATATATATATATATATATATATATATATATATATATATATATTACTAATACAGAGATGAGTCAATGTAGTCAGTCAAAGGAAAATAACTGAAAACATCATAATCAAAGGAAATAACTACAGATGACTTACTCATATTCCGATAATATATTTTAAATTCCGAAGCACCCGTAATATGTTTTATGAAGTAGCTTTTTATTTTACGTTACTGTTTTTTATTTAAATAAATATCCGATTAATAGTATTGGAAAAAATATTACGTAGCTTAATCGATTTATTTTATATAGGCAGTGTTCTACTATATATGTTAAAGGTTTGAAAGCTGCGTGTCGCCATTTGCAAAATTGGCCGCTTACAGCATTAGATTAACACAGCAATTTAAATAACAGCACTTTGATAAATTGGTATGATTAAAAAATGTTTACTTACCAAATCGATAATCAAGTAATATTAAGAAATGAATGTGTTAATATTTATGTAAGAAGAAATGTAATTGTTCATCTGATAACGAAAATATATTTAAAAAATGGTGAAATATGCTTTTATTAAAGACGTAAGCTGATTTTTCTTTTAAGGGCATTAGTGAAGAATGTGTCTATTGGGAGTTTTCTAGACCGGAATAATTAGTTTTGTAAAGAAATCAAAACGGAGTACCATTTTTAAGTCAAATAACTAGGTACAACAACAAAAGGAAAAGAGTGACTCGTCAGAAACAAATATCGATCTGCCTGCTTAAAGGCTATTTAGGCCTACTTTTAAAATTCCACAAAATAACTTATATATATATATATATATATATATATATATATATATATATATATATATATATAGTGTGTGTGTGTGTGTGTGTGTGTGTGTGTGTGTGTGTGTGCGTGTGTGACGCAGAGGTGGCTTTTATAAAAGAAAAATTTTCTGTTAGTTTAATTAAGCCTTCTCCCCAACCGAGAAAGAAAATATCCACTTTTCTTTTTATCAAAGATTAAATTTCTTCTCCAATTTCTAAACATTTTAAAACGTCCATTTCCTCTCCTCTACATTTTCCCTTTCCTTAGATTCGGTAGAACAAAGCGCCAATGACCAAAACTAGAAGTCGATATTTTAACAAGAGGGTGTAAAGTCTTCAGATTTTCAAAATATCATCTCGCACTTTCAAGCTGGATAGTCTACGATGTTAACTAAAGTAACTGACCAGGTCCGACGCCGAGGTGTTTAAGGAACCAATAGGAACGTTACCCGCCTTTCCCCGTATATTCACGAATCGACAAGGTTATCTTTCCCGTCATCACAAATGCCGCTGCAAGTTCGTCTTTCGGCATCTTGTCTTCCATCTTTTCCAACCACCATCATCCCAAACACTGTATAGATTTTTTAAGTCGAAAGCTGAAACCAACCTCCGGGAAACGCGCCAAATAATCAAGCCCATGTTTTAACATTTTGAATTTACTTTATTCCCAGAAACTGTGTTTACCCCAAGCCAGAACATTATCCCCCCCCCCCCCCGCCTGTTTTGCTGTGCCTGCGTTATCAGTATCCCCATTTCATAAATGATATAATTTTATACAATCACTTCTGTCATTGTTATTTTATCAGTGTGTTGTGTTTATTTATATCTTCTCTGAGACCAAAAGCGTAGTTCAGGAACGGATAACCATTTTTTAAATTTTTTCTTATTTCCATTTGAATCCGGAAAATTATTGTTGGTGCCTGTCGATAACGCGTTTCCTTGTGTGACGCATTATAGTCGGCCTGTAATAATATGTATATATTATAGATATATGTGTGTGTGAGAGTGGGTGAGAGAGAAAGAGAGAGAGGGAAAGGGAAAGAGAGAGAGGGGATCATCTTTATTCTATTAGCATGACGTTTTGGTTAAATGTATATATCTTCAAACATGTAAACCCTTAGAAAATGCTGGCCTGAACTTGGAGGAAACATTTTTCTTTGTAATATACTTTCTCCAAGTTAAGACTATCATTTTCTAGATATTTGCATGTATGAAAATTATATACATTTTCTCAAAATTTTATATGATTAGAATAAATTAAATTTCAAAAATAAAAATCCCAGTCATTATCTAATATATAAAATTAAGTCGGTCGGATTTTCGATGTTAGACACATATCGCAATGTGTCTGAAAATGGCTATTTGATTTTTATTAGGCTTTTTTTTTATCTTATCCTACCATCATGTTGTTTTTATGATGTAAAACTGTTTTTTTTATTCAGTTTTATTAAAGAATTATTTCATCGACTAGGAATATTTTTCAGATGGGTGCCATTTTTCTACTAATAGTTGTTATGCTTCGCCTTCGTTGGGATTACGCAACAATGATAATATTTTTTTTTAAATCCGGAAGTGGCTCGTGGTCACAGGGTTCCGATATGAATAATAAAAGAACACGGGGTAAGGGGTTCTCCAGTTCAATACATTAAGTACTAAAAAAGCAGCAAATAAACAAGTGACAAATAACACGAAACGACCAAGTTTAAGTTTTAAATATAATTATTTATTTACATAAAAATACAGGAGAGAAATATATAAAGAAAAACAAAGATAAAAATCTAATATAGGGAACGGGATCTAAATACTATTTTTAGACAATCAAAGATCACATTTAAACATATGAAATCAGTTTATGAGAGAAAGTGGACTTTTAACTTACTGTACACCAGTGATTAGTTCAGAATATAATCCACATTAAAGATCAATAGTTCAATTGTTTGGAAAGCGTTTCTTTCCGCATAAGAGTCAATATGTAAAAGAAAGTAAGTCCGATTAGTGTCAAGCACAGGGGGGTTTAAGTTCTGGATAAAGGGGGTTGGCGCTACACAATTTTCAGTCAGGATATCGGACTGTAATCCCAGTGAATTGATGATGGTAATGCTGGCAGGTTACCGCTTAGGCTGGTCAGATTGAATTCAGTTTTTACATGTTGAAATCTCCTTTTCTCGTTGGCAATGAAATATTCCAAGATAACTCAACATTGTTCACAGAGAGCATTTTAACACTTGAAAATCACTTTTCTTCAAGGCATCTTTTTAGCCCAATATTCTAAGTAAGACAATAAAGGCGTTTTCTTTTTTTTTCGTTCGTTCTTTTCGTCTTTTTCTTCTTCTTCATCGATGTTGTCCGACCAGCGTCTTGAGCCTAATGTCACTCCCCGTCTCTGCTCCCCTTTCTTAGACCTTATATAGGTGTCGATCACATGACTGAATACGGAGAATTGTGTAAGCGTTGATCTGATGATCGAATCGGAGTGACATGTTAAGTGTACTTTTAGCTGAGGGCACGATCTACATCCCTCTGAGCAGAAAAAAAATGTAACGAAGGGGTATACAAGAACTTACAGGCATCTTTGCTCTTCCATGAAATCTCTCTTTCCTTTTGCTCATAAACTGCATGGGTGATAAAAATTATGAAAATGCTTTCGCTTGCTCGTGGTACAATTTGTTTAATGAAATAAATTTCTAAAATCTTAATCTGAACAGTCGTATTATGTAATATAGTAAATACTAATAAATGATACATTATTTCGTTTTTAAGAGTTAAATACTTTTTGGTTTTCTTTTCATATGGAAAAATTGGTAAAATAATTTGGAAATATCTGGATTCTTTGAAATTTTGCTGCTGCATCGTATGGCGTCACATTTCTCCCGCTTCCGATACAATTTATCTTTTCTTCCATATTTCACTATCTTTCGACTTTTCAAACATGGGCGCCGTGGAAACCAATAAGTGATATTATTAGAAAACTATGTCAACATTTGCCCCAACGTTGTAAACAGAAACATGCAAATTATATCATACTTTTTTCTTTACATAACACGTCGACAGCCTGAAAGTACTTTTTCTATTTTTATCAAGACAAGATTAAATATTTTCCGTCATTTTTTTACGGTGGGTTTAAACTGATTGTGTTGAATATCCAGGCCGAGTGTACCGAGAGTGTCACTTGGCAGGAGTAGGAGTTACTTAACACAGACGCGCACCGGGTCGGAAGAAACAAAGGACGATTGATTGTTGAAAATAAAATAATTGTTTTTATTCGAAACCACCTGCAAAGGTTACCATTATCCAAAGGTTAGCCGCAGACAGGAAAACCCATTCGCTAAATAAACATCCTATGGGTTTGGCTGAATTGACAGCGAAGACGAAATCCCAGAATTAGCGTTTTCTGATGGATGCATGGATGTCGCTAATTTATATATAATATCAACCCAAAATTGAGATCGACTGGCACGCGTTCGAGAAAACCACTCCGTCGACTCATGTGCATCCTCTTTTCTAACTAACCAACACTCGTTCATCGCCACTGACAATAAAAATGTATAATTATATTTTTATACATCAGTGTTGTCGTCATCCTTATTTCGCACGGCAAAAATACAACAGTTGTACATAGTTGTGGTCCGCAGATAATTTTGAACATATTCTTTTGTCGCGTTTTTGACAATTAATTTTGCCACGAAACAATGGATTAATTATGTTTTACAGCATAGTTTGTTTGTTTTTTTTTTTTTTTTTTTTTTTTTTCATGAAAATTCGGAAATGATCAATTTAACTACACCTCTATATTAAATGGTATAAACATCTGTGTGAGAAGAACCCGAGGGCAAGGCAGCTAGAATTCAGCGAATTGCCACTGAATGCATATTCTCCTTCGGTAAAAAAAGAAATACACTTCCATAAAAGCGTATTTAAATTCATTAGATCCCAAAATTACTTGGATCGGCAACAAAATTGTACTCACACAGACTCCATTTCACTTGTAGCATTGCCTACCCTTCACCCCCCCACACACACACACACACATTTACACATACATACATACATACACACACACATTTACACATACATACACCAGAGAGCGCTCAGATCTAATTATCGATCTTTTTGCCACGTTGACGCTGAGATCGATACTATAAAAGCCAAAACACAAAGAAAGTCTCCTGCTCTTTTCTCTTCCTCGCCTGAAACGTGCGCGTAACGCACACAAAAAAATCTAAGGTATGTGATACACAGTCTCTCAAATTCTTCCGCACTCACTCTTTCAGACTTTCTCGGTCCTATGTACGCAATTATACTCGCACAATCTAACCGAGGGTGAACCTTTTTGGTTTCGCGGCAAATAAATGTTATTTCAAAGATACCAGTTTCGTTTTTTTCTTCTTTTATTTCGTGCTTGTGCGATAGAATATAATGCAGGGGCGCTGACCAAGCGTCCACAAATTCTACACAGTAAAAATGCTTGTTTGTTTTTCGTCAAAATCCGTGCAATAACTGAATGCATATTCTCCTTCGGTAAAAAAAAGAAAATAAATATAAATATCCCCATCAAAGCTTATTTAAATTCATTAAATCCAAAAATTATTTGGATCCGCACCAAATTTGTTCTCACACAGGCTCTGAGGGGGATATAACATTATCAAATGAAGCAATGACAAAGTATATCCATACAAAATTAATTAATTGTATTCAATCACTTGTTAAGACAATGAAATAAAGGGTTGGTAAAGATTGCAAGTTCAGAGAGTCCAAGAATGCGTACATACAGGGTGGGCCAAAATAAGGGTCCTATCTTTAAATTTGAATAACTTGAATTTGAATAACTTCCACAAAATAAAAGTTAAACTCACCAAACTTTATGTGTGTGTAGACTGACCCTTCCGAGATTTTTTGAAATAAACAAAACAAATTTTAGCCGAAAAACACTTCTTAAAACTTACAAAAACTAAAGTATTGTTTTTTACACTGTTTTGAGTTTTTTAAGCAAAAATAATGTTTTCTAAATGAGGGTACGTTCCTTAGGGCTAATACGGCTCATGCTTGCTTCGGAAGGGGTCCTTTACTTATTCTAAAAAAAAAAAAAAAAAAATCAATAAATAAAAAAGTTATGAATTTTTAAAAATAGGACCCTTATTTTTGCCCACCCTGTAGAAACAAGAATGTGCTAGAGAAAGAGTTGGTTTTTCGTGTAAGAGAAATTGAGTGCACACATTTGTGACAGCTATCGCCGTGTGCGTTTGCGTGTGTGTAAATGAATAGGCATAAACAAAATATGTGTGTGTATTAGCGTGCCTTTCTTTTGTTAGTGAGAGAGTGTATGCGTTCGTTTAGGAGGGTGTATTTAGTGAGAGAGTGTATGTATTTATGAATTCGTTGAGCGACGTGTATCTGCTTCGCCGGACGTTGTGTTTAATAGTCCATGAAAGTCTTTAGCTATGTGTTGCTGCTTGTCGGTAGCTGTTCTTGTGTGTATTTCATTGCGTTTGTCGAGATCCTTCACCCCTACAGAGGTCAGGGAAGATTATGTAATACACACATCTGCTGTCTCCAGAACAAACTAGAAAAAAGAGAAAGAGAGATACGTGTTAGTTTTTATATAATGCGCGCTGGAATTCTCTGATTGGCTGAAAGAAAGTGCTGAATGGAGATTTTGTCCAATCAGGGAGCAACACGTAAATAACAATATTATTTACTGCTGCTGCTTCTTCCAATAACTCCATTACTCTATGTTTGTTTGTCATCAAAACTCGTGTAAGATTTTTTCAAGATCCTGAAAAATGCGTGAAAAAGTATCTAAAAGTGTCGCAATATTAAAATGAGTGAAAAATAATATGAATCTTTATTCTGCTTTGCACTAAAATGAGTTCAACTACAGTAGGAGTGAAGTGTAGCATCTGTTTTGATATTACACGCCATCTTTTCTGACCTCGGTCATTATTAACTTTCGAACACACAGGTCAAACAGTTCTTTACACAAAATAAAGATTTAAAAAACTCTTCTTAATTCCAAACATTTTCCAAACAGTGGTCCATCCGAAAAATATTGTTTAGCTTCGGTTTAGCAGCACAAATGAACCATAATACTTGAGTTAGGTTCATAAACATTCATTCTAACCATAAATTATTTTACAATTGATGTTTTAAATGTTTAAAAATCACATTCGATAAACATCGTTGTCGGACATGTTTGTGTTCATTATTATATACTAGCTATCCCTGCATGGCGTTGCCCGGGTGTCATTTTACTTTCATTTTTGTTTTGCTTTTATAACTACGCCGTTTGATTTATTTGAACCAAATTATTTTTTAATAGGATTTTGAAAGTTAAATGTAACTATGGTGTCGTTTGGTTATTAATTGAATCAAATTGTTATAAAGCTACAACTAATTGTTTAAGGTAATGTTCTTATAATCTCTATTTATAACATTTTGGGGTGTAAATCGCTTACTGAACTTTCAGTCTTTTAATACATGAGAATTTCAAGGCCAGAACTGACTTTCTATTCGACAGTTTAAATGCTTCCAAATTCATTCTAATTTATAAGAGTCACCAAGTAATTCATTTTATTTTTAAACTATTAACTAAAAATTTAATTGTACCAATAAACCAAAATGCATTCTGGTAGATATAATTTCGTAATTATTTTTTAAATTTCGTTTTATTTTACCCTGTTGCATTTTTATTTCAATAACTATTCGATTAATAGTAGATAAAAGAATTAATAGTGTAATTGTTGGTATACATATATATATATATATATATATATATATATATATATATATATATATATATATATATATATATATATATTAGAATATTGAATTAAATTAAAGATAAGCGATGTATCGTTTAATAATAATATATCGTGATAATATAAAGTTCAATATATTGAATAAAAAATTGTATAGATACAATATTTATTAAAGCATCAAAAGTTCAACGCAAGGAGTTTCATATCCTTAATTCATAATATCCACAGTAACATTACTGTTTTTATCTTCTGATGAAAAGTGTTTGTTTTTGAAAATCCATGGATTAAGGATATGAAACTCCTTGCTTTGAACTTCTGATGTTTTAATAAATATTGTATCTATACAATTTTTTTATTCTCATCTTTCATCTCTTGAAATGTATATATATATATATATATATATATATATATATATATATATATATATATATATATAATTTTCATTTCATGTATATACACACATAATATTATAAAGTAATATAATATATTACGTATATATATTTTCAGTATTTACTTTAACAGTGCTCAATACGTGAATAGAGCTTAGTAGTAGTATTAATATATATATATATATGACAAGAAAGCTCCACAGAAACCTTCGTGTTTCATTTCCGTAGAAACTTATCAGGCTAAATGCGTTGATGCGTGATTTGTGATTGCTTTTATATCTTAGTAGTATTTACTTTAGCTAACTAACCAATCGGATTCGTAGGTATTATTACTCCTTTTGGGGCTATTATTTTAATCAGCCAATGGCCAAACTCCTCTCAAATAAAAGGTTTGACAGCCCTTTGTTTGTGAGGCATTTTGGCGCTCCCCATTTTTAAGTGGGTAAAATTAACAGGTGACCTTACTCTAACACGTGGGGACTAAAATAATTGATACGTTCTATGTATTTTGTTACCGTCATTATTTAAGATTTATTTAGTTTATTCTTATTTTTTATATAGTTATCCTAAGTAAACTTTATTCTGTGTCTGAAGTTAGTTGCAAATAGCAACTTTTACAATTTAGTAATTTTGGAATTTTTTTAAATCTAAAATTTCTAGCTTTTCGTTCAAGCATAATCTACGCTAGTCGTCTAAATATATGCCTGTCCTGGTACATCGTAATATTTTCTACTCGATTATTGGCGACGTCCGCCTTCTTTGAACTCCAAGTAATGGTTCAATAGTAGTTTTTAAGTCGGTATTTTATTTGTTATTTAATATGCTTTTGTGATTATTGTACTGTGTTTTAACATGTAAGACGGTTTCTCCTATGTAGTATTTATTTATATTTGGGTTTTCATGTGCTGCCACCCCTGACACCACCGGCAGCTTTGACCATCGGATAAGATATTATTTTGTTTTCGATTGCTTCGTCTTCTCGTTTCCGTTGATAAAGCGTTTTGTTTGTCGGAGATAGCGTTGTATACATTGATATCTATGTGCGTTGATATGTGTACATACATATGCGTGTGCGTTGTTTAAAGAAGTAAGCAGCAGCAATTCTGACTGTATACGATGGTATCAAGATATCAATAACCGTTGTGGGTCCCATGAACATGTATATTGATATACCTGCGTGTTATGTGTAAGCTGTAAGTTTACTGCTAGATCATCATCAGCGACGGACTCTTATTTTGGCGGCAATATATTTTCTCTTTTTCGGTTCCACGCGTGTTTTATAATTTTCCTTCACTTAATTTAAAGCTCGTATTTAATTTTACTTCCACAACATTCTGCAATGAATGGATTAGCAGGTTATTGGGTCAGTAACTCTACCAGTAACCTAAAAGTAATTATCAAAGTTACCGTGACGCGAAAAATACACAAACACACACGCTCACAACCAAACGAGAAATGGTCACACAATTTTATTAATATAGGGATTAAGAACAGTATAGTATACAGTCGATAACTCATGAACAAAAATAAAACCAACAAATAATTTATAGAAAACGCAGTAGAATTAAATTCTCTATGTTTTTTAATGTGTGGAAACTGTCTCAGAATTTTATTCCGATGTTTGTGCGTTTCATCGCCACACACACACACATGGCAGCCGAAATATCGCTTAACTTCGCTAAGCTTAGTCGATTAAGTGTAGTTTTATGAGAGTTATTGGTTGAAAGGGATGATTGCCACTTGGACTTAGTGTTAGCAGTAGAGCAGTAATTTATTTACTATCTTTTAAACGAGAAGTTAACCGAAATTAAGCCATCACCTCGGTCGCCATTTTGGTTTCTGTGTGTCAATAAGGCACACGAACATCAAAATAAAATTCTGAAATAAAATATCTTGCAAACAGTTTCAATACGTTAAAAGTATAACAGTCGGTAGATAATTTAATTCTACTGCGTTTTCTATAAATTATTTCTTGCTTTTATTTATTTTATTTACGAGTTCTCGACTGTTAACTATTCTTGACTTTCACCGAAATCAAAAATAGCGTTGCTGCTTTTTCTTTGGGGGGGGGGGGTGTTAAAAATTGGTGAATAAAAATTAATTTCTGGCTAGAATTAAAGTTTATGGGCCAATTATTTGTGATTAATTTTTCCGTTGAAGCAAAGGTAAACAAGTTTGTTTGTTTTTTTTATTGGAGGAGTCACTGTTCTAGAAAAAAAAAACTTTTCTTTCTCAGAAAAATGTCAACAATTCGATCAGTATTTTTCATGCTTAGTTTTTTGCTTCAGACTTGACTGTACTTGTTTTTTATTGTTGTCTTTTTTAAAACCGTGACAAGCGAACTATTGTTTGGAATGTTATGACGATAAAGATCACTATTTTTATGTTCTAATTTTTAAAAAAAAGGCTAATAAAACTGAGAATATCACGACAAAAACATGCAATGGGGTCTAAAATCGATACTCTCTTAATCTCTCTCTCTCTCTCTCTCTCTCTCTATATATATATATATATATATATATATATATATATATATATATATATATATATATATATATATTCTCTCCGGCTATGAGTGAAATAGTATAAATACTGCGGTGATATTCTATACTATTATTTATAATGGACTATTCTTCCAATGTTCTGTTTTATTACCTTTGACTGTTAATAAACAGAGATAAATAGTCACGGAAGCAAGAGAAATAAGGTAATGTGGCGGGTCAAACAATATTCAGTGAGAGAGGGTGAGAGACAGAAGTTTATTAAGAGATGTGTGACTTGATGGATAAATTGCAAATTATGACATATAGTCGAGTTGCCGCCCCTATGCTTCCTATACATTACCCTGCAATGTTAATTACTGTAAACTTTTTTTGTGGAAATGCATTTCATATGGTTAGGAGAGCAAAATTAGCTTGGTTGCTACTTGTGCAACATTCAGCATTTTTCAGAATTCAAGATGGCGGCCTCAGCCATTTTGAATTTCGACCAATTTTCAACTTTTCATCTCGATGACATAGAAGGTCGTGTAATACCTCTTTTTATGGGTTTTCCGAGATGGGGAGTCCATTTCTGAAGTTATTTTTGGGATATGGGGTCAATGTCAAGGTCAAATCAAAGTTCAAACGTCAAATTTGACCTAAATTAAGAGAAAATTTACCTCTATTGACGGATTATATGACTGCGGTTTGTTGCTTGCCTATTCCAGCATGTCAGATTTTATTGGGTTGGCAGGTAGGTACATGTATGTTTCATTTGTCTACATGTAGCTGGGTATCATTTGATGTTTGCATTGACATTTGTTTGCAGGTTGAGCAGGAGTTCATTTAACACGCAAAGTTCCGCCATTACATTACATGTTCTCACCACGCTTTCCAATCAGTTTTTTAAAACCTTTTTTTCTCATTTCATAGTGTGACGAACCAGCGTGATCAGCATCCCAACATCAGTCGTCATATCATGGCTACTGGAGGAGAGAAGTGCCTGTTCGCTCCATGTAACGGCAGTCGAGATCTACAAACGTTCAAGACGGTGGCTGTGCAGAAAATCATCGCTACAAGCAAAGTGAAGCACGATGATCTGTACAAAACTCTGTCTGGAAGTGATATTCTAGCTCACAAATCATGTTACTGTACCTATACTTCGAGGAGTAGAAACAAGGAACAGGGAAAAAGAAAGCGTGTACCGACTGACAGTGGTGGTTTCAAAAGGTTGTTGAAGTCTAAATGTGGTGACTTTGTTTTCAAGCGAGACTGTTTGTTCTGTGGGAATGAGTGTAAGCCAAAAGACAGTAAGAACCCACACAGCTGGGTGAGGGTCAGACAGTGTACAACTTTAGATAGAGGTAGTAATATTACGTTCAAGGAACACTTGGAGAACCTCTGTGATGAGAGACAGGATCAGTGGGCTAATGAGGTAGCTGCTCGACTCCATGGGGTCATTGATCTGCCTGCCTCTGATGCACAATACCATGTGCCTTGTTACGATCAATTTCGAGTTGTTCCTGTATCTCGACCACCCATGATGGCGCCTGTGGAGGAGGCACTGAGGTCCGTGGTTACGACGATGGCTGAAAACATGACAGAGACGTGGACGACATCGGAGCTTTACTCCATCTACGTCGCTGCCTCGGGCACTGAGTCAAGAAGACAGTTCCTGTCCAGCATCACAGCCTACTTCGGCGACAAACTGCTTCTACTGCACATTGAGGGTTGTGAAAACGTTGTTGGATTTAAAGCCAGCCTCGGACAGTTTATCAAAATTGCAAAGAAAAGCAGTAGCAGCAGCGAAATAGACGATGTGGAAAAGCTAGCAAGGACGATTCGCAGCGAGGTCAGGGCAACAAATAGGCCTGGGGAATACAATCTCAGTGACTATGCTCGTCACAAGGTCATTGAGAGCACCAGTGCAACTCTTCTTAAACTGGTATGTAGTCTTGTATCAGAAGGCGCCATCACCAAGCCATCTCTAACGTTGGCTCAGTGCATTCAGCAACACATTTGTGGTGCTGGCAGAAACCAAACTACACTCGGGCTCGCTGTAAAACTACACCACAAGCATGGTAGTTCAGAGCTCATCAAGACTCTCAATGAGCATGGCATCACAAGCACATACGATGAAGTCCTGCGCTTCCGTAAGTCAGTGGCCAAGTTTGTGTTGGACAACCATTCACATTACCACAAGAAACTCGGTTTAAGCACGGAGATCGGCCCTATCTTCAGCTGGGCTGACAACTACGATTTGTACATCTCAAGCCCCAATGGGATGAAGAGCACCCACGCCATGGTGATGGAGTACACCCAGCATCCAACCGGTATCATCGACACAGGAAACATAGGCGTGATGCAGCTGAATATCCCCCGAATCAAGAAACACGAAGCGTCCTCTGTGCGATTCACGCAGCAGTGTATACAGCTGGAGCACTACACGGGGCCTTCCAAGGTGAACCCACCTCTGCTTCTGACGAAAGCTTTGTCCACTGAAGAGTCGCACCTTCAGTCCGCGGCAGTAATCTTCAGTCAGCAGCGAGATGCGGCATGGCTGTCGCAAGTTCACGGGAACGACAGGCCACTTGAGTGGGCAGGCTTCAATGCTCAGCAAGACCGATTGGTGGCAGGTTCTGCCCAGAAGCCCAAGACACTGGTCGTGTTTGGACCGATGATCGACTCACCACCTGCTCACCCCGACACTGTACTAACTACACTTGTGTATCTCGAGAGGACTCTCAATATTTTTGGGATGCAGTACACCCACCTTACAGTCGACCTCCAACTGTATCAGACTGCATGCCTAATTCAATGGAATGACCCGCTGCGCTGGACCAACGTAATATTACACCCGGGTATGATGTACACAATCATGAGTTTCTTGGGCTGTGTAGGAACGCTGATGAAGGCATCTGGCGTGGAGATTCTCATCAGTGCAGCGTTTGCTGGCATCACCAGCATAGTATCCGGAAAGGCCTGGACCAACGCTCTTCGTGCATACCGTCTCATCACTGCCGTGTTGCTGAAGAATTTCTATTCGGATGGTGCCAAGACTTATGAGGAGCTGGATGTCTACCTGGAGACGGCCAGAGAACACCCAACCGGGAGGCTATGGGTGGATTGCCTTATTAAGCCTACACTGTTGTCTCTCATGTTCTTACGCGCAGACTTCCTTCTCCAACAACACTGTCTTAAGGCAATGCTGCCATACTTCTTCGCAGCAGGTCATCATAAGTATGCTCGCTACCTGAGCTGGTATGTGCGACAGATGGAGCACCTTCCCCAGCGTGCCAAGCAGGACCTACTGGCAGGTGCGCACGTCTGTCGGCATTCGGATGGCGGGACTGCAGTACCAGCAGATCAGTTTGGAGAACAAACCTATATCAAGCGAGGAAAGGGTTCTGGAGGTATGAAGGGCATTTCAACGAGTGCCGAGCAAGTGGCTGTGTGGGTGAACAGTTTCAGTGTGTGTGCCCACCTTGATATCGCCATGGAACATATGTACGATGAAGCTGGGGAGGAGCAGATGTCACATGGTAGAGCAGATGGGGAGGATAACAAGAATAAGCACAAGGAGGAAGGGGAGGGAAGAAGGAGACTGGACGAGACCGATCGGAGGAAGATTGCAGTGGAACTGGAAAAGTACAGTCACCCCCTCAATGACCAGCAACCAGGTGTCTATAACATCTGCAATGGCCAAGTGGCATCAGACACAGTGAACGTTCAAGATGCATTGGCCATTGGGGGTGAGCAGAGCAGGCATTTCTCCACTTTGCTGAGCAGCGAATTCCACAAAACAATAAAAAAGAAGGTCAAAACAATGGAGTCGCTCAAGAAGGCAGTCACTGTCAAAGGAAAGGCCATCTACGACGTCGAGACACTGTTCGGGCGGCTGATAGTCGTGGGGCAGCAGCGCGGCATTGATATGGCTGATGTCTTCCAGTTTGAACTGAGTCCTGTCCCTCCAGCCCTGATCGACGAGTACGGCTGCTTGAGAAAGGGTGACAAGGCCGTGCTCGTCCACTCTCTCGGTGTCTCTGTCAAGACTCCATCTGCTCCAGACGTGGTGCTAGTTGATGGCGGCCAGCTTCTGTACAACGTTGTCTGGCCAGTCTCCGGGACTACAGGTGACCTGGCTGCAAGCTTTGGAACTCGACTGGCCCACTACCCTCTTGTCTCCAAGAAAGTCGTTCTGTTCGACAGATATGATCAAGAAGCTCCCAGCGCAAAGGACCATGAGCGGACAAGAAGAGGATCAGCCAAGGAAGTCCGGCTAACCCCAAACACCCCCCTTCCATGCCGAGAAGTTATTCTTCACAATTCCAAGAACAAGAATCTGCTCAACAACATTCTATGCAGCTATCCCCTTGCACACAACATCCAACTGGTTAACAAGTTGGACTGTGTCGTTACCCATGCTGAGGCAGACGTCACCCTCTGCAGCTACATGCTGAAAGCGGTTGCAGAAGGCGCCCAGACCATCCGAATCCTCAGCAATGACACTGATGTATTCGTTCTCTTAGTGTACTGGACATCGAGGATGCGAGTTGTCGCCAAAATTCAGATGGAAAAGTGGAATGGCGATGTCTTGGACATCAACAAAACTGTTCAGCAGTTAGGCCCCAGAAAATGCAGCCAACTTCTCGGTGTCCACGCACTGTCAGGATGTGATACAGTGTCGTACCCCTTTGGAAAAGGAAAACAGTCAGCACTGAAGCTCCTAGAGGTAGATATGCCAGGTCTCGATCAAGTGCTTGGACAGCCTGGCGTAACCCACGCTCAGCTCCAGGAGACTGCATACACCTTCTTCTTACCCCTCTATGGACACAAGAGGTCTACAACAATGAATGACGCACGTGTTCACTTGTACCGTGCCCGTAAGAACCCTCCGCCACTGAAGAAACTCCCACCGACTGATGCAAACCTGCAGCTTCACATGCTCCGAGCTCATCTTCAGATGCTACTGTGGAAAGCAGCAGACCAACGTGATCCACCCGAAGAAGCTCAAAATATTGCCAACTTTGGTTGGAACATCGAAGGATCCACCATCACAGCAGCCGTCTCAACAGCGCCACTTGCTCCCCAAGCACTCCTGGGTGTAGTCAGCTGTAGCTGCACTGCAGATGTCAAGGCATGCAGTAGTAGACGCTGCAGCTGCAACAGCGCAAGCCTTTCATGCACGGACTACTGCAAGTGCGAGGGAGGAGACATCTGCTGTAGTCCTTTCGTCAGGAAGCAGATGGACATCGAAGAAGGGGATGTGGATGATGAATAGATGTACACTTTATTTGCTTGTTATATATACTTGACGCGACCGAAAAAAAAAGGAAAAATTTGCTCATAGTGGCTCTGACAAAGTGATCGTTTGACCAACTTGCCCTTAAGCAATTGACTTGAAACTTTCAGAGAATGTGTAGAAATAAATTTTGTTCAAAGTCAAGAAATTTCGGCCGAAACGCCTTTTTCGTTAAGGAGATATTTAGAAAAATTTGATAGGGGGAGCCATTTTGGCCCCCCCATGCGAAATTTTTTTACCTTTGAACTTTGATTTGACCTTGACATCGACCCCGGTTCCCAAAAATAACTTCAGAAATGGACTCCCCATCCCGGAAAACCCATAAAAAGAGGTATTACACGACCTTCTATGTCATCGAGATGAAAAGTTGAAAATTGGTCGAAATCAAAGTAGCTGAGGCCGCCATCTTGAATTCTGAAAAATGCTGAATGTTACACAAATAGCAACCAAGCTAATTTTGCTCTCCTAACCATATGAAATACATTTCCACAAAAAAAGTTTACAGTAATTAACATTGCAGGGTCAACATTTTGGCAACTCGACTAATAGTAAAACGGATCTTTTATTCAAACATAATTCAATCTCGAAACCAAAGAATATGTTGTGCGATTAAAATATATAGGGGAAAAGGCCTTAACGAAACAAACGTTGATTAACCCAGCATTTATATAATAACTAGAGGAATACCCGTCCGGGGGCGGGTAAAATGAATTCTCCCAATAGAACACGTTTATGTCCCCTTACGAAGATTAAGATCAACATATAATGATACTAAATGTATCCTTATTCGAACCTTGATCAAAATCAATTACATGATTTTGATTCTAGAAAATATCTAAAATGTGAGGCTTAAGATCTCTCTCTCTCTCTCTCTCTCTCTCTCTCTCTCTCTCTCTCTCTCTCTCTCTCTCTCTCTCCGGCTAAAAATTATTTCATCAAATACCATATGCGTGTAAGTAAGAATAAGCGTGATTTGTAAAATTTTAAAAATTTGTAGCAGTTACCTCCTCCTTTCAAAACATAACTACACCGGTTGGCCGTTAGGTGGCGCTTTTTCACCGACAGGTGGCGCTGTAAAGCGACACCAGAGTTATCTGCCCTTCGGACTATAAAACCAGGTGCATAACGGAAATTCTCTCTCCTTCACAGACCAGCCTCAGCAAAACAACGCTGGCACCAGCGCTCCGTTTCACTCGCCTTTTGGCCTCGACAGAATGACGCTGACACTAGCGTTCCGTTTCACTCTTCTCTGGTCGACAGAACGACGCTAATACACTAACGTTTCGCATCACGCTTTTCTCTTGAACTGGTCTCGGCATACCAACTACCAACACACGTTTCTTCCGTCAACACGTGGTCAGACAACGGTAAGAGTTCTCAACTCATTTTCTTTGTATACGGCTTTCAAAGACTTTCCACATGCCGGATTCATTTCTTCTTATACCTTTTCAAGAACTGTTTTTCCATCGACACACATGCATACATCACACACTTCATCATTCCACGTACACACACGTTCAATAAACGTTATTTGAACTACTTCATTTTGTTTATTAATTATTACTCTGTCTTTTGCATGCAACATTGCTTGATTTACTAAACACGTTTATAATCGGGGGAACACGACCCTCGATCCGAACAAATTCAAATCGCTTAATTAATAATTTATTTAAATAGTTAATTAAAAAGAAAAATGTAATTAATAAATTTAAGTTACAAAACCTATTTAAAACATAATTTAGAAATAATTGACCAGAATACTCTCGTTATTTATAAATTCAAGAGTTTAAAAAAAAATCGAAAGTATTTATGCGATTTAAATTTCAACATTTCGTAAGACGTCCGACCGATTTTATTGCAAAGCCGATTTTTTTGTTAATACATATATTCATTCATTGAATCATCGGTACTGATACAGTTTTTGAACCAGACAAAACCGACTTTGGCCGACGCATAAATACGTTAACAGCCAGAAAAGGCTGAATCAAAACGTAACAGCCTTATCAACAGAAAAAAAAATAATTAAAGAAAAACACTCACTGCATGTTTATTTTTATGACAATTTATTTATTTTATGAAATTAAAATTATTTTATGAAATTTTTTTTTTCCAAAGGAAAGTTAAAAGTTAAAAAAAATTTTTTTTTCGATAAATTGTGTTTTTTTATGAATGAAGTAAATATTGTAAAGAACATAACCAATGCAACAACGATTTTTACAGATTTTTTTTTCGTTGTTTTTTTTTTTTTTTTTGTACTGGTACCGCTTTTGAACCAGACAAAAACCGACTAGGTTAAGGTTATAATTTAGAGTTAAGTTAGGATTAAAAAGAAAAAAGCAGTTCGGTTTTTATCCGATACAAAAGCTGTACAAACTTTTTTTTTTGCGATATTTGTTTTAGTCATTATCGAAAATTTTGCAGATTTCCTTTTGGAGTTAAAACAGACATGAGAAGGGGGGGGGTCGGCGTTCCGGTTGAGTACTGTCACCAGGAAACCCTTATTCTATGCGGGGTCATATCCTCCAAAGCCCAAGAGTTGTCGTCTGCTTCTCGAGTATTTTGATTGGCTAAGCGCTTCAGCATCTTCCGACTGCTGTCATATTTGGGCTGATGAATCTCTGTCCCATTTGAGGGTTCTTGATAAGGTGCAGAAACGTATCTGTAATTTGATTGGCCCTACCCTTTCTTCTTCTTTACACCCTCTCTCTCTCACAGACGTGATGTTGCTAGTCTCAGTCTTTTCTATAAATACTATTATGGCATGTGTTCTTCAGAATTATGTCATCTATTCCCTGCTTCTTTTGTTCCAGCTCGTTTAACTCGTTGGTCTAGTGGTCTCCATCAATTCGCTGTTTTGATACCTCATTGTAATACAGCTTCCTATTCCAGTAGCTTATTTCCAAGAACTGTAGGCTTGTGGAACTGTCTTCCTGCTGACTGTCTTCCTCCTATCTTTAACCTTGGTCTTTTAAAGACTAAGGCCAATAGGCATCTCCTGTCTTTGTGATAATCATATTTGTTCTTGTTAGCTCCTTACATCAAGTGGCGTCATGCCTTGCCTGGAGCGATTTCCATAAAAAAAAAACGTTAACGGCCACATTTTAGTTAACTAAGATTAAACTGTCTGTCAAGGCTATCAGTGTCGTCGCTCGTCAGCTCATCTCATAACTTGCTAAATCTGCCTGCGATCTGTTCACCCCCCCCCCCCACTCTCTTCTGAGGTTGACTTCAAACTGAATGTCTTCTCTCCAAGTCGTCAACTGTCCAGTAAACTAACGTACTGTCTCAGTCACCGACAACCCCTTGCCTTTGAACAATAGAAACTGACCACCGCTGCTCCTTGTTGATTACCCATCCTATTTCCTGATCGTTTTTGTGTGAGTTGGTGAATCATTTACCCCCCATTGTCTTTCCACTCATCCTACCTCCGAGGACTCCCCCCTCCCGTGAATCATTTTCAGTCACCATTCGGGGGGGGGGGGGGGGCTTCACCCCCTCCCCCCCCCCCGTAGTCCATAGTATCATAAGAGATGTGAGAAAGTGTTTGGAGCGATAGAGAGAACCGACTTTACGAGAAGCAGAAAGAGCAATGGATCTAATGTATGAACCCCATGAAAGATTTGATGAGAAAAAAAACAAAGAAGTTTCAGAGTCGATCCATGATTGAAAGACACGAGCTGAGTCTTAACAGGATTAAACGAAACAATCCATTTCGTACCCTAATCCACAGCTGAACCCAGATCCACTTCTACATCAACTGATCCCAGGGAGATGGGTGAGAAACAACACCAGAATAGAGAGTGGTATCATCAGCATAGATGTTAATCTTCTGAATAATATTCTCAGGAAGATTATTGATATAGAGGAGGAATAGTGTTGAGCCTAGAATAGAGCCCTGAGGAACACCAGCATTGATAGGAAAAGAGAATAAGGAGACACCATCCAGAGTTACTCGCAAGCTTCGATCAGAAAGAAAAGACCTAATAATGTCAATAACCTTATCACTAATACCATAACCCTGAAGTTTGTGTAGAAGACCAGAATGCCACACTCTGTCGAACGCCTGTAATTCTATGGACTGCCCTCACCTCTTACGCCAAGACGTCGGAAAATGTTCAGTTAGGAACTAATTCACAAAAGGAAAAATGTTGATGAAGTAAGATAAGTGGATGACAATGGAAATGCTGGCGAATCTATTGAACTCCCAACCCAAGACGGAATGGCGGCCTGACAATTTAGTTGTTAGTTTTTCTGGGTGGTCGAATGCGATAAGCTGAGAAGAAAAACGGATGTAGCCAGTTACGGTTACCAGCTGAGAGTGACTGAGTGAAAGACCAGCCATCTAGGATTTCCGGTCGAAAGTAGATATATTTAGGAGACGAGCAGATTGGACAGTTTAGTTTGATGTAGACCCGGGGAGTGAGGTAAATCAGAGTAGTTTGGGGAGACAAAGCAGATCGGTAGAGAGAGAGAGAGAGAGAAAGAGAGAGAGAGAGAGAGAAAAGCGAAAGTTATAGACACAGTATAAAATAAGAGTGAGGGGTAAAAAAAAGCATACAGTGAGAGAGGGTAAGAGTAATGAACAGCAACTCAGTTAGAGATGGGTGACTTGGTGGGTAAATAGCAAATTGTGGCTAATTTGAAGAATTAAAATATGTATTTTGTGTGATTAATATATAAAAAAAGCCTTAGGGAAACAAACGTTGATTAACTTAGCTTTATATACATATAACAAATACTGACACAACGAGTTAGAGGTGGTCTAGTTACCTATTAAAACATACCTGATCAGATATGTTGGCATTCTCAGATGAAGGCGAATTATACAGCCTCCCCACGAGTGTCAGGTGTGACACAAGGTAGGTTTAATGCGGGGGATATCCTGTTTCTTCCAAAAGGTCACACTGAATGGGACAAAATTAAAATTGCCTCAATCAAAAAGGAGTTCTGCTCCTTTAACTGAAGACAGAGCAATTTACACTTCCATCCTATCCCAAAGACCAGGCAGTTTGCTTGCTTTCATTTGAAAGAGTGACTTCAGGCGATAAACTCATCTCCCCACTTTCGGAGAAGGTAATGCTTGGAATGATATTCTCCTGAGACCGAACAGAGCAGATACTACTACACTTTGAAGGTCGAATGGCTACTCCCCCCTCCTGGAATTTACATATGGTGATAATAAACAAACGTCATTGTCGTGACGTCACTGTTCTATTTGCACCGTGATTAGCTGAATCTAGTCCAACAGAACAATCGACCTGCCTTGTAATTCAGAATGAATGGTTGATATTAAACACAAAATAAGATATGAAATATAAAACAGAATGGACATCGATAGAACTTCCCTTTATGTTGGAGACTTGTTCCCTGACATATTGGAATCCGGTGACATTTTTTTTTTTAAACTTAATCTAAGTATTGACAGCAAGACTCTATATGACACTTAATATGGAGTACTGTTGCCACATCTAGGGAGGTGCCGCTCAGAGCACCCTTTTCTGCCTTGACAGAATACAAAACCGACTTTGAAATCTAGTGGGGGATGTCCTCTTCTCTTCACTACAGCCTCTTTCTCACAGAAAAGATGTTGCTAGTATTTCTCTACCCTATCGTTATTTTCATGGTAGATGCTCGGCTGAGCTCCAATCTATAGTCACACCCCCCCCCCCTGTAAAACATTCGCAACAAAAACTCGTCTACCTACAACCACTGTGAATAATTTTTCTTTCTTCCTCTGTGTACCTAAAACTAAATTGAACTTCCATGAACAAAGTTTCTTTCCAAGAACTACCCGTCTTTTGAACATAATACCATGGGGCTGCTTCCCGGCCGACTACAAGATGGTCGTTTTCAATTCCAATCTTAACAAATTCTTGTTGAGCTGTCCTCTTAAATAATCAAATTCTGACCGGTTTCAACCATCGTTACTAATCCTCGAGGTGTTGTCTCACCGTCCACCTGACAAACTCATTAACCCTTATCCTCGAGTGGCCTTTGGGCCTTAATAAGCGGTGACTTGTTAGTACATAAAATATGACACTTTCAACGAATTTTGAGCAATTCTTTCTAATAAAATAGTATCTGATTAATACGGTTCCATGAGTATGTGTCGCCTGATGATAGTTCTTTCTTCTTTGGGGAGCTGTGTATCGTCAAGTGATGATAGCCATGCTTGGAGTGTCTAGTCTATACATGGAAGAAGAGAGTGTAGACGTCTTACTTCGTGGTTGTCTGGAAACTCTCTGTTTAGTATACGAACCCAAATGGAGTAAAAATAAAAATGGTCAAGTAGAAATTGTTACGCCGAATAGCCTGATTGATCATCGTATGACCAAACCAACTCATTAGGGTTGCTCTCCGCCAGAGGAAATAGATACCAAAGCTTGACACTGTTACAGTGACATTTGTATTAAAAACCTTCATCCAAGCTTCAATCCTAACTCTACATAACACTTTCAACGAATTTGGGATAATTCTTTCTAGTAAAATACGATGAGCACGGTTCAATGGTTGAAAGCGAAAAATGTGCCCTCGATGCAATTGAAAAGGTAATTAGAATGCTGTTAAACGGCAAGGAACTATGTTGCTAAATTCGTTTCCAGGAAAAAACGACAAAAGGAAAATTACAAGCTCAACAATTTGTTCCTCAAGAATTTTGCCCAAGAACTTGCCGATGACAGGTTTAGGTCTTTGTTCACAGAATTTGGCAATATCACCAGTCACAAAATCGTGCAAGACAATACCATCCTGTCTAAAGAGTTTGACTTTATGCGTCTTGAAAAAACTGAAGACACTGAAAGGGCAATAAATGGATTGGATGGCGTCATGAAAAGGGCTGTTTATTGGAAGAGCTCAAAAGTCTAAGGAACACTAGCGGATGTTGGAGGATAAATCTGAGCAACGAAAGACTGAGAAAATGTCTTGGTTCCAAGGAATCAATTTGTATATAAGGAATCTCGATGGTGATGTCACTAAATATCATCTTCGAACAAAGTTCTAAGTTTTTGGAAACGTGACCAGCATTAGAATAATGATTTAAAATGGATGATCGAAAAGCTTTAGGTTTGTATGTTTTAGTAACTTTGAGGAGTGTGGCCGAATGTGATCGCATATGTTCACGCTAAAATAAAACAGTACAAGACAAATGTTCATATACCTCGATTGAGTCTGAGAGGTGTGCTTTTTCTCCGTCCGTGCGAAAATAGGTACCCCAGTCGTGGTCGTCGATATCTCTCTGGTCAGTTGTCGGTCCGATCCGCTCTGATCGAAAACTAACTCCGAACTCGCCGTCTTCTCTCTCAGTCTATAACTCGTCAGTCGTCAGTTGTCGGTCCAATCTGTCCCGATCCACTCTCTATCCAGGTTCAATCCAAACTGCTCGGCTTCTCTCCGAAACCCAAACTCGTTAACTTTTTACCATAAACCTTATTGTCGTCAAACTGTCATCAAACTGTCATAAAACGTTGTCACTCCTAAATGTCATGTCCGGTATTCTTGTCCGAGTCACCTGTCCTAAACAATGGAAACTGACCACTCCCGCATTTTCTTTTGTCTCTGTTGATGAGTCACTTCCTATTCTTGCGGCCTTCATTGTATCACAGGAGGTTACAAAAGGAGGTTACGAAGGAATGAATGGCCGAATCATATCTGTGAAACCGCTTCATGTATCATTGGAAGAACCAAGAAAATAAGCGTTACAGCATCCGCATTCTATGACTCCCTATACCAATGCTAATTATTTTGTACAGAACACACCTATCCTCATAACTTACCACTACATATGTACGTCAGTGAAGTATCATAGCAACTCCTCAAACAGATTCAAAATGTTGGAGGATATAATCCTGTCCTTATTTACTTGCCTCCCCACGAAGACAGAGTTAGACACAAAGTCGGTCTTTAATGTTGGAAAAATTCAGCTGCCTATTGGAGCACAAATAGAAGTATTTTTCCTTTACTGAAAAAGAACAGTTTCTCTCCAGTATCTGTTTGACAACCAAAAATTTCTTGTCATACTCGACTGATTACGGGTCAATCAATAAATCCCAGAATGCCTTTTCACCATTCCATCAATAGCAAACATCCCATGGAACCAAGGCAACACTATGACTCTGGCAACCACAATCCTTGGAATATGACTGAGCAAATAGGTCATTTTTTCTGGTTAGACTTAAAAACTTTGTCTTATGTGCGATTCTTTCTTGGTTCGCAATATTTATTGAACTTATTATTTCCAAGTCTGTTCTTTCTTGCTCGTTTTTTAAGTTAAACGTCGAGTATATATCACGTCCTTTTTGTCAAATGCATTTTTAAAATATAGCTGTGGTTACGTTAATTTGCCTTTTAATTTTTTCACGTGATGTTTGTTATCTCCTCCGAAGATAAATGCCTTTGGATGCGGTAAAAGATCTATTTTTATGAATCTTTAGCTTCAGTCTTCTGACATGATTTTATATTTGTTTTCTTATGTAACTGTTAAGGATGGAGTTGGATTAATGAGACGGTTGCAGTAAGTAGACAGAACACAGAGTAACAGTAATGGAAGAACTTTATTAACTGAAGAGCGATTAGTAGAGGGAGACAATAAAAGCACCGCCACCAATCTTACAGCACATGCACAACGTTGACCATGCATCTCTGATGTCTCTTCAGAATAACCAACTGAACTATAAACAAAAGACCCTACCATTAATGCCCGTTCTGCCAGTGGCTCACTCTCAAATCCGGCCAGTCCCAAATGCCTACTCTGGTGCCCCCTCGACGTAAATTCTCTAGACTAACTCGACAATCAACTAAATCTCATTCATTCACTGTGGAGGTCCCCAGATGTCGGAGAGCCTTCTACTCAAATAGCTTCTTTCCTCGTGCTGCTGGCCTCTGGAACTCCCTCCCTGCCCCCTGTTTCCCCGACAGTACAGATATGCAGAAATTTAAAACTAATGTAAACAGACATCTCGCTGCGCAGATCCCAATTTAGGTTGACCCCCCCCCTCCCCCCAACCTTCTCCCCTCTTCTTTTTTCTCGGTAGCCCCTTACGTCTACAGTGGCGTCCTACCTTGTTTGGGGTGAACTATGTTAAAAAAAAAAAATTTTTTTAATTCGGAATTTTAAAACAAGATCCTTGAGAAATTGTCTTCAGCTTCTGTTCCCAAACAGGACATCCTGGGTGCACAGCTCTATGTTGAAGTGATCAAAGACAATAACGACAACTTTGTTTCTTGAGTTGGATACCTCTGAGATACTCCATTTTCTACAGTCGCCGATGGCCCTTCGTGCAAAGTTTTGTGAAGCTGAAACTGTCTTCTAGCAAACGTCAAGAGGAACAAAAGATGAGAATGGTGTAACTATTAAAATAATAATAATAATCAATAGAATCAATAGAATCTTCTAATCAATTGTTTTCGACGTGATTGAGTATAAGCGATGACTGGAAGTATCGTCTTTCGATAGTTTTTGTAAGAAACCAAATAAAGTTTAATGTATAATAATAAAAATACTAATAATTATATAAAATAACTAAATGGATGAATGTTTACGAAGAAAGCTGATTGTATTCTGCTTGTTTTAAAAGCATAAATAAAAAGCCTGAAATTCATTCCTAATCGACAGTTTAAAGCTGTGAACATCACCTTAAAATTAAACAGTGTGTTAAAAACGGAAATTTCTATATAAAGTTAGATTAAGTAAAAAAAAAAAAGGGAATTTTCCATTAGAAAATGAATGATGGAAGGAAATATGTGTCAGAGAAGTGAGATCGATTCTCTCTTTTGGGTGTTCGATGTCAAAGCAAACAGGCGTCTGTTTTGGGTGTTCCTCCACCACCCTTATGGAAGTTAGCCGATAAGACACAGTTGATCTAGATATTATTGCTGTAAAATTTAATTTATTGTTGAGTTATTTGTCATTTCTTTTTAATTACTTCCATTATTATAGCCATGAAGAAAAAAAAAAGATCAACATCTCTACGGCGAAGAACTGAGTTCTATTGTTATACGTATGACCTTCTTGCAGCCACCCTCTCCACCCAGTGTTTGACTGAGTTCTGTTGTTATACGTATGACCTTCTTGCAGCCACCCTCTCCACCCAGTGTTTGACTGAGTTCTGTTGTTATACGTATGACCTTCTTGCAGCCACCCTCTCCACCCAGTGTTTGACTGAGTTCTGTTGTTATACGTATGACCTTCTTGCAGCCACCCTCTCCACCCAGTGTTTGACTGAGTTCTGTTGTTATACGTATGACCTTCTTGCAGCCACCCTCTCCACCCAGTGTTTGACTGAGTTCTGTTGTTATACGTATGACCTTCTTGCAGCCACCCTCTCCACCAAGTGTTTGACAACAGTGGACAACAACTAAATATTCCCATCTGAATTGAGTCTGAGTAACTTTTTGAAGATGGTGGGTGGCATGACATGGCCTTCGCTGAAAACACACCCAAAGACAATCACAGTTTCAGGAAACTTGGTCTTCATGACATGCAGGACTTCATGTGAACTGTAGGCTAGCCACCTGTTGTTCTGCACATTGTGCAACTGGTTCTGAGAAGAACCTGATCATCGCTGGCTTGATTAGTTGTTTGACCGTGTTGAAGAGTTTCTTGGTTTTTCTAAGGCGATACTCTTGGACCTTGGCAGTGAGTAGTTGGCTTTTGTAACTCTTGTACCGAAGATCTTGTTTAGCACTTTCTTCATAGTCGCCACTCCAACGCCCATCTCTCTTCCCAAAGTCAACAGTGACTTGCCTGGATCTTGCCACACCTTTTTACTGTTTCTCGACGAATTTCGTTGTGTGGACACAACCTGCTATGATCTTTCCTGCTAGCCACTGCTGCCATATCTCTGTCGCAATTCTCCAGCTCACATCTTCAAGCTATTCAAGGAGCTGCAGCTAAGATTTCCCAATTTTTTAATGTGACATAAATCATGATGATGTGGGTCAATCTCTTTATTATCAAACTTGAACTTATGTGTTTTTATTACGTTTTTGGTGATTTGTTGGGGGTGTCAGATAGCTTTGTCTGACGATTTGTGTTGATCCCAAGATAAGAGATAAGCTTTAAAAAGACAGAGATTTGATATTCAAGCTGATAATGCTGGATCAACGTTAGATGTCAACCATATGCTTCTGATATCTCATGAGTAGGTAAACAGAAATTATAGAAACATGAGGTGGGGGGGGGGACACACAAGAAGGGCACTGGTTATTTATGTGTAATTGTGTTGTTACCTACCTAAATCTTGCCCTTTTTGGCCAAGATCAAAGTGTAGTATCTGTTCCGATGGATACTACACCCTATAGACCAGTATCATCTTAGCCTTAGGGTCTTGATTCCGCCGGTCTGTGGGTTTGTTCTGTGCAGTTATAGGAGGTCCACCCTTCCAGGCTTTTCCTCCCCTCTTTGGGGTGGAGTAAGTTTATCGCTTACTGCCTGAGGCGCCCCTACCGGGGAATGCCGACGAGGCTGCCCAGGCATTTTTTGTAGACCATAGTGCTCACCTTCTCGGGCGCTGGCTTTTCAAATCCCACTTTCCCGACCTTGTGTCACATCTTACCGCTGTGGGAGGAAGATAAATACAATCTACCTGAATCAAGCAGATGTGAATGAGACACAACAGCGATAGTATTAGATAGCATTTGAGTCTGAGAGGGGTGACTTTTGCGCAAATGTGATTTTCTATGGGTTTCCAATATGTGATTTTCCTTACACGTTGTTTACAGAGCATAATGCAATTTACAGTAAAGATTTGTCTTCCATATCTCACTGTGTTGTGAACAGACATTTTGGAAGAAAATCCGAACAGAAACTGTATGTTTCCTAGGTTAAGAGATGATGGAAAGAGGGACGAATTGGAGGATCAGGAAAATTCCTGCATGCAGTTTTAAAAGTTTAGAGCAGATTTTTTGTAGGGGTGAGTTCATGTTGGAGAATTGATGGGTGGTAACTTTTGGAAATTTCATGATAGATTTGCTAAGATCTTGTGTCACTTCTGAAAGGATATTAGGTGGTTTTAAAATTTATCTCTCTCTCTAAAGTTAGGTATATATATATATATATATATATATATATATATTTCTATGTACATGATAATCTACTAAACTAATGAATTGATCATCGATGTGAATTTTGGAATATATATTCTAGGCAACATGGTGAGTAGCATGGGCACATTATTTCTTTTGTAAATTTTAACATTTAGGTAGTACATATATTTAAAGTTAGGTATGTGTATGTGTTTATATATATATATATATATATATATACATATCATTGTACAGGATAAACTGAACTAATGAACCGATCATTATGAATTTTGGAACACAGCTGCTAGACATAAGGGTGGGTAATATCGGCTATATTTAGTGTAATGAAACTAAATTACACTAAATATAGCCGGTAAAAAGGGGGTGGAAGTACTTTGTGAAAATTCAAATACCTCCAATTTGTGTGAAATTTTAACGATAGGTATTAGACATCAATTAATAAATATTCCTCAAATTTCAGTTTCTTTGGGGTATTTTCGAGGATTTTTACAGTGCATATGGACACAACTTCCCATTTGAAAATTAAAATATTTCAGATTTGCATTAAATTTGTTCCATATTCATTAGACACCAATTAAGCGAGATCCCCTGAATTTCACTTTCTTATTAAGACCACTTAAGCTTAAGCCTTAAATTTTAGGCATTTTTTAGAATCAAAATCATGTAATGGATCTTGATCAAAAAAAGATTTTAGACATAAGGTTTAGTATCATTATATATTGATTTTAATCTTTGTAAAGGAGTGTAAAAGTTGTGCAAAACTGTTCTGTTCAGGAATTAATTTTTCCCGTCCTGGGACGGGTATTCTGCTAGTATAGTATAAATTTTGATTGATCAGAAAGAGACAAATGCAGTCATAGTAGTCATGGGTGTGTTAAAAATAGAAATCGTTACATAAAAGTTTGTAAGAAAAGGGTCACGTTTGAGGTTAGGCTGACGTGTACAGGGAGATGCATCATGGAAGGAAGTATGTGGCAAAGAAGCGAGATCAAGTCTCTTTTATCTACTTGTTTTTTTTACTCTTATTCACTTCAAACAAGGCGTATTGCCACTGAAATGTAAGGGGCTACTGTGGTAGGAGCCAGATTTAGAGAGGGACAACCTGGATGTGGAGTTGGGCAGCAAGATGTTGATACTGTCGGGAAATAAGAAGCAGGGAGGGAATTCCAAAGGCAACCAGTCCAAGGAAAAAAGTTATTAGAGTAGAAAATATTCCAGCATCTAGGGACCTCTACAATGAAGGGGTGGGATTAAGGAGCTAGTCAGGTGGGTTGAGGGTATTTTAGTTAAGGAGCTACAAGTGCAGCAAGTTCATCGGAGCACATTCTGTGGAAGTACTTATAAAACAAGCACAAGGATGAAACTTTGTGGCTAAGACTTGGCAGATAGTGCAGGATCTATTAGGTTAGAAATTGTTTTTTCGAACCCTGTCCAAGAGGGAGAGGCTAGTAGTTGGTGCACCAGCCAAGATGCGGTGACAGTACGCAATGCACGGACGAATGGTGGATTTATAGAGATATAGGATACTGACAGGTGTGAGAAGTTTTCTAGCCCGGTAAAGGAAGCCTACCTTCTTTGTAGCAGACTTGGCAGCATCTTCTATGTACTTATTTCACCTCATGTTGCCTGAGAATGTCAGGTTGAGGAGTTTGTAAAATAGACAATGAATTTTGTTTGTTGTAATACATGTGGAGAAATGAATACAAAAAATGTCCTGTTATTAAAATTTTGTGGCAAATCAAAAATGTTAACAATTCACTGCTCAAAATTTGTTCCGATATATACGATTCAGGATCGATTTTACGATACATTTTGATGCCGAACAGAACTGTCCTTGTAAATATAGTAAAAAAAATTTTTTTTTATTATTGTAGATTAACACCCTCAGCTAAATCACAACCACCCTCAAAAAAGGGAGATTCTACTTTTTTTAGGCGATTACATGTGAAATTAGCCGGTCCATTTGGCATAATGGAAAGAGTTTTCACAAATGGGTCGAGAGAATTTAAGGTTAGGGGTTAGGGTTGATACATGTACTTAGGGCTCTTCTAACGACCACCAATAAACTATTTCTATTTGGTTTAATATGAGATGCAAACCTTGAAAGAAGGCCCCAAGCCGTGTATTCATTTTATAGTAACATTGTGTGCAAGACCAGCGAGAAATATAATGCGTGATTAATTACCACATGAGCATCAAATATAATGCGTGATTAATTACCACATGAGCATCAAATATAATGCGTGATTAATTACCACATGAGCATCAAATATAATGCGTGATTAATTACCACATGAGCATCAAGGAAAAGTAAAACTAAAAAATCTGCCAAAGTCAAAAAGGGGACATTATTTTTGCCCTTACACATGTCAAAATGTGTGACGTGACATTTGGTAGCCATATCTGCGTTGAAATGTTTAAGATAATCATCTGCTTGGGCATACAATAATTTGATCTGCTAGAAAACATATAAAAAAAAACAAATTCAATAAGTTTTTCTAGAAGAAGTGATGAACCAGAGCTGGAGTCTTACAACAGTGATTTGCCGTATTCACAACGAAAGAGAGTCCATTTTTGTTTAGCATGCAGGCCATCGATCAGACAAAAGTGTCGTTCGTCTACCGCGAAAAGAATTCGCTAGTATTTCTCATGTAGAAATTGCTGACAGTGTACGTTATGTGAGTATGTAGTCTTTTTTTTTCTCGATTAAATCCTATTTGAATCACCCAGCAAGTGAAATATTACGTCGTCTTTTTTAGTTTCAGTTTTTGTTTCTTAAAGATTTGTGAATTTGTTTTATGTGAAATGCATTTCTGAGTGAATTGTCAAAAAAAAGTAAAAAGACTGATAAACGAACAATTTTGTAAAATTCACGTGATGTAACTATTGAATGACATTATAGCAAGAACGAATAACCATTTTTGCAAAATTATTATTGAGGTGGAATCGGATGGTCCGACAAAATGTTTAATTTGTAGTAGTGACATTTTTTTCTTCTTGTGGAGAGCCTGTAGCAGTAGTACTACAAACGGCAATAGCAGCAGCAACCGTCATTCACGATGTTTGAAATATCTGCTTGACTTCTAAGCTGGGCACTGATTGGAGCAAACATTAAACTTTGATTTTGACTTGCCCAATCAACAGAGTATAGGTTATGGAGTTTACAATAGGGAGTGCTTGCCACAAAACTTTTATAAATAATTTTATCGCAAAAATATTTGCATCATTTGAAAGAACTAAGTATAGGGTACTTCTACAGAACAGGACCCATATCGACCTGAATATTTCCGATTGCTATTTATGGACAGACTGGAAATGACCAAAGCAGTTTACTATTTGAAAGCCATGAAAAAAATGTAAAAAGGCAGACGACACTAATATAAAATCAGGTTATGTTAGGATTAAAAAAGATTTGGTAGTTTTACAGAATAGGACCCATATCGACGTGATTGTTTCCGATTGTGATTTACGGAACATACCAGAAATGGCCGAGCCGTCGCTGAACAGTCAACTCTTTTGATAGCACAGCTGTCTAACTTAGCCACATCACTCAGTGCGACCACCATGCTTTTCTCTTGGGATGCAGACCAAGTCTGCTGAACCACCGACTTCGGCGTCAGCAGGAAGACTCCAATGTACGACATGATAACCTGCCGTACATGTGGATATATACCATTGTAACACACGCACACATACTTATAAACCACACATGAACACAGCCTGCCTTAAACTGAACATACGTACATCTGTTATGAACTCTTATATGTTCCCTACAAACAGGACATTTATCCTACATATGGACTCTCCAACCTTTTCCCTCGTCCAGGCTCCTCAACATATTCACTATTACTAATCCCTCTGCTATCATTACATGTTAACAAAGAATAAAAAGTTGTTATAAATGTTAGAATTGGATGTCGCCCTATTTCTTCAAGCAGACCTAGTGAAGTTGTTTGGTCACACAATGACTAATCCGACTTCTGGATGTATTAATTTCGACCAGACCTTTGAAGGACTACATCCAGACTTTTAGAGATTTGCAGAGCAAGCAGAAAGATTCCAGGCACCCACGAAGAAAGACGTCGACATTCTCTCCTGTCCTTGTCAACTTGACACTGAGCAAGACTATCTTCACTTGAAGATCTACTGCTCCAAGAAAAGACTTTCAGCAGCCAAACTTTATTATTACTATTTCTTTTTTCACTGTTTTAACTTTTGTCAACCTACACCCAACGGTGTAGGTCACTTAAATAAATATATTATTTGCTGTTTATAGAAGGGCCTTGTTTTCCTTTCATTTGACCATCCTTTCATTAAAGATTATTATAGCAGTTGGTCTAACAGTTTATGTCAAGATTAGCTCCTATAAATTTGGCAAAGCTCTGGAACCAAGGGTGCAAAAAAATCGGTATTGAATTTGTATACGAAATCAAAATCAAAAACAAATTTACTTCAGAACAAATCTTTTATTTTTTTACTGGTGCTTTTTAGGACTAGATACCCAGAGATCACATAAGCAGTTCCGACTACGGACAGAGAAAGACGAATCAAGTTCTGATGCTTCTACAGAATACGAACCGAACTAAACCTAAAACTTAGGTTAGGATAAAAAAATGGTTTGGTTCGTATTGTGTAGAAGTACCGAAACAACATTACAGAATACAATTAAATACAAGATAAAATAAACAGTTTCTTTCGTTAAATAACTTTTTTGGCAAAAAATAATACATTCAGTTTGTTTGGTGAAGTTCGTTAACGTTTACCAGTCTCGGAAGTCTTCAGTGAAAATTGGAATTGATAACATAAATACTGAAATTTTCTGTGATACTTATTCCTAAAATGTACCTCTTTGCCCCAAACTGGTCTCTTTGGTTAAACACTGACAAACACTGTCGGGCAATATTTATTTTGATAGTACTTTTTTTTTTTAGATGTCTACCAAGATAAATTATCACATGCCTTGAAAGAAAAAAAAAGATTGTTGTGTTGTACAGAGATGAATAAAGCAACAAAGTTATTTTCAGAAAGATCACCAGCAGAATAAAATTGCATCAAATGAAGCCGATTTTCTTTCTTTCTTTTAAGTGGAATGGATGAGAGATGAAGTTGGTTTTTAGTGTTGCGTTTATGGGGATTTCAAACGAACAAATAATTCAACCTCAATTGGTAAAGAAAAAATGTCAATTGAATCCTCATGAATGTTGCTGAAGAGAACCCATCTCTGTTGAAATAATGAAAAAAAAAGAAAAGTTGCCTCGATTCATTTTTTGTTGTTCACTTAGTTTGATTGCCGTGATGTAAAGTTTTAACCTACAAAAATAGAAAGAAAAAACTATAAAGGCAAATAGTAAACTGAAAAAAAAAAAAAATTATGGTTGGATTTAGTGGATTGAAAAAAGGGAGATAATTCTCACGAATTTAACGTAACTTTTAAGAATCTATTTTTTTATAAAAAAAATCTTTCATAATCATTAGGTATATTTAGGATTTCCACCGCCATCTTTGTAGCTTGAGGCAAAGCCGAATTAAGTGTCTCAACCCCGATCTTGGCACCTACGACAATCAGTGTTGGGGTTAATGAAGGGGAAGTTTTCGTCTTCACCATTTTAAGGACGAATAATCGATTTTACAAAGTAAAGAAATATGTCATGTAAAAAAAGCTACAAAACTTTTATAAATAATTTTATAGCAAAAAATATTTGCATCATTTGAAAGAACTAAGTATAGTGTATTTCTACAGAACAGGACCCATATCGATCTGAATATTTCTGATTGCTATTTATGGACAGACTGGAAATGACCAAAGCAGTTTACGATTTGAAAGCCATGAAAAAAAATGTAAAAAGGCAAACGACACTAATATAAAATCAGGTTATGTTAGGATTAAAAAAGATTTGGTAGGTAGTTTTACAGAATAGGACCCATATCGACGTGATTGTTTCCGATTGTGATTTACGGAACATACCAGAAATGGCCGAGCCGTCGCTGAACAGTCAATTAGTACCAACATTAAATGAAACGTTTTCATTTTTTCTTACTTAAGGTTAGAGTCAATTACCCCCCCCCCTCTCTGTGTTAAGAATGTGTTTAATAATTTTCTTCAAATCAGTAAGTGAATCAACTTATTTTCTTTTCTTTTTTAGAAAGTTTTTTCAACTTTACTTATTTTTTGGTGTTAATAAAAGGGAGGTTTTCGCCTTCACTATTTTATGGAGAAAAATCAATTTTGCAAAGAAATATGTCATGTAAAAAGTTACAAAACATTTATAAAATAATTTTGTTATAAAAATCTTTGCATCATATGAAAGAAATAAGATTGAAGAACATTTCAATATCTTTTTTTAAGTTTTGATTATCATAGAATCTAAAAAATCATATTCTTAATAGCATTTACGTTGCATTTTCACGTTTATGCCGATGTAACCTCTGACCTTGGTGCAACGGATAAAGGCGTTCTAAGTGACAGTCCTCCTAAGGTTTAAGGTACAATCCTTACTACAGGAGATAACATAATAATTAATTAACACTTCAGTGTTTCACAGATTAGGACCCACACTGACTTTGACCCCGTCATTAGGTTTAGGGTCAAAGTTAGCATGAGTCCTAATCTGTGAAGTACCAACACTTCTACCCAGTCATGGCCGATGGAACGAGAACAATAACCTTCGACACCCATGAATTTAATAAAGGGTTCAATTCGAAATGCTGTATGGGTGCTCGAATTCGACATAAAGATTCCTAAGTTTGAAAAGATGCACCTGAAAAAGGTCGGAGATTACATCGGCTGAAACGTGAAAATAACAACCAGATGAGAATAGTAGTACGAATAATCCAAATTATCAATCCTAATCTAAAAAATTCTGACACATGGTACCTATGTATTTGCCAGTGAATTCCTATTACAGTTACATGAATTATTTACAGTGAAATGGGTTACAACACTATTCTCAAACTTACTGTTACTTATAACCATGTTTTAGCAACAAAAAAGAAAGATCGAAATCAGTAATTTATAGCTATCTGTAAGGTCTTGTCTAATCACTTGCTTTCAAGATTTCCTAGGCCGGTTAATCTTCCTGCAATTCAAGACATCCATGCTTCTGCAATCGTTTATCCAGGAAAATAAACACTCCACATAATTATAGCAGCGTAACCGATTCATCCTTAGGATAACCTCTATGCTGGGCAAAGGTAGTTCTGACCTAATGTGTTAGGTTTGATCAGATTTCACATTGTAGATCAGGGGCGGGCAACCTCCGGCCCGCGGGCCACATCCAGCCTGCGAAGGCTTAGCGTCCGGCTCGCCACCCTGCTATGCTTTATTATTGTAATCCGACCCGCGGACCTCCCAATAAAACTCATATCATTTTGTGACATAGACGTAAAAATAGGTTTCGATTAAGATTTACAGTGTGATGAAAATGTATAAACATCAGCGAGTGATGATGCATGTATATTCCATTTTTCTTTAACTATTAATTTCGAATCGTTGGCCTGAGATAAAAATAGAAAGAGAGAGGCAAAGAGGAAACGAGAGACGAGGAAAGGGCATGAAACAGAGAACTTATGTGAGGTGTGTCAAAACGAATGCTGGATCAACTTGCTCCTTCCCCGTCATTATTTTTGATGGTTCCAAAATGACTTTTCGTCAGTGCCTTTTATAACATCACATGCAGAAGTCTCTTGAGAAAAATATCAGATTTGTAGTGTTCAATGCAATTTTTGTACAATTTATTCATGTAAACAAAATATAGTAATTCTGAGATTTCGTTTTTCACTCCAGCCCGTGATCTCCTTCCTAAAGTCTCATCTGGCCCTCACACTGAAAAGGTTGCCCGCCCCTGTTGTAGATCAATCTAATCATGGATCTGTCATTGCACTGTCCCATGCATCTCCTACACTTGAAGTTGGGGTTCGAAGTTAACTTACCCTTCAGGTCACTGCATTTTTTGTGGCCCCACAATAGTCACATTGTATCACATTGCATCCAACACCCTTCTGGCACACATCACAAGGATACCGACCAGAGTCCGCCAGGGATTGTAGACCAGAGCCACACACAATCACTTTGGTTTTAGTTAAGTTCACCCCCAAACCTTTGATCCCATACTGCTTTCTTTTGTTTTTTAAAAAACATAGTTCACCTCAAACAAGGCAGGCCGCTACTGTAGACGTAAGGGTTACTAAGAATTAGGGTGTAGGTTTTGGGTGTCATCCTAAGTTGGGAGCTGTGCAGCGAGATGTCTGTTTACATTAGTTTTAAACCTCTGCATGTCGGTACAGTTGGGGAAACAGGGAGAAGGAAGGGAGTTCCAGAGGCCGGCAGCCCGATGGAAAGAAGGTATTGAAGTAGAATGCTCTCCAGCATCTGGGGACCTCCACAGTGAATGGATTGGATTTTGCTGATTGTCGAGTTGGTCTAGTGTATTTACGTTGAGGGGGCACCAGAGCAGCCAGTTCATCGGAGCACAATGCATTGAAGTATTTGTAAAACAAGCACAAGGATGCAACATTGCGGCGATGAGACAGGAGCTGGAGCTTGGTGGATAGTGAGGGACCTATTAAGTTGGTGACTGTATTTTGGATCTTGTCTAAGAGGGAGAGACTAGTGGATGATGCACCAGCCCTTTAGCTGTTCGAAAGACTTGTAATAATACTTAAGTCATCAGTGTAAAGTAACTACCATGGCCTGTCTAACTGAAACTCTCTTGACAGTGCCTCTAAGACGATGATGAAAAGGTGAAGGCTAAGGATAGATCCCCAGTGAACTGATAAATTATATTCACAAATGTCTTTTTCATATTTTTATTTTTTAAAAGTTGTTTATCTCACAGAAAAGATGTTGCTAGTCTTTTTCTACTCAATCGATATTTCCATAGAAAGTGTTTGACTAAATAAAGGTTACTCGAAAAGAGATTAACATGGTTTCAACATGTTTCCCCGGTTACCAGACTCCAGCTATGTAAAGAATGCATATAAAGAAGATTTCATTGGATAATCAAGAGGGCGACCATCCGAGAGATGGTCCAATCAGATAAGGGTTGAGACTGGCATGCTGGTCCTGACAGATGAAAGACTGGTCCAAGACAGAAATAAGTGGCAAAATTTTGTTTTCAATTACGTGGTGAAGCTCTCTAGACTATGCACATAAGTCTAAAAGTCAAGTGTTCAACTGAGCTTCAATCTCTGGGTTTGCCTTGTGAAACTTTCACAGCAAGAACTTGTGTATCTACCACCACTGCAAAGAACTTTCCTTTCTTCTTCTGTGCATCTAACATCAAACAGAATTTCCATGAACAGAGTTTCTTTCCAAGAACTTCCTATCTCTGGAACACGCTGCTACAAGATTGCTTCCTTGAGGGTTACAACATCGTTATCTTCAAATCAATCTAATGTCAATAAACACTTGTCATAAGTCACCAAATTTTGTTCATTCCATTCATCATTTTCAATCCTCTCATAATATTCTTCATTATTCAACTCATTAACCTTTATCCGTGAGTTACTCATTAGTGTAAAATAAATAAATAAAAACTCTCCTGATTGGTGGACCGAAAGAACTTCCCATCTAAGGAACATATTACAACAGGACTACTTTCCTGCAGGCTACACCATGGTCATCTTCAAATCCAATGTCAACAAATACTTCTCATAAATCGTCCCCATAGGTGTTCAAATGTTGTCCATTGCATTCAACATTTTCAGTCTTCTGACAATATTCTTCGTCATTCAACTGACAATCCATTTCATTAACCCTTATCCTCGAATGGATTTTGGCCTTGATAAGTGGTGGCTCATTAGTTAAAAAAAAAAAAGAAAGAAAAAAAATCAAAAAGAGTAGAATCCGAACTGAGTCAAGACAGGAAAGAGTGCTCTGTGCAGTACCTCCCCCGATTCTATTTATCTTCCTCCCACAAGGTAAGATGTGACACAAGGTCGGGAAAGTGGGATTTGAAAAACCAGCGCTCGAGAATTTGAGCGCTCTGGTCATTTAAAAATTGCCTGGGCAGCCCTGTCGGCATTCCCCGGTAGGGACGCCTCAGGCGATTAGCAATAAACTAACCCCTTCTCAAAGGGTGAGAAGGCAAAGCCTGGGAGGGTGTACCTCCTAGAACTGCACAGGACGGACAACCTATAGACCAGCGTAAATCAAGACCCGGAGGCCCAGACAATACCAGTCTATTGGGTGGGGTAAAAACCCCTGGTACCTCCCCTGATGTGGCAGCAGTTTTCCATGTTTGGGTGTATCTGACTCTTAGATAGGTCGAGGATTGCATCAAGAGTCAGGTGTTTTCTGGAGCGATAGAATGATCCAACCATTTTTCCAGCGGCCTTAACAACAGACTGAATATCTTCCATTTTAGATCTGGAGCGAAAGTCAGTTCTAAGGGATTATCCAAATAAGAGGCGTCTTCAAGGAGAGGGCGATTCATTCTGATTGAGGCGAAACAGGGATCTGAGCATTGGCGGTGAAAGGAGATAAGCTTGCTTTTAGGGGTCTTAAAAGTAACGTCACTGCCCTCTCCCCTACATCATATGCTCCAAGTTCGAAGAGAGGGAATCAGCGAGATCTTAATCACCCGAGGGGAAGCCATAGACAATTGTGTTGTATGCGTAGATGTCAACGAATGATCTTAGGATATGATTTAGCAAATCATTAATGATATCAGTTAATTCCTATTTCAGTCGTCGGGGTTTGAGTGAAATGAGTTTTGTCATGACTCCTAAAACAGCTTATATTGCTTAAAGCATGTTTTAGTAAAAAAAATAATAATATTTAAAAAAATAAGTTTTAGCAAGTTTCATTTTACACAAGTAAGAAAAAAAAAAAAAGAAGAAATTATACTGGAAAAATATAGTCGCCATTTTTATAAATGAATGAAGAAAGAGGTATGGTTTGGTTTGGTATTTTTGTTTTACGGCATATCAACCCTTTTTGGGTTATTTAATGCCGAATCTGGTCTTGTTTTCTTCTCTTTTTTGTTTCTTTCCTCTTTTAATATGTTTCTATTTAACCCATAGTTGGGACCCTAACAGGTACTACCACTCCGGGTCAGGGTGGACCTGGGAGCAATGGTAATTAAGAGGAGGCTCCACATTCCCCAAAGTCCGTAAGCCGGATCTCACCATCGGATGTAGTTTAAGGTCATATCCAGGACCGGGAGTAGGGTAGGAAAAATAAAAATAAAAAAGGGGAGGGAGAAAGGGAGAGGGGCTGTTGTTTTTATTTTTGGTTTTGTAGAACATAATTAAGTTTTACAAACAAAAAAAAAAAAAAAAAAAAAAAACGTCAATGTAGGTGAATTTCGTCTCAGGGAGCCACAGGGCAGCCTGATCTGGTATCACCAGAATGAAGAAAGAGGCTAGCTAAGGAAGAATGATAACTCTTCAATAACCCTGTCCTTTAACTAAAAAAATATGAACTTGAGTTATCATCCCTGGACTTGTTTATAAAGATGATGACTATATTTTTCTGCTCGACTTTTTATATCGGTATTTCACGTGTATGATGCAACTTGATATAATTTAATGTTTTTAATGTTATTTTGTTTTTACTAACACATGGTTGAAGTAAAAATAAATTGGGCAAAAGTTCCGAATAGTTAACAGTTGAGAAATTGTGAAAAAAAATTAGATCTAATTTTTTGGAGGGAGGGGTGATTTAGTGGAGGGTGTTAATCTACAATAATACCAAATAATTTATAGCAAACCCATATACTTTAAAATCTGGAAACTAAGATTTATATTTATCTCAAAATTCTATTTCGCTGAAAGCTGATTTATCGACACACAAAAAAAATACAGTGGTACTTCATGCTGAAAAGATAGTAAATTACTTACTCGACCACTTACCCTTAGTCTGAGTGGCAAGCCCCCGCCCCCGAAAAAAAACTTGTCAAGCTACACTTAAGTAATAATCTCGACTGCCATGTTGTTTTTCGTATGTCGATAAGATACACGAAAAACAACATAGAAGTCAAAAAATAAAATTCTAAAATGAAAAATCTTACAGTTTCTACACGTTAAAAATATACAGGTCGGTAGAGAATTTAATTCTTCTGCGTTTGCTATAATTTGTTGATTTTATTTTTTGTTTACAAGTTCTTGACTGTTAACTATTCTGTACTTTACTCAATAAGTTGTCTGGAAATAATGTCGATACACATTTTACTCTAAATGAGTTTGGCAACCGAAATAGGAATTAAATCAAATTTTGAAATAAATAAAACTTGTTTCACTCAAACTTACAATAATAATTGTCGACACAAAATGACGACTTATGAAAAAGTTGGAAAATTAAATGAAAAAGTTACAACAGGGTAACCAAAGTCACCTTTCTTGTTATTCAAATTAAATTTAAAACACTCAATAAGTCCTGGGCCTTACAAATGACGCCACTAATAAAAAAAATAAAAAATCAATATGCTTTTTATAAAGTACTCACCTTCAGGCGGCACGTGTCAAAATTTGAGCCCAATCGGATTATTAATTTACAAATTACAGTTATGTAAGTGAAGCTACTGTTGCATATGTCTAAAACAATGGAAACATCTAAATTTCATGTGTTGATAAAACATTTCTTTCTGATGGGGAAAAATACTGTTCAAGCAAAACAATGGTTTAATAATTGTTCGGACTCTGCTCCGTCCGAAACAACGGTTAAGAGGTGGTATGCTGACTTTAAACACGGCCGTACAAATGATAGTGAAAACTCAGGTCGTCCAAATTGAACAGTTATCCTGAAAAACATAAATAAAGTCCGCAAACTCGTTTTGGCCGATTGTAAATTGAAGTTGTCGGAAATAACAGAAAAGTTGAAGATATCAGAAGACATTGTATTCACCATTTTGCATGAACATTTGCCAATGAGAAAGCCGTGTTCAAGTGTGTGCAGCGTTCGCTCTCAGTCAATCAAAAACAATGCGTCAATTATTCAGTGTTGCTTGCAACCGTTTCACTGCAACAAAAACAAGTTTTTGCATAAATATGTGACAATAGATAGAAACATGAATCCATCACTTCATTCTGGTGTCAAGTCAGCTGAGTGGACAACAGCAGGTGAAAGCCGTCCAAAGACAAACATCAGCAGGTAAGGTTTTGGTCTCTATATTTTGGGATACGAAAGCTATTTTGTTCATAAATTGCCTTGAGAAAGAAAGAAGTATCAATAGTGAATGTTATTAGTACGTTTAAATGAAGAAATCGCAAAAAAACGGCCACAAATGAAGAAATAATGTGCTTTCTCACCAAAACAATGAATCGGGTCAGAAGTCGATCGCAATAATGACAAAACTACATGATTACACTTTTAATTCCATCCGCATCAATCCTATTCTCCAGATCTGGCTCCTAGCGACTACTGGCAGACTTCAAAAGAATGTTCCAAGGAAAGAGATTCTGCTCCAGTGAAGAAATGACATCGGAAACCGAGTTGTATTTTGAGGTCAATAACAAATTGTTCTACTAAAAAGGCATCGAATTGTAAGAGAAGCGTTGGAATCAGTGTATCACTCTAGGAGACTATGTTGATGAATAAAATCGAATTTTGCTTCAAAGTTGTTGTTTTATGTATTATACCCGGGACTTATTGAGTGATTTGTTTGGGGTTTTTTTTTTGTTCTTTTAAGGAAAAAATAATTTTAAAATCGTCACAAGTAACAATACAGCAGAAAGTATTGAATAAATTAAATTTTTATTGTTTACAATTGAAAGATCACTGTTTTCTTTGTTTTTAAGGGTACTTTTATAGATCAGCCCCCATGGCTGTCAATATTGACTTGGTAAAATCTGGAAACGAGTTATAGTCAAAAGGCGACCATACAAAATGAAACTCGGGTTCTTGAAATGAAAAACTAAAATACACTTAGTTATTTATTGGTTATCTTTAACATTTCACTTCTGTAATGTCTGCCAAATGTTTTGTCTCACATTTCGACTGATGTAAGGGCAAAAATAATGTCGCATTATCTTGGCTTGCTTTTATTTTTCGTTTTTTGCAAATAATTTGTTTTCTGATTTTTTGCAGTAACAAATAGTGTTTATTAAAAAAGGAATTGAGGGCTTCTTTGCCGACCTAAACCTTAGGTTAGGGTAAAAAAAAAAAAAATTGAGGTTCAAATTTTGTAGCAGGCTACAACAACCTACGTCAAAGGATACTTTCTCGATAATCAGTCAGATAGTGGCTTTGTTGTTGTCAGGCTGAGGTATGGTTCTGTTCAGTCCTAGGAGGTCTACCCTCCCAGGCTTTACCTTCTCTCTGAGAAGGGGTTAGTTTATTGCTAATCGCCTGAGGCGCCTCTACCGGGGAATGCCGAAAGAGCTTTTCAGGCATTTTTTTGTAGGCCACTTACCCTAGTACACTGGCTTTTCAAAACCACAACTGACCTTGTGTTTAACCTCCTAGAAAAAAATGTAAATAAAACAACGTCGAAACCCAATAATATCCACCACCCAAAAAAAACAACAACGCACACACATGGTAGCACCAGCTTATGTTGGTGCCACGAAAAACTGGCCGTGAAGAATGAACGCGGATGGAAAGAAAGGCACAGAGAGTACTGGAATCCTGGGCAGGCTTATTGTTAATCAAATATCAGAGAAAACCAATGACCGATGGTAAATGACTGTTGCGATAATGCAAAATGATTCACAACGGTCATCGAAAGAAGCAGAGATTCTGGGTAGAATCGTTGTCACTCAGGCTCCTGGGAACACCACTTGCTGTTGCCAGTGAGCGATCACTGATAATGACTTGTGTGAAAACTCTTAGTAACTAATAAGAATTGAAAATTTAATATCCACTATTTACAAATATAAATAGAATAAAAATTTGCGTGACTGTAAAAATAAAAAAGAGAGGGAGTACTCGTGCAGAAGTAAAGTGGTTGACTATAGTCGAGGGTGACCCGAAGGCTCCCTTTACATTAGCTACTACACCGAGATGTAGGGGAGGGCGCCACTCCTTTTCCAGGGTTACTCCACTTACCCTTGATCCTCACCTTATAATGCTGAGTGTTTAGCAAAGGACAATCAAGCACCATTTTTTAAGTCTTTGGTATGACTCGAACAAGAATTGAACCTTGGTCTCTCAGTCCATTAGCGAACACTCTTACCATTATGCCAAATTGAGCCGGTGACTTCTAATATTTTGTAAATTTGCAGTCTTCCCCTACCCCAAAAAGCACTAGAACCCTACTACTAACTCTAAGCCCAGGTGTCAACATTCTCCCTCCAACAAAAAAAAAAACAAAAGAATAAATAATTTTTTTTAAAAAGTACTTCTGCAGTATATGGACCGTGCTGAAATACTAACATTATTTAGAAACCCATTCTTAACATGGGGAGGCTTTGTTAACTATTCTGAACTTTACCCTAACAATTTAATAAACAAAAGAGACCGTAAAAATTGAATTTAACTTGAAACATCCTATCTAAAAAAAATAATAATAATAATAACACGGTCCGTAAACCGCAGAAGTAGCCCCAAAAAACAATTTATCGGCCTCCGTCCTTCATTGGCAGTGCACCCCCCCCCCCCCCAACCACACTCAAAAATTAAAACATTGCCCTTTTCTGGACAGTCAAGAAAAAAATGCACAATAAATTGTTTGCAAAAAAGTTTGTTCTATTCGCCGAGGTTTCGTACGTCAAGACTCGGGAATCTTCGTAAGTACTAAAATTCTTTGGATGTCTATTTATCATTAGCACCAAAAATAGAAACAATAAAATGCAAAAAGTACAAATAACAAATACTAACAAAAAATAAGGCAACTAGTTTTCAAAAGATTAAATACAACAATGTAACTAAATCATGGGCAGATGACTTCGGGTTAATATCAGAGTGGAATACGGTTGTGTTCGGTCCAGGGTGGGGGTTGGATTCCTCACTATAAAATGACCCCAGGCCTAACCTTGCTACGGGGGAGGGGGGGGGGGCAGAGTTTGCCCCTTCTCCGTTTCAGTAACCTGGGTTTCATTTTGTATGGTTGTCTTTCGGCTGTTGTTGTAACTCGTTACCGGATTTTACCAAGCATTGTTAGCTATGGGACCCGATATATAAAAGAACTGTTTTTTGTTTGCTTGTTTACTTTTCTTACGTAACTGAATTTCACGTTTGTTTGAGGTTTGTCTTTTTCTACGATCTAAATAAGATTGACTACAACCCCACCGAAAAAAAGAGCAAAAGTTTCAATAAAATTGTGATTACGTTAATTAGATTTTTGTGTTTTTTTTTTTTGTTTTTTTCGTTTAGTTCTTTCTCACAAATCTTTAAAAGGGAAAGAAACTCCACACGTATGGTCGCCTTTCGCCTGTTGTCGTAAATCGTTACCGGATTTTACCGAGCATTGGCAGCCATGGAACCCGATATATACAGGTACTGCTGTTTTTGTTTATTTTTTTTACCCCAGTGTATTATTATCTGTCTATGCATGTTTGTTGGGGTTTGTCTTCTTTCTACGATTTAAATAAAATCCAGGAAAAAAAAGTTCAAAAAAGTTTAAATAAAACCGTGATCACGTTAATTAAAACAAAAATTATTTTCATTTCATTTTTTTTATCACAAATCTTTAAGGGAGAAAGAAGCTCCACACGAACAACCTTGCTCAGCTTGTGGATTTTTTGTCACGGCGAAGGAGCTCCGTATGAGTTCCTCTTCGTAATCAACAGTCGACCCTTTCAAGAACTCCAGTGAATCTTCATCAATTACAACTTTGACGCCGTCTCGCTCGAAAAGTCTGTCGTCTTCTTTCACTTCAGTGTCCAAATCAAATTTAGTTTGGAAACCCGAGCAACCTCCGCCCTCAACCGACACTCGGAGAAGACAGTCTGACCCTAGCCTCTTCATTTTTAACACGCATCGGTCACTAATGATGAGAGAATCCCCATCTTTATTATTGTTTTTGTTGTTGTTCGCATAGTTTGGACGGGTCGTGGCCGACGAACACTTAATTGGTTCGAGATGGAAACCTCTCAGAGCAATAGAAAATGAAGAGGATAAATGGGGCCTTAGTTGCGAGGAACGTTTCACTGCCTGTAGAAGCGGATTCCGTAAAAACACAGCCATCACGGAGCTATGTTTTCGTTTCACTAATTATGACGTCAGAACCGGAAGTGCATTCAATTTAAATTGACGTATATCTTTATTTTCGTATTTTTCTTTCATTGTCAGTACGTTATTGCATTCGTCTTTATCAAAATAAAATTAAATTTAAATTAAATACACGGAACAATCAAACTAATCTGAAATCGATCTGTCATCGTCATCTGATCGGTGCAGGTCATAATAAACGACTCAAAACAGTTCGTGTTTGTTATAGTTGTACTTTGGTAGTCAACACTAGGGGTGCAAAGACACTACGACCGGCGAATATTTGTTTTCGTTTTTTTTTTTATCCCCCCCCCCCCCGCTCAAAGGCGTATTGCCACTGAAATTCAAGGAGCTACTGTGATTAAGGTTTAGATTTAAAGGGGTATCTTAAATGGGGAATTGTGCAGCAAGGTGTTTACTACATTTACATTTCTGCATGTTGGTTTGTAGTAATGTTCCTTACATCTCTACGCACGAAATTGAATCAAGCAAACAAACACTGTATAACAACATACGAAATATGATTTATTAAAAGGGTTACTTTACTATTTGGTATAGTAACAAAATATTGGACAGTGTCCAAGAAAGGAAAATCAAAGGAAGCGTCAACGTTGTGACGACAGCTGGAACAATGATCATGCAGGACTAGGAGAGAGATGATGTTTCCGTGATCGCGTCTTGTTTCTCTCTGGCCATCTCGTCCCTAGACTCAACTGTCAAAGTAGTCCGTTTGGGGACAGCTAGGAAATCATACGCCCTGCAAGCCGATTGATCAGTGTATGACCAATTTGCTCACAGGGGACAAGAAGAAATAGGTCCTATGTCCGACCGTTACAGGTTTGGTGCAGTTGAGGAAACAGAAGAGAGGGAATTCCAAAGGCGAGCGGTCAGAGGAAAAAAGCTATTTGAGCAGAAAGTTTTCCGACATTTGTGGACCTCTACAGCGAGGAGTAGGATCCAAGAAAAAAATATTTGCTGAAAATAATATAATTTTAGATGTGAGAACCTTTTAGAGTTTGTGGTTTAAATAAGGAAGAAAATCAGAATGACGAACTTACTTGGAAGTGTAATACGTCTGGCCGAATCTGACTGAAATAGAAATGTTATATAAGCAAAAAGGGGATCACCATTCTTCCACGAAATAAATAATGGCTCCACAACTAAATAGATATGAACTTTTATTCACGGGAACACGGGAACAAAATGAAGATAGTACAATGGGCTGATTCATGTCGGTTAGATGAAGTGGTATTATCCTGGAGTTCGATATCTCACCAGCTCAGGGTTGAGGCTGGGTGAGATCAGGAAAAGAACGTCTTGTCAGCTTGAAGAGAACCTGCGAACTGAATTGTTCTGTTCATCACGTGGTTTTTGTTTCCATGCAAACACGATTCATTGCATATTAATCTTGTTGCACGTAGGCGTGTAGTTTGTTCATGCGGTGAAGAGGTGATGGTTACATAATCGACAAGTTGAATCACAATCTCACCGCCGATCACAAAGACCAATACAAAATAGTTCGCTCATGTAACTGCTACATTATATTTAATTAAAATTCAGACAATAATAGAAGATAAATCTTTAAATGTAGCTTAGTAAAAAAACAATAAAAAATGCCCCACATTTCAATCTTTTTATTTATTTATTAGAAACACTGGCATTCTTTACATCCAGTATTTTATTACTCGTCTCAAACTGCAGCTATGATCAAAATGTAGTATATGTTCTGTCTCAGGGCTATTACCTCTTTCACTCGAGACGCCCTCATCTGTGGTAAGGGAATGAAAACAGGACCTTTGTTTTTCAATCGGACCTGAGAGACACTTTTTGGGGAGCTGGATTCCCACTTCACACTGACCTTGCGTCTAACCTTGCCATTGTGAGAGGCAGGTAAATTCCTATTTCAATCACCTAAATTATTTAATAGGAAATGGGTTTCGACATTACTCCCGAAAAAACAAATCCACGGTCTACGTTTTCTTTCTTCACTCAGTTTATAATATAATCACCTTTAACCAATAACTAACAAAACTGTTTTCCATTCTCATTGATTTTAAATAAATGAAAATTAAAAAGAAAATTATCTTAAAAATTAATTATAATTAATCATTAATGCACATAAAAAGAAAAGGTAGACCGTGGACCATTTTTCGATTGTGTAGGTTTTCAGCGCCCCAAATTCACCTTTCAAAAAACTAGCAATTTGGTACCGTGCTATTACCAGAGTTCCCTTAATTTACTTTTTTTTTCTTTTTTTTATGGAAATCGCTCCGGACAAGGCATGAAGCCACTTGATGTAAGGAGCTAAAAAAAAAAATACTACTTCAAGGTCAAAAAAACTAGCCAACGATAAGTGTTAGATGGATAGATGCTGACCCAGAAAACAGCAATTTTTCCCCCTTTGTCAGAAACATCGCTCATGGAATGTGAGGACTAAAGGGCAAAATAAGGGAAGCGAGAGTTACGAGGCTGTCGAAAGTAACCCAAGGTCCACTTTCTACTCTTCTTAAAGCATATTTTAGTAAATAAAATAAGATTAAAAACACTAAATTATAGCAAGTCGCCATTTTCATAAACAAGTCGAGAAAGAGACTAGCTAAAGAAAAATGATTATTTAAGTTCATACTTTTCTAGTTAAAGGAGAGTGTTAATATATATTGATGTTAGCTTGTATAAGCTACTCTCTTTCTTTCTCTGTTCGTTTAGCTTACTCTTTCGGTGCTTGTGGACTGTAGGTTCGAAAAAAAAATTATCTTTAATTTGAGGAGAGTCAAATAAGGGGGGGGGAGAACTCTAGTTTCAAGTTTCAACCAAGATGTATCTTAAAATGGATTTTACTATTGTAATTATTCTAAAATAACGTTTAACAAAATGTGTACGTAAAAGGAACTGTTTTCAAACAAATTGCGGAATTTTACCCAGTGTAAAACTGTCATTTATTTAAAAAACTTTATTTCCCGTGTTTCATGTTATTCCCCTTCCATTTACATATTTTTTCTATTTTTCCTTCAGTGATAATTTATTTTAATAAATCATTTTATTTTTCAAAATCATTTTATTTTTCATTGGTGCCGAATGCGGTGTGATTGTTTTATTCCTAAATTATCCTTTTACACATACATATTTTAAAAAACTTTATTTTAGAATAATTACAATAGTAAAATCCATTTTAAGATACATCGGGGTTGAAACTTGAAACTAGAGTTCTCTCCCCTTTATTTGACTCTCCTCAAATTAAAGATATTTTTTTTTTCGAACCTACAGTCCACAAGCACCACTCTTTCATTCACATCTATTCCTTTCTGTATCGAATGGAAATGGGATGCTGCAGTCAAATCAATAGCTTTGTGCTATGTCTGCCGTTCCTTTCCCCCCAAAAAAGATTATTTCACATAAATGTGTGAACTCTACAATTTTAAACCAATGAAAATGATTCCTGCTTGGTCAAAACTATTCTCTTAGCAAACATGTGTGAAATACCAATTTCAGCAACTCGACAACCAAAATCCTGGGAGAAACAGTCGATCTAAAAATAAGACAGTCAGCTAACCCTAATCCTAACTTCCCCTGCCTTTCAAGCAAGAGCAAGCGAATGACTACTCAACTCACACACACAGAAGTTCACACATATTCACACACTGACAAAAGTCGCATATGCACGATCACACCTGTACTCACGCCTGCATATCCACACTGGCAGAAAACAAACATAGATACATACACTTCTACATTTGTGTCTTCTTCCACACTTTGAACATTCTACAAGCACGAGAATTTTAAACTTTTCTAACTGACCATTTACTCACGCAAAATATCTTTCTGTAAGTTTGTAAATATATAAATATGTTTTGTTTGTTAACTAGGTTTTTATCTCTTTCATTCATATCACCCTTTTGCTGAATTTAGCACTTGCTAAATGATGACCCATTCTCAATCATTCACATTATTGTCCATTTTTCTTATTCGCCACTTATGAGCTTTGTAATTTCTAGCATGGATTTCGATACATTTCAAAGATGCGACTGTCCAAGCCAGGATCAACGCTACAATGTTTTGTTCGTTCCAAAAATAAATAAGAAAACTCTGCATTGTTTTTTTTATACTTTTACTTCACTTGATTTAAAGCTTGCATTTCATTTCCTTCCACATTACTCAACAATGAATTGATTAGTAAGGCATAAACACAACCCAGTAACTCAATAGTCAGAGTTATAAACTTAAGTTATTGTTTTCCTTTAACAATAAAAAAAACGTCCTTTTCAATATTTCATGCTTAACGCTGGAAACCGATCAAATTCATATCCAAATGCCTCAGCTCTAAAAACCAGTCTATCAGTTTCTTTCAAACCTGCCACAAGGGAGCATGCGACTAACCCTCTCCCTAGCGACAGCTGATGGGACAAGAAACTACTGTTATAAACGTGATCCTATGGCACCAATTTTACAAACGTGAAAATTAGCGTCGAAAGCTAATCATGTGTGAGGCTGGGAATCCTTGCTCCCCTCACCACGCGTCTCCTAATCCTTTATGTTTCAATCGGGCCCGCAGGTCACATGTTAAGACCCACGGTAGTAAAACGACTTTTCATTAAAACGATAAAAGGGAGAACAGCAAGTAATCATGGTAGAGAAAGAACGGAACACATTTGAATCACAGTTCATGAACATAAAATTAGAAATAAGACACTTGTAAGAATTAACAAAAAGCAAGATTATGCAAACATAACAAGTGTTTATTAAATCAAAAAAAGACAAACTAAAAGTTCTGCTCCTCTCTGGGGAGTTTTTGATATGGGGCTGGTTTAGATAAGATCGAGAATGGTTGATCAGTCCAGAGTTATAAAAATTTGCAAATAATGAAAGTTAAAAATAAGTAATTTGTTTTCTTTTTTTGTTTTTCATAGAGCACATACCTTTTTATAGCCTTCTTAATTGACACACTGAGTGGAAGATAGTTTTACAGGATTTTAGATCCTGACGTCGGTTCCTTGTATACGGGAGTATAACTTTCGATTTGAAGTGCTGGATCGGCACAAAATCTTGATACGACTTCACCCCTTCGCTCCTGAAATCTGACTGTCTCATCTTTCGCGGATAGTTTTTAGGTGGCGAGATATAGATAATCTCGTATTCAGAAAGGAAATTGTTGCCTTCGTCTATATGATCAACTTTGTTGGATTGGATTTTTCCTTGTGAATCTCCTTTTGGTTTTTGTATGCAGGGATCTATATTTCGATTTCTGCTTGGTCAGCAGCAAATCTTGGAAACGTCATCTTTCCTCCACCGTTGAAATTCGTCCCTTGTGCGGGGATATATATTATTTCGATTTCTGCTTGGTTGGCAGCAAATCTTAGAAATGTCTTGACTCCACCACTGCCGCGAACCAACTCCTCAATTTTCTTGCCCGGCTCTTTCCGCTCCCTATCTAGGGCCTTCCGTTTGCTTAGCAACAGGCTTTTCTCCAATTTGATTGGTTGCTCTTCATTCCCCCCCCCTCCCCCGCGCAAACTGCGTGGGCTGACTTTACGGCTCTTGGCCTCTCGCTGTCTAGACTACATCCGGTGATGATCAAGTTCATATCCAAATCCTCCAGTTCCAAAAGCCAGTCTCTCAGTTTCTTTCAAACCTGTCATGAAAGAGAATGTGACTAGCTCTCGCTTTGGCGACAGTTGACGGGACAAAAAACTACCACAAACTTGTGAACTTACAGACTCATACAATGACAGAAGAACAAACATGTCTACACCACTTGTTTTACACAGACTAAATCATTCTTCTCGCGTTGAAGGTTCTACCGAACACACAACTTATCAAATCTTCTGACTAATGATGAACCCTGTTTGCTTCAAATATTGCTTTGTCATTTTTTTTTATATTTGCTTTTCCTTCTACAGCATTAAGTTTCAGTTTTATTTGATGAAATTTTGTAAAATTTCAAATTAAGTTTCATTATTTACTTGTCCTTTTATTTTGTGCTGTGAAAGTTTTAACAGGATACAGCCTGTATTCTGATTTTTGCGATCATCCAAAAGTCCCAAAATATAATGGCCGAACGGACCAAAAGCTGCACTGCCTTGAACAAACACCTGTTATCGCTAATAACTCCCTCGCAACAAATGATGTGAAGGCTAGATATGTTCCGAATTCGCACAATATTTATTTATATGCATAAAAAATACATCTATAAAATGTGACACAAGGCGTGGGGAGAGGGTGGTATTCATTAACTCTAGCTGACTTAGCTAATCACGTTAATTGACCATCATTTGTAGCAGTTATAAACATTAACATTTCTTTCTTCTTGCTATCAATGTTCACGTCTATATCATCAATAGCTTCACACGTCTATCATTAATACAACAACACAATCTCTTTTGTCTTAGAGATCGAAGAGCTCTACTTTCTATCAGAACTCAACCTAGTCAACTCCTAATCAAGAGAGATTACTCTTATCTCCAAATGGTCCAAGAGAGATAACTCATAATTCACACGCAGACCCTGCGAGGTGATTTGGTCACACGTGGACCAATCAGACTCCAGGGCGTAGTAATTTCGACAGAACCTTTGAAGAACTACATCCAGACTCTTTGGGATTTACAGATTAGATAAAGAGCTTCCAGGCACCAATGAAGAAAGACGTCCTCCTCCTTACCACTGTCGTCTAGACACTGAGCAAAGCTATCTTCACTTGAAGATATATTGCTCCAAGAAGACTTTCGGCAGCCAACCAACTTTGTTACTTTTCTATTCCTTTAAACTTCTGACAACCTACATCCAACGGTGCAGGTCACTTAAATAAATATATAATTTGCTATTTATAGAAGTACTTTGTGTTTCTGTTCATTTGACAACTCTTTTGTTACAAAATATTATAGGAGTTGGTCTTACAGTCTATGCGAAAACCAAGATCTTATGCATTCACCATAATATCACAATCATACTAAACATTCATACTCCATTCACCAAAACACACTCGGGCAATGATCACCTTACTTAAAACAATATAAAGTGAGGATTTGGAGTAATACAGATATTAGTTAGTATAAGACTCCACTCTCTAATTGTAACCCGGAAGTCGAGAGTTCGAATCAGCTTCACTGCATTTCATGTCTTAATATTTAAAACTACAGTTCATTACCTCTTGCCGTTTGAGGCTTTGTTGTTTACTTTTGGGAGGGGGGGGGGCATTACATGTGCATAAGACATTTATCACAGTCATCAGTTTTAGACAGTAACATATTAATTGAGGCAGCTAATTTCTTTCTTTTCATTTATTTTATTAATTATTTCGGTAATGCGGCATAACAACCGAGACCTCCAAAAATAGAATTTATACTTTTGGCTGTTGTAAGTATGGATGTCCAAAAAGACAATAATCAGAATATTGGTGAATCTCGGTAAAAATCTAGGTCAACACATAAGGAAAACTGGAAAATGATTTCTTTCATTGAAATATGTTTATTTACATAATTTAAATACATCTGAAAATCTGAAGAAAAAAAACAATCATGAGTGTATATTTGCGAATATTAATTTATTAGAAGCTTTAAAACAAATTAATTATGTAAATTTGAAAAACGTGTGATGTTTGGGGAAGTTTTGGAATTGGTATATATAGGAGTTGATTAGTAGATATAAAAAGAGAGCGATCAAAAATATATATAATATAGTTTCGGCTTCATACAGACATATGCATAATCTCCATTATTAATAGATACATTACATAAAGTTAATATCATGGGTGTTTTTCACTTTTACAAATACTCAAATGAATGTTTTTTAACATACAATTTTTTTTTAATATTAAAAAAATTAAATTAAATTAACGTCATGGAATATTTTCATTACTGACATATTTCTTGAAGAAAATGTGTATGTGTCAAAAAATATGAATTTAGAAAACTCAAATGAATGTGTTTTTTTTACATACACAGTTTTTATTATTAAAAAAGTTGGACCAAGACAACAATAGGGACCCCAGATCATTAACACAAGACGCGGGACATATTTTGGAATCACCGGTTGACCTCGCAATACACGTGGTCTCTATTTACAAAACACTTGTAAATAAATCTTTTATTATTTTAATAAATGCAGTATATTTCGGAATTTTTTTTTCTTTTAACATGTTAATATTTATTTTAAGGCAGAGAGTCCATAAATAAAACAAATAAAATATTAACATGTTTTCTTTTAAAACATGTTTTTGTGTCACTATTTACTTGCCTCCCCACGAGGGCAGAAATGGGGGGGGGTATGAAATATTTATCACCGTACTTAAGTAATCTTTCGTTTTGTAGGGAAAAATCAAGCTTCCCAAAAAGGGGCACTCTGGATCTTACCTCAGTTTAGAAGGATTTTTCCATACTACACATTGCTCCTAGCCTGAGGAGGCAAAACGGATGATTACGCAAGTTATTTTAATAAATAAACGAAATATATACGCTTTTTAAAAAAATCGGCTGACTTGTAATCTTTCGTTTTGCCTCCCGACGAGGGCGGAGTTAGACTTCAAAAATCAGTTTCTAAACGGAAGCAATTTAAAGTTTATGAAGTTTTTGTCCTTTTTTTTCTGTAAGCAACAAATGAAATAAGATTTAACAAATACATAATTTTATTTACAAATCTTTTTATTACTTATTTGTTATAAAAAAACAAAACTTCGCTATTTACTTCAAAAATCAGTTTCTAAGGACAAAAACTTCATAAACTTTAAATTGCTTGACGGTACTATATATATATATATATATATATATATATATATATATATATATATATATATATATATATATAGTACCGTCCAAAATTGAGGAACAAAAATTAAATCTTCCTAATCTCAAATAAATTATATTTTAATATTTGTGAAAATTTCACTACATATGTAAATTATGTAGTTAGACTTTTACCGAGATTTTCAGATGAATTAAAATAATATTATTAAAGTTATCCACCATTTTACATATTTCAAGTGTCCAAAATCAAGGAACATTAAGGAAAAATAATTGTTTAAAGTTTAAAACAGTAGTTTTTTTTTTTTTGTATAAAAGGATGAAAATAAATATTCTAAACTTTAATTATCATCACTGCTGCAAGTCACGCAATATCAATCATGTCAAAAAGAAATAAAACTCATTTAAGCAACAAAGCAAAAATCGTCAAATTAAGAAAGGAAAAGTTGACAATAGAAGAAATCGAAAAACATGTGAAACGTTCAAAATGTGCTGTAAGCCCAGTTCTCAAACTCTATAAAGAAACTGGAAGGTTAAGTAACACAAAGAAACCTGGTAGACCAAGAAAGACAATGGCAAAAGAGGACAGAGTTATACAACACCTAGTGTTAACAGACCGTTTCCTTACAGCTGGCAAAATTTCTAAATAAATGGAAGGTGTCACAAATGTTTCACGACAAACTGTGACCAGAAGTTTGCAAAAAAAAGGTCTTTTTGCAAGATCTTGAAAAAAGCCGCTAATAAGTAAAAAAAACAAAAAAACAAAGCAGCTAGATTGGCGTTCGCAAAAAAGCATGTTATATGGTCAGAAGAAAATTGGAAAAAAGTTTATTTCAGTGACAAATTGAAATTTAATGTATTTGGCAGTGATGGAAAGAAGAAGAAGAAAAGGCGAAAGTTTGAATTCTAGCTGCATCAAAAAAACTGTTAAATTTGGTGGAGGTAGCGTGATGGTTTTCGGCATGATATCATGGCAGAGTACATCACCACTTGTACGCTTAAATACTAGAGTAAATGCCACTGTATACAAGAATGTTTTAGAACAGTATGTTTTGCCAGTGTTGCACAATTCTGGTATCGAAAAACCTGTTTTTATGCAGGATAATGCTACCTGCCATAAGGCAAAGCTGGTCATGAATTATCTGGCTGATCAAGAAGTAGAGATAATGGACTGGCCTGCTCAGAGTCCTGGCATGAACCCTATAGAAAACTTATGGAAGACTCTAGGACAGAATGTTATGGCAAAGAATCCGGAAAACATCGAAGACTTGTGACTGAAACTGAAAGATGAATGGGCCAAGATAACTGTGCCCCAATGTCAAGATTTAGTGAAATCGTGCAGTCGTAGATGCGCAGCAGTTATTGAAAACAAAGGTGGAAGTACCAAATATTAAATCTCTTTTGCCTTTTTAATGTGATTTAGTTAAAAATGATATTTTGTTCCTTAATTAAGGAAGCAAAGGTGATTCTTGTCGATGGAAACAAAGGTGATTCTAGTCGAAGGAAGCAAAGGTGATTCTTGTCGAAGGAAGCAAAGGTGATTCTTGTCGATGGAAGCAAAGGTGATTCTTGTCAAAGGAAGCAAAGGTGATTCTTGTCGATGGAAGCAAAGGTGATTCTTGTCGATGGAAGCAAAGGTGATTCTTGTCAAAGGAAGCAAAGGTGATTCTTGTCGATGGAAGCAAAGGTGATTCTTGTCGATGGAAGCAAAGGTGATTCTTGTCGATGGAAGCAAAGGTGATTCTTGTCGAAGGAAGCAAAGGTGATTCTTGTCAAAGGAAGCAAAGGTGATTCTTGTCGATGGAAGCAAAGGTGATTCTTGTCAAAGGAAGCAAAGGTGATTCTTGTCGATGGAAGCAAAGGTGATTCTAGTCGAAGGAAGCAAAGGTGATTCTTGTCGATGGAAGCAAAGGTGATTCTTGTCGATGGAAGCAAAGGTGATTCTTGTCAAAGGAAGCAAAGGTGATTCTTGTCGATGGAAGCAAAGGTGATTCTTGTCGATGGAAGCAAAGGTGATTCTTGTCGATGGAAGCAAAGGTGATTCTTGTCGATGTCTGTTGCTTTTGCCAGATTCAACTTCTTCAAAGCTGCTTTGACTTTCTCGAGGGTGAATTCTTGCACAACTTCTTGGTCATCGGCCGGTGATCATAGTCATTCATTTAGAAGATTCTTTCAATCCTCTGTCGTCCTTGTCAATTTTAAAGGAGCTTACTTCCTGATAGATTTTCACAAACGTATTGACTTTCTGGGCCGGGTTGACATGTTCTTTGGCACCTATAGCGATGATATTGGATGTAAATTAGGACCTCGAGCTAGTTGCTGTTGGTTGCATGGGTGGTTAAACTGTGGTGGTGTGTTTGTGTATTTCCGCCCTCTGCTCACCACTATGCTCCATCCCTTTTTTGTTTTCTCCTGGGAAGCCACAGGTAAGTGTGTGATAGACTCCACTGATCTTAGGGCTGGAGATTGAACTCTAACCGTAACTGGGGTTGCAGGTACCACAGGTTGACCGGAAGCTTTATGGGGCAGTTTCTTGCCATGCGGCAGAACTAGTAGTGCAGAAAACTCTACCCCCCCCCCAACCTAGATGGTCATGTTTTAGCTTTTGTGCATTAGCACTGCTGAAATGGTGTTGAAGCCTTAGCATTTCAGCCTCATAGCGATCGTGTAGTCCACTAGGAGTTCGCTTTTCAACCTTACCACATCCACTTTTTCTACATCCCCAACCTGGCTGCAGTATGCTGCTAGGTAATTTGCGCACAGCTCAGTTGGGGGTTGTAGATGCCTACTCGGGGCCTTCGTTTGCCCAAGTTTCACATTTCTCTACCTTACATCTATCTTGACAACTTTTCAGCTTCTTCCATTGTGGGGAGCAGGATGTTCCACATGGCATAGTTCCTCTGGCAGATGTAGATAGTCAGGATTTTGTACTCCCTCAGTAGCTGAAACACGTCCTCTTTCCTCAATCCCAGGAACTGACTTTTAAGTCAATGGTCACCAGAGATAGTACCCTGTCCTCTATCGCCTCCCAGCTTGCAGTACATTCCCTTTAATTTACTGCTTGTATTTGTTCATGTATAAGTCCCGGTTATCATCTTCTTTCCTTTTCCTCCCTGCGTCCATGCTGTGATGGAAACTGGTGAGTCTCGGCTAGTGGAACTGCTTTTTTTGTATTATCCCTTTGGCCATTAATGATTGGACCAGAGTAGTACTTACTCTTCGTAGCCGAGTTTCCATTGCGGAAGGTAACATCACCCATTTTTCTCCGTCGCTGGGTGATCTCTGGCTCCTGGTAACAGAGCCACTCTTCTGAAGAGTCAAATCGGTTTCTGTCACAAGGGGCATCCTTACATTGGATGATACCGCCTCTTCTGGGTCTGCTCCCTCACTGGAGGAGCTCTAGCTGCTGATAGCGCTTTTTTGGGGAGTCGTTTTGGTGTCTCTCCCCTCTTCTGTGTCTTAATAACTGCATGTGTAGTGGGAAAGGCAATATCAAAAGAAAGAATGACAAAGTGAATATGTACAAAAATATAGCAATTTTTATTGACAACTTGTTAGGACAACCGAAAATAAAGAATTAGTAGTGAATGAGAGTTAAGAGTATCTTAGAACGTTCGAAGTGAAGAGAAGTAGAATTTAATCTGTTTGAGAAGCTGAGTAGTGTGAGAGTATGTGTGTGAACTTGTGTGTTAGTGAGCTCAGCAAGCAGTACATATAAGTTGTTGTTGCTTGTTCAATAGTTTATGAATGTTTCTTGTTGGGTTGCTGCATGCCTTCAGCCAGAGGCCGAGGTTGGCTTCTTTTAGTGACGTGCTCCCGTGAGTGAGGTCTTAAAGAAACTGGAAAAGCGAGAGAGAACGCTGGTGTGTTGGATTTTTATATTACGTGTGAAATATTGTGACATGCAGAGGAATATTTCTGCGCCTCTGATTGGTCGAAAGAAGATGTTGATTAAGATCTTATCCAATCGATGAATCGATATATTTAAAAAACATTCGCTGGCTGCTGATGCTTCTATAACGGTAACAAGCAAGCAAGATCCACATATTTTAGTAGTAGATAGTTAATCTGGAGTTTAAAGAATTTCTTTTTTAAAGTCACAACAAAATTGTTTTTTTTTTTCAAGAAAGAAATTCAGTGCTTGTGCTGTTCAGCGGCCGTATTAAAAAATTATTTTTTTATAAAAACAATATTATATACTTATTCAGCGTTATATTCTTACTCACTGTACAAAAAAGTAGAACAAATTATCCACTAGAACTTTAATTACAAGTATTTTTCCATTCTGCGTATCATAACAGTTCACTAAGTCTCCATCTTCTTTCTTAAGAAGATTTCAAGGGCAGATAATTGAAATCTTCTTAAGAAAGAAGATGAGAGTTAGTGAATGAATCGCTGTTATGATATGCAGAATGGAAAAATACTTGTAATTAAAGTTCTAGTGGATAATTTGTTCTACTTTTTTGTACAGTGAGTAAGAATATAACGCTGAATAAGTACATAATATTGTTTTTATAAAATAATAATTTTTTAATACGACCGCTAAACAGCACAAGCACCAAAAATTATTTTTAAATTTATTAAAATATTTTTTTAAAAATTGTATTAGTATTTTTTGTACTTACGAGGAAGGCCCCGTTTGGCATGTAAAATGCCTTGTAAAATGCACCCTGATTATAGGAACTTTATCGGGACAAATTTCTGTCCATATTTTAAGTTACCTCAAACTTTAAATACAAGAAAATCAAATTTGTTCCGATACAGTTACGATAGTCGGGGTCCATTTAACAAGGCATTTACATAGTGAGCATAATCCTTCCCAACAAGAAAAAATTTTTTTTTTAATAATCTTGTAGTTTATTGCTTAATGTTTAGAATGAAAATAACTTTTGTTGGCACTCATGCAGTATAATTAACAGCCAAGAAAAATGAAAATAAACAGAATATACAACAAATAACTTTTACCAAATCCAATAAAATTTAATTTTCTCCAGACCTGCATAGTTTTAAAGTTATGAAACTGTTATAAAGTTTTTTTTGTTTTGTTTTTATATAAGAAATCGTCGATATCTGCCTTTCGGATGCAGTTAGAATCCAATATGGCCGACCTATGTGCTGTTGGTGTTTCATTCCTTAAAAAATAGTAAATTGAAAATAACTTACCTTACCACCTATCCGCCTGGCAAACCCCTGGACTTAGGCTTAGTGGTAGGCTAAGCCTTTATTTTCCCTATCTTTTAAGCCTGAAACTAGCAACCATCTCCAAACAAAATCGACCACCATCTTTCATTGACTCGTGTTTGGCCAATTTAAAGAGACGATAACATTCACAGATAATAAATTTTACAATCAGTTTTCACACTTTAAAATTATACAAGTAGGTAGAAAATTACATTTTAATGCGTTTGGTAAAAGTAATTTATTGTATATTTTGTTCATTTTCGATTCCTCGGTTGTTAACTATAGTGCATAATTGCCCTTTTATTAATCTAAAAAATGTAGATTTTATAGGAGTTTTTGAAAAAGACCTCATAGATGACTATCATTTTTTAAGATTTTAAACATTAAAAAATGGTAGTCAAATTTAAGCAATAATTTGCAAGAAAAGATAATTATTATAATGGTTAAGTCTTAAGAATTGTTGTCCGTCACCTGTGATTTGCAAACCAGAAAAATACAAAATCTTAAAAAAACAAATATGATACTTTTATTTACAAATTTTCATTAGTAAAATCGCACACTTTTTGATGTTAAATTCCTATTTTAGTCACGTAAATTATTAAAAGTTAAATGGGTTTTGGCACCATTCTCAAATTTAGTGTTACTTAAAAATGTTTTAGCAAAATAAAAATTAGATTAAAATACTAATTTATTTCAATTGACTCAGTCTAGAAGGATTTCTCCTTCACTTACCGGGGACGGAAAAGTATCAGAACAGATACGACACTTTCACATGAATTCTATTTTGAAAAGTAGCAAATAACCCGAAATGAAGATATTGTAAAATCAGCAAATATTTAAATCGTAAAAAAGTTCTTTTTATTTTAATATTTAGATCAGACAAAAAAATCCTTGATTGTGATTGGTGGCGGGCATCCCTCTTCATTTCCAGGCAATTGTAAAGTTTTAGAACTCAGGACTGACTGTTAACCATTTTTTTTCTTTTTTGCTATAGGAGATAAATTTTGTGTGTTTTACTTTTTAAGGCGATTTCGTGTGGTTTTACGACTTTGCCAGTCGGACTTAGGGTTAGACAGAGATAAACAAAAAAAAAATAGTTAACTGCGCCAAAAAGTTAGAATGGCCCGGAAATGAGGGATCATTTTACGTTAAATTTCTATGCAAAACTAATTCCCCACTTTAAATTCTAGAATAATTGGGGTTTTTTTTCGGGATGTTCACACACACGTAATCGCCTAAAAAATAGAATATCATTTGGGAGAGGTAGCTGAGGGTTCTCATCTATTTTTAAATATAGATATAATTTCTTTTTTAATTTGACAAACCTCTTAATGTTTTCCTTTTGTGTATTGTCTCCAAGATTTTCATAAACTAGAGAGATTTTCATCTTGTGCCATTTTCCTCTGTTTATCCACTTGTGTCATTTTTACCTATCGTCTTTTAGAACGGTTCTAAAATCTATCAATTAATCTACCTATAATTTGGCAAATAATTTTTAATAAACGTTGTTCGATTTCATGATTTGTTTCTTACAAAACAAAATATACCCTTTTTCGAAATACAGACAAAACTAGTCAATAAAGTTTTTCAGCAATTTTGGGAGCTAACCGTTTCAATATATCCCAAAATATATATAGAGAGAAAACATAGAATATTTTGTGTATTCATAAAATTTTGACAAACCAGAAGAATCCCCGACTCAAAGTCTGCAGCAAACGGTGCCCGGTTAAATTCAGTTCCTGATATTAAAAACTCATATTTTGGGTCGCTTAGTCTTGTGGTTTGACAAGTTTTGTACTAATTTTTATTTATTAATTTATTTCTTAAATTGTAAGGTGAAAGTACAGAATAGTTAACAAAGCCCCCCCCCCCCTTCCCATGTTAAGAATGGCTTTCTAAATCTTCTGCAGTTTACTAACTGTGCTGAAATAATGTTATTATTTAGAAAGCCATTCTTAACATGAACAGGGGGTGGGTTTGTTAACTATTCTGTACTTTCATCTAACAATTTAATAAATAAATTAATAAATTTAGGAAACTGAAACTCTCGCCGGGAGTTATATTATGGATGAAGTTTAATATCAGGAACTGAATCTAACTGGACATCATTTGCTGCGGATTTTGAGTCGGGAATTCTTCTAGTTTGGCAAAAAAATTATATAGGGTCCGTATGAAGTTAAAATCTAGTGGGTTTTTTTAGATTTTGTTTTTCGATTTAGCGGGTTTTGAAAATCTCAGCCAGCAACACTGAACAAGACCCTTAAAATGTTATAGTCTACGGGTTCTTAAAACTGAATTTCATCATTTAATTAATTTGGGTGCCCGAAATAGGATTTAGCCGAATGACTCCATCTTTTACCAAATTATTTCATCATCTGAAACAACGTTATCGATACATGAAACTATATCGGGTGAATCATTCAAGTTGTTGATTAAATCAGTTAACCGCTGATTAGTTAATACCACCACCATAACTGTTTCGTCACCGTCTTTATCGAGATTAATCTGTTCAGCTTTCCCAATGTCGTCCCCTTGTGTGAGAAAGCAGATCTTCCTTGTTTGAGGGAACATGTCCTTGAGGGTTGAGCAGATTTTCGTAATGTGAACAGTGTTTCCGGACATGACGTCTTCAACTTCTTTCCCATTGAAAGAGCCTAATAAAAACACAACGAAATATGCCGGCCTTGAGGAATCCTTTACAACATCTTTTAGTTTATTTTCAATATGGGCGCACGTAGCGATGCAATTTTTAAAATTCCTTCCCGGTTTTCGAAGAAAATCGCCGACTTTTTTATTTTCCTTGTGGCCATCAAGCAATAAAATATATCCAGGCGCCACCTGGGTTGTCGCCTCCTGGATAGGTGAAGCCACGGGTGCGAGCCATATTATTTCGTCATCATTAATGAAGTCTGATATTATAGAAAATATATCTTCGACGTTACTTAGCTTCTTCAAAAACTCATTGAGACGAACTTTTGTAAACGCGACCAGTTTACAAATATCACCTGGGGTTGTGTCGTTTAGTCGAGTCAAACCAACATCTTCCGGGCGCAGTAAAACGCATATTTTTTCCTTCCCAGGTAAAATGCCTTTTAAAATGGCACAGATATCGGAGATAGAATAACTTTTAGTGGGATCCATGATGTCTTCAACGGATTTTCCATCGAAACGGCCCAAAATGAAAATCACCATCTTTTTAAAAACACCACATTTACCAGCAACCGTTTTAATTTTTTCTAATACACGTGTGCACGTATCTTGATCGAACTGAGCATGATTTTTAATTTCCTGGTTTTCGTCGCATCCATGCAGGACCAACACTTTGCAGTAGTGCTCCTTCGGCGATACACGTTCAGCTGGTGGGGGATTTTTCTTTTGCTCCGATGTTCCACTATTAATATAGGAGTTTAGTAATCCAGCTAACTCATCGTTGTGAGTTTTTTTAAGGATATCATAGAATGGTTTTAATATCTTGGATCCTTTCTTTGGAATAATGTCAAGTAATTCTCTTACTTGATCATCAGGATTCGATTCACTTAATATCTTGTTTTTATTTGGTCTTGTAATTAGTTTATCCGCAAACAAATAGTCAATAATAGAGGAAACAGAATCAAGTTTCTCCACAAATTCCACTCTATGTTTGCGTAATGCATCCATTGTATATATAAAAAAAATAGGAGACTCTCCAAGACGTAATTCCTTTGACACCTTTGAAAGTAAAAGTAAAAAAAAAGCGATGGTAATAGTTTTCTTTTTAGTACGAAAATATTCTATTTAATTTTTTTTAAATGTGAACAAATTAAATCTCCCTTATTAAATAATTAAATATATATATATATATATATCTATTAATTTGTATTATCACTTAATAATTTAAACGAGTTTAATTAATTTTATCCGTTTTATACAATTGCAAAAACTGTATAGCTCAGTTTAGATTTAGCCCGGGTTCAAACGATGTAAGGGCGATAACTCGATACACTATGATCAAACAAGAGAAACACTTTTATTTACGGCATCGATTATAAAATATTCTCATCCTAAATAACTTACTAATGTTACTATGTTCACATCATAAAGAAGGCCCTTTTTTACTTTAGGGTGGCAAAGTAACTTATCTCAACTTATTTTTATATTTTTTTAACAATTGATTTCTACAACAAAATTTACTGAATTACTAAACTCTGCTACTTCTTCAGATTAGGACCTGAGCTAACCTTAACTCTGACTAACGCTAACGGCGAATGTGTAGTTTGACAGCCAAAATGGCGGACAACTCCGGCGTCATGTCGATTTTAGCTCGGAACCTTATTTGGAGAAGCACCAAAATTCTTTGCTTAAATTTTTCGGGCATCTTTTACGAGACTCAGCAGAGTAAAAACGCTAAAAAAACAAATATACAACAAATAAAAGTAACTGTCGTCGATAAAAGTTAATTTAAAACTGTCCTGTGATATTTGTTTGTATTTTTAAACCGTTCCAACTGCTATTTATTAGAAATCAATAGTTTTGTAACACAAACTTGTAAATACAAAATGGCGCTTGCTCGTAAGAGAGTGAGTAGAAGACGCCATCTTGTCTAGAAAAAAGTACTAGTTGAAAATGAACAAGAATTTTTTTTTTACATCTAATAAAAACCCATTTATAGTACGTAAAAATACAAACAAATATCATAGGTAAGTGGACAAATATCTCTTCTCGACGTAGGTTAAACTCACTTGTTGCATATTTATTTTTATAACCCCGTTCTCGTTAGTTTTTTGGACCCCGTTCGCGCCTCTGCTGAGCTTTGTAACATATACCCAATTTTTCATACTTATATAGAATGGGACCCAATTTCCGCCAACTTTTTGCGGCATCCTCCGGCAGTTTACGTAAGCCGCTGGAAAAAGCCGCCGCGCTAACCTCCTAGGGAGGAGGTAAATAAAATACTTCGTAAACTAAAACTAAACAACCGGTCAAAGTTTTATATACATATATATATATATATATATATATATATATATATATATATATATATATGTGTGTAGATTTCAATTTGGTGTTGAGAATCTGAATAACAGAGCTCAATGTAATTTAAACAGCAAAACAGAATTATAAAAAGAAAAAGATTTTTTGGTTTGTTGACGTTGTTGTTTATACATCTGAGGAGACCCAATTAAGGGGTCGAAATAAGTTATAATGTGTACAACCTTAATGTGTGTATAGTTTTTTCTTTTTATAATTCTATATATATATATATATATATATAGTACCGTCCAAAATTAAGGAACAAAAATTAAATCTTCCTAATCTCAAATAAATTATATTTTAATATTTGTGAAAATTTCACTACATATGTAAATTATGTAGTTAGACTTTTACCGAGATTTTCAGATGAATTAAAATAATATTATTAAAGTTATCCACCATTTTACATATTTCAAGTGTCCAAAATCAAGGAACATTAAGGAAAAATAATTGTTTAAAGTTTAAAACAGTAGTTTTTTTTTTGTATAAAAGGATGAAAATAAATATTCTAAACTTTAATTATCATCACTGCTGCAAGTCACGCAATATCAATCATGTCAAAAAGAAATAAAACTCATTTAAGCAACAAAGCAAAAATCGTCAAATTAAGAAAGGAAAAGTTGACAATAGAAGAAATCGAAAAACATGTGAAACGTTCAAAATGTGCTGTAAGCCCAGTTCTCAAACTCTATAAAGAAACTGGAAGGTTAAGTAACACAAAGAAACCTGGTAGACCAAGAAAGACAACGGCAAAAGAGGACAGAGTTATACGACGCCTAGTGTTAACAGACCGTTTCCTTACAGCTGGCAAAATTTCTAAATAAATGGAAGGTGTCACAAATGTTTCACGACAAACTATGACCAGAAGTTTGCACAAAATAGGTCTTTTTGCAAGATCTTGAAAAAAGCCGCTAATAAGTAAAAAAAAACAAAAAAACAAAGCAGCTAGATTGGCGTTCGCAAAAAAACATGTTATATGGTCAGAAGAAAATTGGAAAAAAGTTTATTTCAGTGACGAATCGAAATTTAATGTATTTGGCAGTGATGGAAAGAAGAAGAAGAAAAAGCGAAAGTTTGAATTCTAGCTGCATCAAAAAAACTGTTAAATTTGGTGGAGGTAGCGTGATGGTTTTCGGCATGATATCATGGCAGAGTACATCACCACTTGTACGCTTAAATACTAGAGTAAATGCCACTGTATACAAGAATGTTTTAGAACAGTATGTTTTGCCAATGTTGCACAATTCTGGTATCGAAAAGCCTGTTTTTATGCAGGATAATGCTACCTGCCATAAGGCAAAGCTGGTCATGAATTATATGGCTGATCAAGAAGTAGAGGTAATGGACTGGCCTGCTCAGAGTCCTGGCATGAACCCTATAGAAAACTTATGGAAGACTCTAGGACAGAATGTTATGGCAAAGAATCCGGAAAACATCGAAGACTTGTGACTGAAACTGAAAGATGAATGGGCCAAGATAACTGTGCCCCAATGTCAAGATTTAGTGAAATCCTGCAGTCGTAGATGCGCAGCAGTTATTGAAAACAAAGGTGGAAGTACCAAATATTAAATCTCTTTTGCCTTTTTAATGTGATTTAGTTAAAAATGATATTTTGTTCCTTAATTTTGGACACTTGAAATCTGTAAAATGGTGGATAACTTTTAAAATATTATTTTAATTCATCTGAAAATCTCGGTAAATGTCCAACTACATAATGTGTATATTCAGTGAAATTTTCACAAAAATTAATATATAATTTTGTTTGGATTCAGAAGATTTAATTTTTGTTCCTTAATTTTGGACGGTATTGTATATATATATATATATATATATATATATATATATATATATATATATATAACATGAACAAAAATAGCTAATCAACTGTTAATAAACAATTATTTTTTTCAATAAAAGTATTTTTTTAGATAAAATAAACAAAACATATCTAATCAACTGTTAAGAATTTTGTTTTTCCAGAAAAGTTTCCAATAATTTTTTTAATTTTTGTTCAAGAAATAAAACATAGTCAACTGGTAAACAGTCTTTTTTTTTTAGATACACAGAACGAAACATAGCTAAACAAGTATTTTTCGAGAAAAGTTTAAATAATATTTACTTGAAGCAGCAACGTCCTTATCGCTGGTCAGTCTCTGCGTCGACTTCTCCTGGCAGCTTACGTAAACCGCCAGAAGATGCTGACGCAAAGTTGGCAGTAATTGAGTCTCATTCTATATCAGTACCAAATATTTTTTCTTTAACCGATTTTAGTTTTTAAAGGAAGATGAACCATTTTTATCTACACAGAAAGAGAGTTAGAAAATAATAATTTTAAACATTCAATTATTTTTAAACGTTTCAAAAGAGAGCGGTTATCAAAAATGACAAATTTACTAAAATAGTAAATTTGCTGTCTGAACAAGATATGACAAATTTACCATTTTGGTAAATTTGTCGTTTCTTGCTCAAAATGGTGGACAACTCTGGCATCAATGAATCGTCTGCTATTTTCCTACCTCACAAATGAGTAAGTAAACCCAAGTAAATTTTTTGGGACTAATTTACCAACTGTATTTCCTTTAAAATAATTTAAGGTAAATTGAAATTAGTCCAACACAATTTATTTGGGTTTATTTACTCATTTGTGAGGTCTGAAAAGAGCAGACGATTTATTGATGCCATATTTGTTCACCATTCTGAGCCGGAAACGACAAATTTCCCAAAATTATAACTCTATTTGTCATACCTAATATTTAAGAATTAAAAATATTTAATAAATTATTCAACAAACCTTCGACTGTGGTGGATACTCTCGACATTGAGTTGTATTTTTAATTTCCATTTCAAAACAAATAATAATCATTGTTTCTTCCAATTGTGGAAATTTCTAGACGTTTTTCTAAGTAAGTCAACGGTTACTTCCCTTTGTTGAAAGGTCAGGGGGGGCCTACGTGCAGGTCGAAGGTCATATGGATATTGCGTAGGTGTTATGAGGTGAAGGTCATGTTGTGTCACGTGATTTCTATTTTTAGCAATGATGCAATTTGTCGTGTCTGGATATATCGGCGCGAAATTTAATCAGAACAGAGTAAGTCGTTGAAGAGGACACATGTTAAAACTGTTTCTCCGTCCACGTGGGGACGTTAAATTTGCAAGAATTCTACTTGAAGAAATTTAAGAGATATGATATCTCTTGGATGAATTACATGTTGTTTATGTAATATTTCCCCTCGGTCAAGAATATATCCTTGGGAAGTTGTTTCAAGCCAGATACTTGAAATAAGGAGAATAAGTTGAACGAGATAGCTCCGGGAACGAAATTGCCTATGTTGAAGAGATTGGCTCCCGAGAAGTGAAATACTTTGCTGTCGAGAAGATTCTAATCAGAGATTAAGAATCATAGAGATTAATCGTCTGTGCACACAGATCGATTTGATATATTCAACTATGCTAGTCGAATCAGAACATTCGCGCGTGTTCGCCATTCAAGACGAACGATGGAAAATAGTGAGTATTGTGTTTATTTGAAATGTGTACTGTTCTTGTGCCATACATATTGCGTCGGATTTGCTAAAAGAAAATATTGAAGAAAAAGAGGAAGAAAAGAACTTTCTGACAGACGTTTGATAAAATAAAAAAAAGAGTTAATTTTATCGTGGAAATTATGTTGGACTTCGACACGGTTTGTTAATTTTATTTCTTTTGATTGTAAATTTGGTGAAAAGAAAAAAAAGAGACTTTTGATTGATTTGTAAGAATACGGACTTTATAGTAAGTTCATATTTTAAAAGGATTTATTCCTTAACTTTGATTGTGGCAATTTTTGTTGTATCTACCTTAATGTTCAGAGATACTGATGTTGTATTTTTTTTTGATTCTTATTTTTTTTGCATGTTATCCAGGAATAATTTATTTATTCCAGCTTTGGAAAAAAAAGCAGTCCAGGCTATCTTTTTTTTGTAAATAAAACTATATTTTAACTTTTACGAACATCTTGTATTACTGCTTTCCTTATCTCTTGTTATAATTTTTTATGATAATTGTCCTAGATAACATAACCATCGTTTAGAGCGGTTTTTCGTTAACGACACGAAAATTCCAACACAATGGAAAAGTTGTTTTTGGTAATCTTGTGTAGAATTGACTGTGGTCAGATGGGAGGGGAGCAATGCACTTACCTTAGATGGGAGGGGAGCAATGCACTTACCTCAGATGGGAGGGGAGCAATGCACTTACCTCAGATGGGAGGGGAGTAATGCACTTACATCAGGAGTCAGGAGGGATTACGTAGAAGGATTTCTCTCTTAAGATCGAACATTGAGACAAATTATGCTGTTGCCCTTTAGGGTTCTACTTTTAAAGGTCGATCTTTGGGGAGAACCAGTTTTAAAGAAACATTTTTAAGGAAAACAATGAGACAGTGAGAGAAGCAAATTAATGAGTACAAAAGCATAAATTCACAAAAAGGATGTTTTATATATGTTTAAAATGGAAGTTTACATCGATAGGAAAACAGAATGTTTGTTCATATTTTGAGAGTCCTTGCAGAACAAGTGGGATTCATTAGCTGAGATATCAAGGAAGTCTGAGTCGATAATTTAAGAGCTGTGAATTATTCACGAGTCTGAAAAATCATAATCAAAACTTATCGACTCAATTACAAAATTTACATTTGATTAAAAGTTATTAATAAGAGTCAATGTTCATTTGTTTTCATTGTAGAAAGTTCCGTGAGAAATGTTAGGAGTATTAAAATGAATAAGTTTATACATTTGTTTTCGATGAGCAGACGACAGGGTGAAAGAGTTAATGTGTTGTATCCGTTAGAGTGCGTATGCTTATGACTGTGTGTGTGCGTTAGTTGAAAAATTTATTATTAGCTTTTCCAAAGCCCGACAGAGGGGGGAAAGAAGCTGGTGAAATGCCGATGTTAGCTCTGTCGTGGATTATTAAAGGAAAAATTTGTCTTTTTATGCACTCGAGGTGGATCCAAAAAGCAAAACGATTTTAAGCATTTTCATTTTGGGCACTGAAGGTTAAACTTCACCGCTAGAGCCTTTCATGGAGAGGATCTCTCTGCAAGAGCGTTTTCTGCTCTTCAGAAAATCGTAACAGAGTATCTGACGGATATTTATGTGAGAAAATTGTAGTTACTGAGGATTCTGTTCTGGGGAGGACTGGGTGGCCATCGAGATGGGCTCTCTGAAATACTCGTTGGGTTCAGACAAGAGCTTGAGGTGCTCGAAATTAAATTCCTCACAGCCTTTGGATTTGTCTTCACATTTCCTGGAGATTGATCCTAATTTGTAGTAAAACCACCTCAGATCCAGATTACTGGCCCTACATTTAACGGTCTGGAAATATATACTGACCGGATGAGCTTTCGCAATTTTTTGTTTGTTTTGAAAATTGCATGGCTGGCATAGCCAATGATACAGAGAGATTGAACTTCTTTAAATGTTCACTCCTTGAAAGATCTTTATTGTTGATTAAGTATCTTTACATCAGCAATAAGAATTACCGAACAGCTCTCACGGTCCTAAAGATAGGATGAAATCATTGACAATATTTTCAAGGACATTAAGGACTTCTCTTCCTTCTTCTCTTCCGGGATAAGTCTTTTTCATCCTTGACTGACTTTGTCTCTAGGACAGCCTCTCTTCTGACGGAGTTGGAACGTTCTTTTAACTGTGCTTTCTTTGATGAACATTCTGCCGGGGCTCATCTCCTGATAAAGATCTTTTTTTCCAAATTCCCCAGAGACGTTAAGGGTGAACTAATTCAGCTCCCTTGTAGAAGAATCCCAACTCTGCCTTCCATTTTATGGGCCACCATGGAAACTGTCAAACGCCTCCTTATCAAGGGGAGCTATCAGTAACTCTACCTCTAATGCCAAGCAGGGATCAATTAAAGATGTGGAGTCGAGGCCTGGCTCAAACCTCACCCGGAGAGATACTTCCTTCCATGTTGGTTCGGCATTCCGAACTCATTCTTGGAATTTGACTAATCGCTCACCTATCTTATGTGTCACCTTTGGCAGAAATGGTGAATAGGTATATGCCCATTGTTTGTAAGACACTGGTAGTCAACAGACCTATCTGTCCAATGAGGTTTTGAAGCCCCTCGGCAACTTGAATTCCATTGGCATAGATTGTAATTTCAATCCTTGGAGACTGCGACAAGTGCTTGAAAGAGATACTTCTGGAAACTGATATCAAACTCAATCGTCAACTTTCTCTGTGTTAATGGATGAAACCATCGATTTATCTGTGCACATCGAAGGATTGAGCTCCCTATTGGATGAATTCTAGCATATAACGTGTCTTCTTGCTGGAAGATTTGATTGAGGCACCAATTTTATTCCAATTAATGGAATAATTGGACTAGACATGATTCAGCATCTGGGCCCCCTTCAACTGGTGCCTTGTTTGAATGGGTGGGAATTTTCTGGACTTGCTCCATTTGGAGAGGTGACCAGATTCCACACATCGGGACATTCTCAGGATGAGTACTCTGGTCACCTCGCATTTCATTCTGTGCTGGAATCGATTGCTCACACCGACAGCACACAGGAGGACTTTCTGAGCGATTTTCTTCCCAGACAGTGATGTGCAGAGGGGTTTGGAAAGAATGTTCAGTGTGGAGTCACTGGGGATAAAGGAGCAAGAAATGTCCAATTATGTTGAAGAGAAAGTGGCGCTTTTCCGGGAATCTATCTGCCTCAAAGGAAAATAAATATTATATCTGACTACCTTGGGAGGCAGACAAGATATCGTGTGTCCCTTCTAACCATTCTATGGCCTTACGTGTATTGGACCACGTGGCATGGAAACTGGAGCGTGATGGTCTTTATCGAGATTATTTAGAGGTTTTCTGTCAAAAGCGCGACAGAATTATAGAAGAGATCTTTGTTCCCCCTCAGCGGGTTAAAGAGTATATTTAGATTCCTCATAGGCTTGTCCTGAAGCCAAATCTGACTTCTACTACTAAGATTAAGACAGTTTTTAACTGCAGCCTGAAAACGAATAACTCCTTCTTTTAATGAAGCTACCTATCAGGGAGTGAATCTTACGAGCGACCTACTTAATTTACTGCTCTCCTTTCAAGCGAATAAGCACGTCATGTTGGCGGATATCAGGTAGGCCTTGGAGCTGGAGGCTGATAATAATAAATTCTGTTTCTTCCTGAAGGACACGGATCGCTTGCATTGCTTCAGGTATACCACCATTATTTTCGGATTCACCTCTAGCCCCTTCATATTAAATTGTGTTCTTCAACACCATGTTGCACAGTTTCCCTTGCATTCTTGCTGACGTATAATGGAAAATTGTTTTTACGTTGACAATTTGATGGTGACAAATGATAGTTCAAATGAGCTATGCAAATTATATACACTCTCCAGGAACGACTCTTACAGAAAGGTTTTGAGCTGCAATCTTGCAGCTCTGTGGAGATTCGAGATAAGATGGCGGAGGATGGTACTTATAGCAATCATGGTGTGATTGGGTAAAGGTGCTTTGGTAGAGGTACAGTCCTCTCTCTGACACTAAATGTATCACTCCCATAAAATGTGAGCCTAATGTGTCCACAAAGAGGAACATTTTCACAGAAACTGTCAGGGTTTTTGACCCCTTATCCTTGAATTTGCCTGTCTCATTGTGATATCGTATCCTGTTGAGTAAACTAATGAAAGAACTGCTTGGGATGGTATAAGCAGGAGGAGCCTTTCTTCAAACTTCTCTGGATTGGGAACCGTTTCATTTCCCTGAAAGAGCCTTCTGCGAGAAGGAGGGGTGATCTGTTCCTCTTCTGCGATGCATCTCCAGAAGCGTATGGGTTTGCTGTATATGTGGTGTAAGGCTTTCAGTCTTCCCTGATTTTTGCAACGGCAAAGATGGCACCATTAAAAAGAAAGACTCTCCTCACCTTGGAATTTTTGGTGGTTTACTTGGCTCTGAAATGCTTGTCCACTCTCTTGGGGAGTTGGGAAGAATTCTCACGAATGAAAATAGAGATAGCCACTGATTCTCAGGTGGTCCTCTTCTGGATTATTAGCAGTACTACCCTTCTAGTGATTAAACAGTAAGTGACCACTACCTACGTCCATATACGGTAACAAATACCTACTTATAATAATCAACGAATACTCCAGTTTTCCCTTTGCATTCCCATGTAAAGATATGAAAAGTAAAACTTACCGAATGCCTGAACAAACTATTTGCATTACTTGGCATGCCCAATATGATACACATAGATAGAACAACTGACTTTCTCTCAGAGAAAACTACTGACTACCTATGTGGAAAAGGTATTACGACTTCGAAAACAGGTAGACACCACCCTGATGGCTATGGATATGTGACGAATTGAGAAACTAAATGGCACACTATAGAAGGCCATACAAGTAACTTTGCATTCTTGCAATATGAGGCTATCTTGTTGGGAAAATATTCTATCTGATGCTCTACATTCTATTCGATCGTTGCTCTGCACAGCTACGAATGTGACACTCGTGATAGACTATTTAAATACAGCTGTAAGTCCACTTCTGGTACTTCAATTCTTTTATGGGCCAAACCAGGCAAAGTGTACATTAGAAATCATATCAACTTGAGTAAGTATGGTTAGGGTTAGTAAGTATGGCCCTATGATTACACCTGCTACTTTATAGTAAGTATGACTCTATGATTACACCTGCTACTTTATAGTAAGTATGGCCCTATGATTACACCTGCTACTTTATAGTAAGTATGACTCTATGATTACACCTGCTACTTTATAGTAAGTATGGCCCTATGATTACACCTGCTACTTTATAGTAAGTATGACTCTATGATTACACCTGCTACTTTATAGTAAGTATGGCCCTATGATTACACCTGCTACTTTATAGTAAGTATGACTCTATGATTACACCTGCTACTTTATAGTAAGTATGGCCCTATGATTACACCTGCTACTTTATAGTAAGTATGACTCTATGATTACACCTGCTACTTTATAGTAAGTATGGCCCTATGATTACACCTGCTACTTTATAGTAAGTATGACTCTATGATTACACCTGCTACTTTATAGTAAGTATGGCCCTATGATTACACCTGCTACTTTATAGTAAGTATGACTCTATGATTACACCTGCTACTTTATAGTAAGTATGGCCCTATGATTACACCTGCTACTTTATAGTAAGTATGACTATGATTACACCTGCTACTTTATAGTAAGTATGACTATGATTACACCTGCTACTTTATAGTATGACTCTATGATTACACCTGCTACTTTATAGTAAGTATGGCCCTATGATTACACCTGCTACTTTATAGTAAGTATGGCCCTATGATTACACCTGCTACTTTATAGTAAGTATGAATATGATTACACCTGCTACTTTATAGTAAGTATGGCCCTATGATTACACCTGCTACTTTATAGTAAGTATGAATATGATTACACCTGCTACTTTATAGTAAGTATGAATATGATTACACCTGCTACTTTATAGTAAGTATGACTATGATTACACCTGCTACTTTATAGTAAGTATGACTATGATTACACCTGCTACTTTATAGTAAGTATGCCCCTATGATTACACCTGCTACTTTATAGTAAGTATGACTATGATTACACCTGCTACTTTATAGTAAGTATGACTATGATTACACCTGCTACTTTATAGTAAGTATGCCCCTATGATTACACCTGCTACTTTATAGTAAGTATGACTATGATTACACCTGCTACTTTATAGTAAGTATGACCCTATGATTACACCTGCTACTTTATAGTGAGTATGGCTCTATGATTACACCTGCTACTTTATTAAAAATTAATTCTCGTTATACCCATGTACGTATACCTTCTAGCACTGAAACTACTATCAACATATGACACTTGGCTCCCAAATTGATTAGTGGAGATGATAATGCTATAAGCCTAGTGGATGTCTGCATGCCACTAGTTAGTGGACCAGAAAGTCTTACGAATGAAAAGGAAAGTACGCATCTTTCTGAACCAAAAGAAGTAAACAATCCTTGTGGAGAACCAGTTGAGAGTGAAGTTCCATCCGAACCACTACAGAAATTTCGCAGAATACGAAAATTTTCTGTAAAATTCAAGGATTTTTTAAATGAATAGGACACTATTAACTTCTTCTCATTGTAATACTTGATACTGTAAATTATATAATTACCTCCCCCTGAATAAACTCGAAGAGTTGGGAGAAGAATTTTGAGATTGCCATTTTGTAGTAGGGTTGCTGCATTGGTGTTATATAATAATGGACGTAACTGGTGGGATTATAAAAACCTTTATGAGAGTGTTAGATAATGACCCTGTGCAAGATGGACGCATCTGTGGAAGTCGGGTTTGACTTGCACGAATTAACGCGGGGCAGTCGAGTGCAGAACAAGGCTTGTTCTCACACTCGGAGCTGGCAGACACGACAAAGTTACCGAGTGATGGGACCTGAGTTCAGAGGGGTCAGCTGCAGCTGCGAAAGGCTCTGAGACTCGCGGGCTCTGCGTGGGAAACAAAGGGATCTATGATGTCACTCGCTTTCGCGAGAAACGAATTTGAGAGAGTCTGTTTTCAGAGGGCGAACTGTTAAGACGTGCGATTCTAATGTAGGGATACGGAATATTCCCTAAAGGGAAAACAAGCACAAGAATCCTCCCCCCCCTCTCTCTAGGAATAGTTAGGAAAACAGTAATAATCTAACTACGATATTCGTGAATCTCTCTCTCTCTCCGATAGGTCTATAAAAGTAGTTGTTGACGTGCAAAAGTCCGAAGCACATAGCATCAATGCCCTCTTCCTGATCTTCATAAATGATCTTCAAAATCATATTCTGAGATCATTTGTTGCAGACGAAACAACTATTTATGGCAGCACTTCGAAGAGCATTGATGATCAAGATTTTCTGACTCTCTCTCTTTCTCTCTTTCTTTCTCTCTCTTTTCTAACTTGGAGCATATAGTGCAATGGGGCTTGTTACTTTTAATGCCCCTAAACCAAGCTTCTCACTTTTCACCACCAGTGCTTGAATCCTCAGTTCTCTCCTCGAGGAAGCCCCCTTCTTTGATAAGCTTCTAGGACTGACTTTCACCCCAGGTATGAAATGGAAGATTTACATCAAATCTCTTGCTAAGGTTGCTGGAAAAATGGTTAGACTCCAAAAAGTACCTCACTCATGACGCAATCCTGTACCTGTAAAAGAGTTAGATATGTCTTAAGATGGAGTACTGCTGTCATATCTGGGGATGTGTCGTTCGGAGCACTCTTTCTTGTCTTAACAGAGTACGTAATCGACTTCGCAATCTAATAAGAGATGATCTCTTCTCGTCCCTACAGTCTCTTTTACACAGAAAAGATGTTGCTAACCTCTCTCTACTGTATCGTTATTTTCATAGTAGGCGCTGCTCAACTGAGCTCGAATCCTTGGTAAAACATTCACATCAAGCACTCGTCGAGCTACAACCACAGCAAAAAAAATTATTTCCTCTCTCTTTCTTTCTACACTCATCGAAGTCTCCTGTTTTGCACGCATCTCCTTATATTGTCCAGATTTAATCTTCCTCTGAGGTCATCAGAACTAAGCCTGTCTTTAAGACTCACATTACACATCCATTGTTTCTTTCTCATATCATTTCTCTCTATACAACGCATATTCTCAACCCTAAAGACAAATTAAAAATATCTCTTTCTACACTCATTAAATATACATACATTTAACTCACCTGTGCATTCTTCTACAAGATTTATATATTCGACGTTCGAACAAACAACGTTTTCAAAAAAATGAAAAACTCACTGTTTTTAAATGGACAACAAATACACTTTTAAAAACCAAACAAATCAGACTTAAAGCAGCATAACTTTCGGGTACCGTTCATGTTCAACATGACGCAATTTTTGGAACACACATAAGCGAAAAACTCATCAACTCTATGCCATTACTGGAAGATATCTGACAAAAAATAAACAAAAGAAAAAACATCTCATGACGTCATTTTTTGTGAGTATGTGGACAAAAAAAAAACAGCAAACAAATTAACAATGCTGAACAGAAGAGATACAGTTAAAATTTTCAACACAACAACAAAATTGAAACAAATGCTACGAAAGAGAATACTCTCAAATTACCATCATGTTTCAACAAATCGCAATCATTCACGCATCCCACTTTAAACAACATTTCGAAAAATGAATACTTCAATGCTTGAACAAATAGTTTAATTCTGGAATCAAATATGAATAATCCTCTGGCAAATAGTCCACAAAACACAAAATCTGCACTGAAGAAACAAGTACTTGAAAACCTGATAATTCACAAAACAATTCGAATTTTCAACATATTTTCAACAACACAATATCAACTCGTCGATTCTACGGATTGAAACCTTGTCTGCCAGACAAAACAACAACAAAAATCCCAACTATAAAATTCTCTCAATTGACAAAGAAAAAAAATTAAAATTTCCAAATACCATCTATGCAAAAAGCTATGAAAAGAAATTTGAATTTCAATACAGTCAATTAGATACCACAAAACCTCACATTCAACAAATGAAGCCCAAATTCGAATTTCAAACTCCGTCAACAGACGGCGCTAATTCATTCCAGAAGATAAGTTAAACTTGTAATATACTGAAAGACTCGGTTATATATGTGCCCTTTGCTTTGTTTTTTTTTTTTTTCCATTGTGTAAATAAAATTGGTGAAGTTATCGTTTAAATATTGTTTGTGTTTTCAATGAAGAAATGGGATAGAATAAAAGTTTTCTTTGCACCTAATGATATTTTAACAGAAGGTTGTAGAAAGTTTGACAGGAAAATTAAGCAGAAAATCTACAAGCAGTTTATATTCAGGCTAAGATAGCCGGTTCTCGGGTGTCCAGTGGACAAAGGAAGTGGGCGTCTTTACTCATTGCTTCCAGAAAACTCTCTGATGACTATATTTCTGAATTTTTAAGACGAGGATTGATCATTTGTATAATTTGGGTTATTCAGACTACATTTCTCAGTATTTCTCATCTTGAGTGTTATTCTTACATTCTTCTTCAGGTGTATCTCTTCGAATTCGAGAATATTTCTGTTGCGTAATCTAGACGGAATTTCGAATGGAACCCTTCATTTAATACACGGGGTAGCATGCACTTGTTCCGTCAGTCAGTAAATCACAATTCTTCATATCGCCCGCACCGAGGATTGAACCATCACCCTTCACTTAGAACTGAATTTAACTTAGTACTATATCCAATACGCCGCGGGTCCTTGTGGACAGTTCTAGTATAAATTTTGGGAGCCTTAAATCTATTCTTGTTTTTTCTATGTGTAGTCTTACTACTTATCACTATATATCAGTACTTTTATTACTACATATCACTGTGTGTGTATACATATATATATATATATATATATATATATATAATTATAACCTTATCTATTATTTATAATTAATGGTTTCCATATTGTATTAAATTCTATACTAGGTCTGTTTAGTAAGTCATCATTGCTCAACATGTGCGCTGCTTCTTTGAGTCGTCTTTCTCTCAACTGTTCTTCTCCATCTATAATGTTTACTTCATCTCATAAGGGTAGATGGTTTCCCTTTTCCCTCCATATGTGGCCAGCCATACTCGATTTTTCGATATCTCCATGTATTACGGCTTTCCAGTATTCTAGCCTTACTTTTAGTGGGTGACATATCTCAGCTTTGTATATTTTCCCGCACTTACATGGGATCGCATACATGCAGTTCTTAGTCATACATTTTTCCGTAGGAGGGTTGACTCTCACAATATGCTTTCGGAGAGTTGACTCGCTCCTGAATACTGTCCTGCTGTCATATGAATTACATATTCTTTCGATTTTTCCCGACAAGCCCTTCATATATGGTGTGGTGAGTTTTCGGTTGGTGTCCCTTGGTGTTTGGTCTAGATATCTTGGAGCTGATCTCATGCTCTCAGGATAGTTGTTTCAGTTGAGTGTTTCTCTCAAGCTGTCTATCTCCTCTTGATATGTATTGCTGTTACTACATATTGTCTTTGCTCGATGGTGTAGGCAGTTGAAGATAAACTGCTTATAAACTTTCAACAGCCTACTAACTTTCTTATATGATTACTTTCTTAACTTACACCAACCTACACCCAACAGTGTAGGTCACTTAAATAAATACATATTGTTGTTGTTCATAAAAGGGCTTTGTTTTCCTTTCGTTTGACGACCGTTTTGCTGTTATAAAATATTATTAGAGTTTATAAGGTTGTTACTAGTGGAAAGAACCACCAACACATTAATATACGGAATAAAGAAAGGTTTATTGCAATAGAGCGAGTCAATAATGGAAAGACAGACATAAGTAAAATATTACTAACAAGTAAATGTGATCCAAAAATATTTGTGACGTTTACCTTACCGAAAACATAGATATCAATTAATATATATTCCCCAAATTTCAGTTTCTTTGCAGTATTTTAAATGTTTTTTTTAGGTGGCATGATATAGGAACAACCTCCTATTTGAAAATTTAAATATTTCAGATTTACATTGAATTTGATCCATAGTAATTAGACACCAATTAATTCCCTGAATTTTCATTTCTTCTTAAGACCCCATAAGCCTTAAATTTTCAACATTTTCTAGAATGAAAATCATGTAATGGATTTTGATCAAAATTAAAATAAGTGTTTTGCTGTTTTAAAATATTATTAGAGTTTGTCTTACAGTTCATGCTAAGATGTGTTCCTATAGACAGGCCTTTTAATGTTACTGCAAAGATGGAAGGAACCATGAATAATGTAGATGAGAATTATGCTGAAGAAATGAAGATAAAAATGGAAAAACTGAATCTACACATTGTTGCTGTTCTTCGGACACCACCTGTATGAGCAGAGCTATTAATCTTATGTAAATAGAGATCTTGTTCATCTGTCTCTCCGTCAGTCACAATTTTTCCGTCAGTCACAATTTTTCCGTCAGTCACAATTTTTCCGTCAGTCACAATTTTTCCGTCAATTTTCGTAAACATAATAAATACATTGCAGAATTTGTCTCAAAAAAAAAAAAACAGTATCCCCAACAACATTGGGAAAAATCGGGTATTCTCGGCGGTTTAAGATCTTGACAATGAAAAAAAAAAACAGTATCCCCAACAACATTGGGAAAAATCGGGTATTCTTGGCGGTTTAAGATCTTGACAATGAAAAAAAAAAACAGTATCCCCAACAACATTGGGAAAAATCGGGTATTCTTGGCGGTTTAAGATCTTGACAATGAAAAAAAAAAACAGTATCCCCAACAACATTGGGAAAAATCGAGTATTCTCGGCGGTTTAAGATCTTGACAATGAAAAAAAAAAAATGTCTGAATACCACTGAGGAAGGCTTGTTTTGCCGAAAATTTTGGATGTAAATAAATGTTTTCTTTTATTTAAAAAAAAATCTCTCTCATCGTAATATCTGGTTTCTAACTAATTTTCATATTTTCATTGACCGATGCTTCTAATGTAGTCTTATTGCATGTAATAAATTCCTATCTACGCACGGTCAGACACTTAATAACATTCTCAATACCATTTCCAGGCTCATGAAGTTCAAATAACCAATTACTAACACCTTGTCTATTATTACATGTTTAATAAAGATGACCAAATAAAGTATAATATAAAATGTTAGAATGGGACTTTGTCTTAAATTCTACAGGAGAACTCTTTAAAATTAGAGTATCTACTCATGAAATTTGATTCATTCAGTGCAGCTAGAGTTTTTCAATGAGAAATGGATTTAAGAGGTTGACGGACGTTCCATTCCTTTCTGTAAGGTACGTGGGGATGACATCCGGATTTCGGATCATGATGATGCCAGTCATCTGACAAATCTGCAGAGTGTTGTTGTGGCAATGGATATGGCAGAACACAAATTGAAGAGGAGTAAATGCAAATTTCTTCTCTTGGAGGTAACATATCTGGGCTTCAAAATCAACAATGAGGGCATAGCTCCTCTTCCAGAGAAAGTTGCTGCTATAACAGAGGTTCCCACACCCATAAATGTTACTGAGTTGAAAGCTTATTTTGGGGCAGTGAACTACTATCACAGTCATTTGTCAAATTTGTCAAGCATGCTGGAGCCAGTTCATAGTTTAATGAGAAATGGCACGTCTTTGAGATGGGGGTGACAGTCAGAGAAAAACTTTCGAAGAAAATGCTATGTTTTGCACCTCTCCTAACACATTTTGATTCATCAAAGCCAATTTTGGTACAACTGGATACTTCTCCCTATGGACTGGGAGCTGTAATAGCCCATGCTATGGAAGATGGCAGTGAGAAGCTGATATGCTACCTTTCATGGAAGCTTTCTGATGCCATGGAAGCTTTCTGATTCCAACATTCAAAAAGATAGGTTGGCTTTGGTTTTTGCTGTGCAAATGCTGCACCAGTATTTCTACGGAAATGTTTTCATGATATTCACTGACCACAAGCCGTTGTTGGAACTTTTTGCAGAATACAAGCTGATTCCTCCCCTTGCAGCTGCCAGGATTCAAGGGCGCTATTTCTAGCAGCATACAACTATAAGTTAACTAGCCGGAAGACCCGGCGTTGCCTGGGATTGAATGAGGATCACTACTTTGTACCTTTTCACAATGCTCATAACACCATATTATTTTCTTTGTTTTTACTGCCCCTCACCTCTCCTCCCGTTTTGCCCCCTAATATAGTTGGAAGAAACTGAAATGTTGGAAAACTCTCTCAATTAGTGTCTTACATAATATATGGTTTAAATTTTATTAAAATCGAATATACGTATTTGAAGATTAAAGGGGGTTCTGTCCTCATGGGTAACTTAGAGGCGGAGGCACATATATATTCTGCGTATAAAGGGTAACGTAGAGATTCAAGACCATTTCTATTGTCTTCCCATAACTTCCATAGGCTAGAAGGGCACTTATAAATTCCCGGACCACTCCCATTGTCTTCCCCAGAAAATGTTATACATATGATTTGAATTTCATAAAAATAGGATATATTTGAAGTTTTAAGGGGGTTATTTCCTCATAGACCCCCTTAGGAGTGGTCTTGGAGATTTGGGAACACTTCCATTATCTTTCCCTGTAAATTGTACATAAGAATACGCTTTTAAATTTTATGTAGATTCTCTAACCTTTCTTTCTATAGGGAACATAACATGTGGGGATGGGACAGTGCTATGGAGAAGCAGGGTCATCATAATATGTGAGGATAGGGCAATTGTATGGAGAAGCAGGGTCATCATAACATGTAGGAATGGGGCAGGTCTATGGAGAAGCAGGGTCATCATAACATGTAGGAATGGGGCAGTTCTATGGAGAAGCAGGGTCATCATAACATGTAGGAATGGGGCAGTTCTATGGAGAAGCAGGGTCATCATAACATGTAGGAATGGGGCAGTTCTATGGAGAAGCAGGCTCATCATAACATGTGAAGATGGGGCAATACTATGGGGAAGCTCCAGCCCCTGTCCCATCGCCACAATGTTGTATCCTTGTGCTTGTTTTACAAATACTTCTATTGATTGCGCTCCGATGAACTAGTTGTTCTAGTGGCCCCTCGACGTAAATACACTAGACCAACTTGACAATCAGCTAAATTCCATTCATTCACTGTGGAGGTCCCCAGATGCCAGAGAGCCTTCTACTTCAATAGCTTCTTTCCTCGTGCTGCTGACCTCTGGAACTCCCTCCCTGCTCCCCCGACTGTACCGACATGCAGAGGTTTAGAACTAATGTAAACAGACATCTCACTACACTGCTCCCAACTTGGGGTGACACCCAAAACCTACGCCCTAATTCTCAGTAACCCCTTACGTCTACAGATTCTTGTTCACTTTTGGAATAGCTACGACAACTGGGGTTTCTCCAGTTGAAATGACGTTCAAGCAATGATTAAGAACTGCTTTTCATTTAATGAAGCCTGACACTTATCCGGCTCTAATCTACAAAAACAAGATGGAGCCAGGAACCAAAGTCATGACCCCACTTCAATAATTAAAAGTCGATGATTCAGTTCTGGTGGTAATTTCGGATTGGGTCTATAGTGGGTGATAGACACCATTACTGGCAGGAGTGGTGAATTTTTAAGTGGAGGCAGGAAAAAGGGTTGTGTGAAAACATTATTATAAATGGGAGGGAGGAGGTTGAATCAAAATTAGAGAAATAAAATGTATTCTATAAATATTAAATCAAGGTGAGCAAAATCTATTTTATCCAGTGTCTTTATATTTGTCCTTTGAACCCAAGCAAGTCATAGACAGAATAAATTTTGTATCTGGTTGAAACGATGCCACCGACCCATCCCCTGTCTTTCACTCACAAGACGTGAACCTTGCATCCAATTAGTGACACCCCGCCCCGTCCTGGACCTTACCGAAAGGAAATCAGACGATGCAGCTGGTCGCTCTTGTCTATCAAAACATCTGCGAATGTAATTGACCCCACATCAAAGGGCCAAGCGTTGCCGCCTTTTAACTTGTATTTACAGTTAGCGACATGCTCTTCCTCCAACCCTTAGACGAAGAGAAATTAAACGTTGGCCAAACACCTGGTGTCACCTATTAATGTTGTGACCCCAAATCAGTGCGAAATGTCATTACCTAGCAACTCAAAGAAATCCCTCACACACCCACCTACCCGACCCATGCATATCAGCAGAGAACATATAAAAAGGTGAGTTGGTGAGTTAAACAGGGAGTTCATATCAGTCGAAGGGTGAGCTGCCAGTCTAGTAAACCTGTCACCACCAGAATATGCGCGGAGAGAAATGAAAAAAAAAAAGAAGAATCTGATTCCACAACTGCAGATTTTTTTCTCGGCCGAAAGCTAATTTGATGAAAACAAAGACTTTCGAGATTATTTCACCAAATCTGCCATTGATCTATTACATCGTCGTGAAGAAACGAATACACCCCCTTCGAGAAGATTGCATAGTGCCAAGTGAGACTTCCACGATCACATCCGCATATATGATTTATGAACACTTGCTCCTTGAATTCTGCTAACGACCTTTCTATCCAAAGATCAGTGTGAATCTTGAATGAGTGTTACTTATGACATTCCTGGATCATTGAACTTTTCAACTCCCGTGGGGAGTCTTGTAACAACCTTCCACATTTGTGAGTGAGTAACCCTTTTTCTTCCGTGATTTGTTTGGGACATTATTTTTGTTCATCATTAGTTAACGTTAAACATTATCCCTCTTCCCTTAAAATAGTATTTTGTTTTCTTGTTGTCTGTTTTATATATATTTATCCCTTCTGTTATCATTCTATAAATAAATATTGTTTGAATCTTAACTTGGTGTTTGAGGCGTCTTTTACCTGCTCGTTATTCTTCCTTGTTTTCTATGTGATGTCTTGAATTGGAGAATCCCCATCCACCTGTATTCTGTTGATGATATTAGGACCTAGGGATCTACGAGCCACTTCCAGACACTTTTACTTTTTTTTTTATCATTGTTACGCGCTCGCCGCCATGGTCCCGATGACGGCTGTGTGTGACAACATGCAGACCAACTTTTGAAACTGCCATCTGGGTTTGCAGAGAAACAGATACCTGGCACACAAGTAATTCCTGAAATCCCTGAAGAAATTATGGAACAAGTTGACATGCACATGGGCAATACTACAGCAGATTGCGTGCAGACTGGAAGACCCACAAAAGTTCTAATCCGTACATCAGAATGCTTACACAGACCAGCAATCAAGTTGAATAATCATGTCTGCAGGACAAGGTTAGATTGAAGGTTGTAATATACTGAAAGACTCAGTTATATGCCCTTTGCCCCTAGGGGCTATTTTGGTGTTTTCTTACATTATGTAAATATAGAGCATACCGCCATGTTGGTGAAGCTATCATCTGCTTGTTCAAATAAGCTCTGTTGTTTGCGTTTTGTGTTTGTGTGGTGATATTTAAAGATATAATAAAATCTTTATGATTTCTATGTGAAAATCGATCCAAAAAGGGAAATGTTGTTCGAAAAGGCAGCAGCGGCAAGCATTGTTATTACATATCGAGTCTTGATTCCACAAACATCTCCAATCAGCAGTTTTTTTCAGGTAATCAGAGAAGTGCAAAATATTCAATGCCGAAAACTCGCATGTACTATAAAAACTCAAACACAACTTTTTTTTCCTCTTTCTTCACTTTCTTCCAGAGACAACAGACGTATGCACGACATATTCCTGCCTAGCCTCTTTGGGCCAAAGGGCCTCTCGACAATAGCACCGACATGATGAGAGATATTAACAAACTACTGTATGACCAGCGAAGCACACGCACGTCGCTCAACAAACACACATGTACATAAGTTCATAAACGCACACATTCTTTCACTAACAAAACAAGCACGCTAATATATGCACACACATTTTCATGCCTATTCCATTTACACACACAAACACACAATTTCTCCTTACAGAAAAACAACCCTTTCACTCAGGAACATTCCTTGGACTCTTTGAACTTTCATTCTTCACAAACGCTTTACTTTTCATTGTTTTAACAAGTTGTCAAATAAAATAAATTTTTTTTTTATATTATGATATTTACCTTTTTCTCTACAACAGGGGTGAGCAAACTTTTCATTGCAAGGGTCACATTAAAAAACTCACAATTTCATAGGATCGTACGATTTTATAGGGCCACATTCAAAAACTCACAATTTTATAGGGCCACAGATTATATTAGCACAAAATAATTTAATAGTTAAAATAGACAAAATAAAAGGCTTCTAAAGAAATGTAGTGACTGCGCAGAAGGAAATAATCGTCACACACAGGCGCAAACACACGACCATTAAGTTACGGGAAGCGATATCCGCATCATTAGAGGGTTGCATTATGCAAATTAGGTGCGGTTAGCGGCGAAGAAGGGCAAATAAAAGGAGGGTTTTTTTGATCGATGGTGTTAGTTTTGTGGTGAACATCGAGTTGTTCACATGCGTGTCAATAGAGAGGAAAGGAAAGAAAAGAAAAGAATGGTATTTTCAAGGAACGAAGGAACAATTCGGCGTCATTTTATCACACTCAGCGGTTCTTTGATACGATAGAGGCGCGTTCAAGCTATTTCGGAATTTTACTATGGCGAAGGTATGCATACACAGTGATATGGTAAAGCCATTTACTGGCGAGGGAGACGTGGTTGCATGGCTGAAGAAATTGAGGTTGGTGGCAAGACTTCAGAAGGTGGATGATGTGGCGAGCCTGCTCCCATTATATCTAGAAGGGGATGTGTTGGCCCTCTACTTGGAGATGGATGAGAGTGACCAACTGGATGTAGAGCAGATAGAGGCTCAGTTAAAGGAGGCATTTACAGACGGTGCGTTCACAGCCTATAGAAAGTTGACCATCGTTAGATGGGCTGGCAAGCAGGTGGACGTTTACGCGAACAACATCAGACGGTTGATCAGACTAGCCGGGTTCGAGGGCGTTGGACTGGAGAGACTTGTCAAACTGGCTTTTGTCATGGGATTCCCTGATGCCATCTCCATTGGACTCCAGCAGGCGCCAAAAATTGAGACTCTAACCATGGGAAACCTAATAGCAAGAGCAAGGGTGCTAACAACAGTTAGGGACCAAAGCCAACATGTGGTCGCAGCCGTGCATCCACCCCGCAGTAAAGTCGCAGTTCCCACCAAGAGTTGCCCCAGCGCTGGTGTAACCTGCTACAGATGCGGCGACAGGGGTCACATAGCGAGAGACTGCCGAAGACGTGAAACACGTTGCTACCAATACGGCAAGGTTGGACACTGGGCTCAGAACTGTTCAGGAAACGAGCCAGGGGACGAGGCATCAACGCCAGCCTTCTCCCCCACTAGGATGTAAACATGGTGCTCCCGAAGGTTATCGTCCATGTTGATGGAAATCGGTGTTCAGCGTTAGTTGACATGGGCTGTTTGCAGAAAATAATAGATGCCAGCTGATGCCAATCCTGGAAGATGGAAGATGACAAAGGTGGACATCGTGACTGTTAGAGGCGCGTCCCGTACATGCTGCGGCAGTGGAGTGGTCACCATTGCCATAGATGAAAGCAATTCTGTCGGGATCGATGTTCTGATGGTGCATGATAGACCACTGGGGTTTGATCTGTTATTGGGGATCGATGCGATTAAGGCATTGGGAGGTGTCACTGTGGGGCCTACAGGAGCGGTTCAGATCGGCGATGGAAAAGTCGCTACATGTGCGGCTATCTCCATAAATTAACGTGACTTTACTGCTTCTTTCGACAGTCGGAGACGATCATGGACTGCAGCGTGGAAGTGGGCAGATAACCGCACACCTGAAGAGCTGCATAATGGAGTGTCCGAATATCGGGTGGCTGCAGAAATTCGACCAGAATATGATCAGGAGCTCCGCACGTGGATGGACAAGGGTTGGCTCATGCCATACCCAGAAGAAAGGGGTTGATTCCATTGATGGCCGTGTTACAGCAGAATAAGACAATGGTGCACCCAGTGATGGACTATCGCGAACTTAACGATCATGTGGATACATTCACGGCAAACGCAGATGTTTGCACTGCTAAGATGCGTGAATCGCACCAGAAAGGAACTAACACGTCTCTGCTGGACCTCAAGAGAGCGTACCTCCAAGTACGAATCCACAAGACGCTGTGGCCGTACCAGACTGTGTAGATCAACGGAAATAGGTACTGTCTGACACGTCTAGGATTTGGATTAAATGTGGCCTCATCGTCAGCACGGTGTTATTGCAGGAAGAAACCATGGACCGCGCAACATCATCTTACATCGATGATATCCTGGTCAACGAAGATGCCATGCCCGCGTCTCATGTCAGGAAACATTTGGCTCGGTTTGGACTGGAATGTAAGGACCCGGAGCGGTTCAGGGACGGCACACGCGTGCTGGGATTAATGGTCTGGAGGGAGCGTGGCGTCTTGCTCTGGAAGCAAGGAAACACGGTTCAAGAAGTTCCCAATATCATCACACAACGAAATGTGTTCTCCTTGTGTGGAAGGCTTGTTGGGCACCTCCTGGTGTGTGCATGGCTTCGTGCGGCTTGCGGAGTGATTAAGAGGAGAGCCAGTTCAATCATGATGACAAAGTGACTGACTCTCTCCTCCGGAATATGATGTGTGAGATTATTGATGCAGTAAGGCAGAGTGATCCAGCTTGTGGAGACTGGTGCGTAAACGTCCGGGAAGTGAATGTGTGGGTCGATACCAGCTTGCTAGCAACTGTGGTGGCATTGGATAGACATGGGACAGTGTTGTAGGATGCTTGTTAGCTGCGACCTGAGAACGATGCCCAGCATATTAATTTAGCCGAACTGGACACCATGTTGAAGGGCATCAACTTGGCTTTGCAGTGGCAGAGCAAGGTGTTGCACATAAAAACCGACTCTGTGTGTGTGTACCACTGGGTGTCGGACACTCTAACTGAGAAAGCATGAGTTCGCACCAAAGCAGCCAGTGATATGCTAATTAGGAAACGGTTGAGCACACTCAAAGAGCTGGTGATGGAGTACAAGCTCTTGGTGGATGTAGCGTTGATTGCATCGATTCAAAACGTGGCCGACCAACTGACGCGCATGCCACAGCGTTGGTTTGACGCAATGAAAAGGGAAAGGGGGCCCGAGCCCCTGATCGGTGCTGTACAAGTAGATGAACTAGATATGGCTCGGATCATGGCTATTCACAAATGCAGTGGACACTCAGGAGTGCGACGCATGACTTATTTTGTCCGAAGAGTTTGTCCTGCAACGGCGAAAGCAACAGTTAAGTCGGCTATACGAACGTGCGTGGAATACAAATCAATAGATCCAGCACAGGTTCACTGGGAGAAAGGAAAACTGGAGGTGAGCAGCAACTGGCAGAGGTTGGGGATGGACATTACACATTACGGTGGTTATCATTTCCTAACTATCACAGATGATGGCCCATCGCGGTTTTCTGTGTGGAGGCAGTTGGCACGACAGGACTTGGCAAGCGTAATTGGTCAATTGAAAGTTGTCTTTTTTGAGCATGGCCCACCGTGGGAGCTACTTACGGATAATGACACAGCCTTTCGCAGCAGGGAACTCAGGATTTTCACAGATGAGTAGGGGCGTGAACCTGAGATTCTGTTGCGCATTTTGTGGTGAACATCACGTTGTTCACATGCGTGTCAATAGAAAGGAAAGAAAAGGAAAGAAAAGAAAAGAACGGTATTTTCAAAGAACGAAGGAACAATTCGGTGTCATTTTATCACACTCGGCGGTTCTTAGATACGATAGAGGTGCGTTCAAGAAAATATGCAATTAATTTTTTATCATTTAATGTTATAAAGAACTCTAGAATATTTGTAGCAGTCATAAACATTCATATTTATTTTCTTATGCGGAAAGCAGTCCCTGTTAAGTGATTTGGTCACACACTGACCAATCAGCTTGCAGGGTACATTAATTTCATCCGTCCCCTAAAGAACTATTTCAAACCCCTTTGGAATTGCATCAGTCATCAGAGAGTTTCCTAGAAGCAACAAGTAAAGATGCCCCCTTTCTCTCTCCTGCCTTTATCCACTAGATTCCCAAGCACCGTCTATCTTCGCCCAAAGATATACTGTTCGTAAACTTTTGCCAGTCAATTGAACTTTCTTACTTTCTTCACTTGGCCGCTGTCCTAACTTTGCCTACCTAAACCCAACGGTAGAGGTAACTTGAATAAATACCTGTTCATTGTTTGTTTATAAGGTTTTGTGTTTTTTTTTTGTTGTTTTTTTTTAACATAGTTCACCCCAAACAAGGCAGGCCGCCACTGTAGACGTAAGGGGCTACTGAGAAAAAAGAAAAGGCGAGAAGGTTGGGTGGGGGGGGGGGGTCAGCCTAAATTGGGATCTGCGCAGCGAGATGTCTGTTTACATTAGTTTTAAACTTCTGCATGTCAATACTGTCGAGGAAACAGGGGGCAGGGAGGGAGTTCCAGAGGCCAGCAGCATGAGGAAAGAAGCTATTTGAGTAGAAAGTTCTCCAGCATCTGGGGACCTCCACAGTGAATGAATGAGATTTAGCTGATTGTCGAGTTAGTCTAGTGAATTTACGTCAAGGGGGCACCAGAGTAGCCAATTCATCGGAGCATAATCCATTGAAGTATTTGTAAAACAAACATAAGGATGCTACATTGCGGCGATGGGACAGGGACTGGAGCTTGGTTGACAGTGTGACGTTTTCATTGTTATAAATAATATTATAAGAGTGGGTCTTAACAGTCTATGCTAAGATCAGCCTTTATATGTATTATTTGGATTATTCGGACTACTGCTTTCATCTTGAGTGTTATTCTCACAACATTTTGACTGATGTAACCTCTGACTTCTTAAGGTGTATCTTGTGCAAACACATAATGACAAAGTTAACAATAAGAATTAACTCAGACATGTGTGCACGTTTCAATCACTTTATTCAGACTGCTTGTTAGCAGTCGGGAGAAAAAGGACCTCTGCTATTATGAGCTTGTTAGTATCGTGGTAGGAAGTTACAATAAAGGGAATGGTATGAGGAGTAGATAACCCTTATCTAACATCGTCGAACTCGGGAATTTTTCTGTCGAACTCGGGAATCTGTACAGAATTTCGAACGGAACTTTTTATATAATCCACAGGAGTAGCTTGCTCTCGTTCCTTCAGCCATGACTGAGTAGAAGTCTTAAGTAATTCGCAATTGTATTCTTAGTATCTCGCCCACACTGAGGATTGAATCTTCAACTTCCAGATGGCTTACGGAACAAGAGCATGCTACCTCCGTGAATTAAATAAAGGGTTCCGTTCGAAATTCCGTACAGATTCCTGAGTTTGACAGAAAGATTCCCGAGTTTGACAAGATACACCTGAAGAAAGTCGGAGGTTACATCGGTCAAAACGTTGTGAGAATAACGCTGAAGATGAGAACAGTAGTCCGAATAATCCAAATGATCCAAATTATCAATCCTTATCTCAAAAATTCAGAAACAGCCTTTATATATTCACATGAAATCCATTTATTTGAAAGACAAAGTAACTTAGTTTAAACGTAAAAAATTATTAACAGTTAACGGCCCGCATGAATTCCTTTGATGGACTACTTTCGGCCCACAAGACATAGTTTTCTCACAACTGCTCTACAAGGTCAGTTTATAGTGTGGAATCCAGCTGACCAAAAAGAGACCACTCTGGATGGATGTAAAATTTGTCGTGATCAGTAGGAGCACCTCGGGCAACTGGCAATAAACTAATCTCTCTTGCCGAAAGTGAAGGTAATGCCTGGTAGGATAGCGCCTGTTCCAGGGGTATTTACCTGCCATTGCAGTAAGATCAGACATGCTGTCAGTTAATAGTGGGGAAATCCCTTCCTCCCCCAATAGGGGGCACTCTAGATGGATGCAAAATTTATCGTGATCGGACTCGTCGACATTCCCCGGAAGATGTGCCACAAGCGACCTGTAATAAACCAATAACCTCTCCCAAAGGAAGGGGTAATCCTTGGGAGGACGGCCTGCAAAGACTGAACAGAACCATACCTATTTTCGAGCCCCCCCTCTCCTGCCAGTGCCAGGTTGGTGACAAGAAGAGTAAATAAGATTAATTTATAACCGAGTTTTTGAATGAATTAAAGTGCTTAGAAACTATTGATAAAGCTAAAAACTTATTCTAGCACAAGTTAGATTTGTGGGACTTTCTTTGTAAGAATCGAATTCAGTACTGTTTTAATGTTTACTTAAGTTAAGTTCCGTTTTTATTTTATATATATATATATATATATATATATATATATATATATATATATATATAGATAGATAGATAGATAGATAGATAGATAGATAGATAGATAGCTAATTAGAGCAGTATAGTGTTTCCACTCTGGAACACCATAGATTTGGGTCGTGGCCTTCTCCAAGCTGACTGCTGTAGAAGTTCTAACTCGAAAACGAGGCTGTGCGTCGCGGATGAATATCTATTAACATTTCACAGCGAGAATAAATAAATAAATAAATAAAAACAATATGGCGGATTCGTCTACGTTTTTCCTTCTCTTGAAGTGCTACCCTTCACACATATTTCACATCCCTTCTCACTTGGATTCGACTATGATCAGGGATTTATAGTGGTGATTATTACCTTTCTCATCTTTTTAATTCTGTCACCGTCTAGATATACACACATATATGTATATATTGATAGTTTTTTTGAAAAAATAAAATTAAAAAAAAAAACACCTGCGACATTTTTTAGGTTTAGTTTAGGTATTATTATTATTTTCAGTATTTTTAAAAAATATATAATTTGGAAAAAAGCAAATTATTTTTGATTTTTTTTTTAGATGGATTAGAATTTTAGCTAGATCTGTCTATTAACTTATATCATCGGTGTCTTAACTTTATAATTATTACTATTATTAGTCTCTTTAATATATATAGGAGTGATTGTACTTTTAAACAAGAGACACCATTACAAAGTGACAACAATAATTCTTTTACTTATTTACCTTTGGTAAATAGTAATAATAATAAACCTATATTAAATAAATGTCTAAATAGCGACAGGAAGTCATTAAAATCTCTATTCCAACAACTTGCACGACGTCCACATAATTAGATCGCAGCACTAGATTTTTTTTATGTTTCTTTCTTTAAAATAAAAAAAAAACATTCTCCAGATTTAAAATAAAAATAGAATAGATTAAAAGTGTTTTATCATTATTTCATAACCAATTCCTTTTTTTTAATAAAGACTTCATTGTATTAGCATAAACTTAGAATCGAGAGTTTTCTTAATTTTATTTCGAATAGAAATGAAAATTCTTGACTCCTTGTATTTGTCTGATATATTTTCTCCTTTCTTCTTCGGTTTCAAATATTGTTGTACATGAGATATATTTGTCATAAGGAATGAATTTAACAATTTTAAATCTTCTATTAAAACGATTTCCTTAGAAACATATGTTTTTGTTTTATATACGGTTTTATTCCTTGTCCCCTCTCTAAAAACCCAACTGAATCCCCGATTGTGTTGTTTGTATACAGTACACAAGTGATAAGTTGTCCTTTAGTTTGTAGTAAAGTTGACCATTGCTAAACTAAAAACTGTCTAGTATTATTTCTTCTAGTTAAATACTGGCTTTGTGATTTCTTCTTTAATAAAATCTACCCCCATTTTTATCCTATTTTTGATATATTAAGTAATAAATAAAATCGCCGCCCATGTTTATTTTTTGCCCACATCAATTTCATTGTTTCCTTGGTTTTCTTCGAATTGTATTATCCATTTCATCCCCCCCTCTCCTTTTTATTCCCCCTTTTTTTACGAAAACTAAGAAAAAAACAACACTGACTCTAACTTTTGATATATTTTTTAAAATTTACAACTAGATTTTGTTATATTTTTTCTATCTGTGCATTTCGTTTTTTTGATAATTAATTAAGAATTAGTCTTTTTTTGTTGTTTTTGTTTTTCCATGTCATTTTTTGCTGTCAACACCGATTTTCTCTAACTGTCCAATGTTCTCAGTTTTGTCAAAATTGTGTGATTTTGTCCCCATCCAAATTTACTTATTTTTAAAATTAATTTTTTTTAATTTTATGTAAATTATTTATTATTCCTCGATAATTATAATTTTGTAAACGATTAAAATTAATATATCTCCTACTGAAACCTACTTTTAAATATGCGATTTTTTTTTTAAATTTCTAGTTTTTGGTTAACCCTTTTGTCCTAAAAAAAGTTAAAATCTGTCATTTTGTCATTGATATCTTTTTTATTATTTAATTGTTATTAATATATAAATTTTCTTTATTCTTTGAACTTAAAAAAAATATTTTTGCGGGACGAATCATTTTCTACATTGATCTTTTTTTTTTTTTTTTTAAACATATTTTTAAGTACGCGTTCATTTATTTAAAGATCATTCCGACTTTCGTGGTGGGATGAAAGTGTAGTATCCCTTCTATCCTTGGTCAGAAGAGAATCAGACAAGAAATCATTCCGACTTTCGTGGTGGGATGAAAGTGTAGTATCCCTTCTATCCTTGGTCAGAAGAGAATCAGACAAGAAATCATTCCGACTTTCGTGGTGGGATGAAAGTGTAGTATCCCTTCTATCCTTGGTCAGAAGAGAATCAGACAAGAAATCCTTCTCGGCTGAGGCAATTATTATTTTTGTCTTCAACCCAGAGTTCCCCTTTTTAGGGAGCTGGATTTCCCTCTACATTGAACACCGAATTTGTGTCTAATCTTGTCATCATGGGGAGGCAAATCATCAGATATTTGTAGAGATAATTTTTAAATGTTTTTTTTTAATCCTTTTTTATAAAAGTAGTGTATAGTAATGAACATATTTTGATCAAATATGTATTTATTTTTAATCTGAAAAATATTCACACCTGGATTTTTTAAAATATATTTCTTTTTCATTTCACAGACAAGTATCTTTTGTATTTACTTCATAATGAAAATCTATGTAAAAATATATTTTAAATCCGTTGTGTGTGAACAAATTAAACTTGTCTTACGATTAAATAGTTATTTTCTAGATTCATATAACTGACCACTCCGAGAATTGCAATAGTTGGTTTAGAAGCACAACTGAGCCATGATACTCGGCTTTGAGCTATACACGTTAATTCTTGCTAGAAATTACTTCCGAATTGCTATTTAAAAGGATTCAAAATCACTTTCGAATTTTCTTCTGTCAAGAATGAAAAAGGCGGCATCTTCATTAAAAAAAAATGAAAACAAACATGTCTGACAACGTCGTTTAGTAAACGACGTTGTCAGAGTCAGACGTTTACCATGTCCGTGGAAAATTCGAATGCCATTTTGAAGCCTTTAAAATGCCAATTCGAAAGTAATTTCTGGCTAGAATTAAAGTGTATAGACCAATATTAAGTATTATGGTTTATTTGTGTCCCTAAACCAAAGAAAAACATAAAAGAGTAGTCCTCGAAGGAGCCACTATTCTATATATAAAAAAAAGAAGCTACTAAATATTGTCTTAGGAAATTCGAATGTGATTTTGAAGTTTTCAAAATTCCAATTCGAAAGTAATTTTGCTAATTGTGTAGAATCACTCTCGTCTCCAATCCGGTGTTTTTTGTTTTGTTTTAAACAAAAGCAGAAAACATGCCCTTCATTAAACCTAAGTCCGGGTGGCAATAAAAAATGGCTATTGTTCACCTGATGATGTACATAAGGAGGGTGTACAGTAAGGTTTGTAAAGTCTATCTTCACGAACCAAGGACGTATGAAAATATATTTGCAATTAAGCTAAACATAGGCGTCCATGGTTCATCCATGCAGGGAATCATCAGGCTAAATGCTCGTAGCTTAATTGCCATAGATATATTTTCATGTGATTTATAATTAAACCCGTTCAAATGAATTTATAAAATAAACTTAAAACCAGTATTTTTTTCAAAAGAGCTGAAATTTAAATATATATTATGCATATATTTAATAGTCAAAATTTCAAGGTTAAAGCTCGATGGATGTTAATTTTTTAACAACAGGCCACATAAATAAACAATAGAGTTCTACATTCCAATGACTATCAAAAGATCCATGGTTGTTCATGTGTAGATGAAACTGACCGTACAGTTATATAGATTGTTTGATAAATTAATAAAGTGATTATTTGAATGTGCACTCTATTTATATATATATATATATATCTGGTAAAATTTTAGATTAACACCTACTCCTCCCCTCCTCCTCCAAAAAAAAATAAGATTCTATTTTTTTTCAGGTAATTATGTGTGAACACACTGGAAAATTATTTTAGAATTTAGAGTGGAAGATCAGTTCCGTATATAAATGATCCTTCATTTCTAACTTTTTAGGGCTGTTGACTAAATATTTTTACTACTTACCCTAAGTCCGACTGGCAAAGCCATAAAACCACACGTAATCGCCTTTAAAAAGTAGACCCCCCCCCTCCTAAAAAAGAATGCACAGAATTTATTTTTCATAGCATAAAAAAATAGTTAACTGCCTTAAAATGCTAGAATGGTTCGGAAATTTATATGCGAAACTGATCCCCACATCTAAATAAATTCCCCGAACAGAGCAGTTTTGCATCACTTTTATGTCCCTCTTATGAAGATTAATGGATCAAATTTCATGCAAATCTGAGAGATTTGAATTTTCGGATGGGAGGTTGTGTCCATATTGTGCTTCCTAAAAACTCTTTAAAATTCTCCAAAGAAACTGAAATTTGGGGAATATTTATTAACCGATGTTTAATCCCCATTGTTAAAATTTCACAAAAATCGGTGATATCTGAATTTTCACAAAGGGCTTCCACACCCTTTTTACCCCCTTTGTATTAAACTAAATATAGCACACATTTGGTTAATTAGTTTAGGAGTGAATCCTGTACATACAAATATATAAACATATACATAACTTTATAAAGATAGAGATTATTGCGAAATAAGAGAGAATCGAATCCTATTATTATCACTAATTAATTAGTCTTTGTTATTTATTTTGTGTCGGGTTATCAAGTTGTGCGTGATTTTCTTTCACTGCCGTTAACTTTGATTCTTACAGATTGACAATGTATTTGTCTTCCTCGCGTTTATATAGCTTTTTTGTTCTATTGATTGATAAACACTCAGAAAATAACAATCTTGGCCTGGTTTTCCTAACTATGGTAGACATTAAGGGGCTGGGGGGGGTCAAGGCACAGGCAAAAGAGACAACCAAAATAACAATAACACTTTCGCTGTTGCGATACCTTGTTATAATACATTTTCCTATTCCAGTAGCTTCTTTCAAATAACTGCAGGCTTGTGAAATTCTATTCCTGCTGACTGTTTTCCTCCTACCTATAGCCTTGGTCTTTTCAAGACTAAGGTCAATAGGTATCTCCTGTCTTTGCGTTAATCCTCTTTCATTCTTTTTAGCTTCTTACATCAAGTGGCTTCATGCTTTGTCTAGAGCGACTCCCTTAAAAATAATAGAACACATGCACACATTAGACTTCCATATATAGACAACAAAAATAAAATCCTACATTAAAAGAAAATGGAAAACAAGGCAAAAACTATACAAACATCAATCAATAATTCGACCAATAAACACAAAAGCATTTATCTGACGGAAGATCCCGCACTGTCTGCCAAGCTCCAGCCCCTGTACTTGTTTTACAAGTACGACTACGGAATGTGTTCCGCTGAACTTACTTCACTTGTACTCCTTAAACAAAAATACCCCTGACCCACCCAACAAGCAGAATCACACCCCTTCACTGTAGAGGTCCCTAGAGGCTGGAAGATTTTCTACTCTGATCGCTTATTTCATTGACAACTTGCCTTATGAATTCTCTCTCTGCTCCATTTCTCCGACCGTACAATCATCATCATCATCTTCAGTTTAATGTCTGTTTTACATGCTGGCATGTGTTGGGCGGCTTTAAGAAATTGACTTCCAAACTAACCTATCCCTGGGCAGGTCTTTATTTATCCCTCTTTCTCTCAAGTCTATTTTTATCACATCCTCCCATGTTCTTCTTGGCCTTCCCTTCTGAACTGGACCTGCTATCTTAACTGTTCTACATCTACTGACTCACAAACTCTCATTCATTCTTTCAACGTGGCCATACCATAGAAGTTTACTCTTCTGCACACCCCTCCCTATTTTATCCAGATTTAATCTTCCCTTGAGGTCGTCAGAACTGAGCCAATCTGTAGGATTCACATTGCACAACCATTGTATCATTCTTATATCATTTCTATCCATGTGACGCATGTCTTCGACCCTCACAGGCCAGGTTTCACTTGCATACATCATCACACTGCATACACATGCCTAATAGACTCTTTCTTTGGTCAACAGTGGTAACACTGCTGGTTAGTAATGGCAGAAGTTCCCTGAACTTACTCCATCCACTCCTAACTCTTGCAATCACACTAGCACCTGCTCCACCCTGTACTCCAATGGTATCACCAAGGTAACAACACTTCTAGACAACCTCGATATCTTCGCCATCCAAATATACTTTGTTCTCATCCATCTCCATTGTCTTACACTTCTTGCATATAAACTGGCAATCCTCTCTCAATCTACCAGTAATTCCACTGCACTTATGTACCCAATGCATTGAATTGCACCTGACTTTCTTTCCTCTTTTTGGGATCTTTCCCACACTACAACCACTGATCATCACTTTGGTTTTGGTAACATTTACTCTCAGACCTTTACTTTCCATAGCATTCCTCAAAGTCTTTAACATAACAATTAGGACTTCCATTGTTTCACACACAAGTACTAAATCATCAGCATGCAGCATCACTTCTGGACTATCCATACAAAACTCTCTGGACAATGCTTCTAAGCGACAAATGAAAAGCAACTGACTCACTACAGAACCGTGATCTACTCCTACTTTAACATTAAAACTGTCACTAAATGTTAATTCCAACACAACTTTGAGCTTGAACAACCTTCACTAACCACTCGTTTGTCCCTAGTTTACGCAATGCCCACCAGGGGAACATCTCTTGGTACTCTGTCAAAAGCTTCCTCCAGATGCACAAAAGCAAAATACAGGTTCTTATTATTATTAAGGTACTTCTCTTACATTTGTTTCAAGATAAAGCACCAGAGATACTTTGACCAGGCATAAAACCAAACTGCATTTAATCTATGCTTATCTGACTTCTTATTTGCTGTTCAATTATTCGCTCAATCACTTTCAAGACCTGATCCATCAACGTTAAGCCTCTGTGATTACCTCTATTAATTACTTCCTCTTTACATTTGTAACAATTCACAATTGTACTGTTCCCAGTCTTTCGGGATAACCTCTTCTTTTATGATCTGATTTGTCAACTTTGTGCAATGTCTGTTTCACCTGCAATCTTCAACATTTTTGCAACAACGCCCGAGGTTCCTGCAATCTTCAACATTTTTGCAACAACGCCCGAGGTTCCTGCAATCTTACCCTTCTTCATCTTACAGCTTTCCATACTATTTCTTTCTTAATTCTTATAGCTGGACCAGATACTGCTTCTGCAACTTCTAGATTTTCACGGTTCCATGAAAACTCAGTATTCAACAATTTCTCCTAATGGAATTTCAAAACATCCCATTTGTTGCTAACACTCCATTATCATTTCGAATGCACTTCTCTCCAACAATATCTATAGAATCAAATTGACACTTACCAGCATAACAACCTTCAATATGCAAATGTTGCTTGAATGTAGCAATATTTATAAAGTGAATTGTCTACTCGTGAACTGGCAGCCAATCGGAGTACTGTATATGTCCTACCAAGAAAGCACCGGTATGTTGCCCTAAGGGCTGGCACATCGTATTTTCAGGCAGCAGATGCAGAGTGCCAATACGCACCCATTGAAGGCGAAGCATCGCCAATTGCCTAGGCATAGGATAAATGCTGTATATTCATTATGGGCTGCCTTAACGTAATAGTAGTAAAAGACCACCAGCCCTTAATAGGAGTATTTGGCAACAGGGACCTTGGCAAGATAAATAATCCATGCCTCTTTAAGCTTAAAGAGAAATCACTCGGGTATTTTTTTACGATCCAGCACTGCCCAGGAAAGTTGCATCAGGATTTTGATGCCGTCTCCTGCAATCCAGTCTCCACAATGAGTGCCCTTAGATCCCTATCCTCCAACACACCCTTCCTCTGAAGACATTCATCTCTCGGACAAAATAGATTCCATGGTGGAGTTAGCAAGCCATGAATGATTATAGGGACAATGATTCAATTCTGTCATCTGATCACTTCCATGCATCATGCCGAAATGATCAACACCATACAACAAGGTTTTTCATACAAACGTTCACTTACTGAACCGGAAATCCGTAACTTCTGGGAGGTACGCCGTCGACTCAGTACCGACAAGGCTTAGCACTGATGGATGCGAGAATCGTGGTACCAAAATCTCTGAGGAAAAGTACTACGATATTTACACTCAGCCCACCAGAGCACGGTTGGCATGAAAGTCTATGCCAATGAATCAGTATATTGGTCTGGTATGAATGCATCCATATGCAACTTTAGAACCAATTGCCTCATATGCAGAAGCATTGCTCCAAGTCAGCCACCTGAACCACTCATATTAACCCCAGCTTCAGATTGGCTCTTCCAGGAGATAGTGATGGACCTTTTTTACGTCAGACACATTGCATACCTTGTCTGTGCAGACAGACTCACTGGCTGGATTATTTTGTATCATCTTAAACCAGGGCATGCCATCACCTCAAAACTAATATTTATTTGTCGGAAACTATTCCACACATATGGTACCCCAGAAGAACTTAGCAGCGATAGTGGCCCACCTTTTAATTCCAACCTGTTTCAGCAGTTCCTCAAGACATGGTGTGTGAAGCACAGACAGTCCTCAGTGGCATACCCTCAATCTAATGGTTAAGCAGAGCTTGCTGTAAAAAAACAGCAACGAGGATAAATCATGGTAATACAGGTCCTCAGGGTTTGTTGAATAATGACAGTGTCGCTCGAGCCATCCTGCAATATGGCAACACCCCTATCCAAGGCATTGGTTTATCCCTAGCACAACACTTGTTCTGTCGCCAACTTCGTGACTTCATACCATCCCAACCTACAAAATGGATAGCTGCAGCTAGGAACCGTGAAATAAGCTTATCTCAACGTGACGTTCACCTCACTGAGCGATACAACCACACAACGCATATTCTATGTCCACTACAAGAAGGAGAAAGAGTATCAATACAACGCACAAACAATCGTCGATGGGACACAACAGGCTTTGTTGTCAAAACTCTCCCTAACCGTCAGTATCGGATCAGGATTGATGGGTCAGACAGAATCACTTTGCAAAACCGCAGATTCTTCAGAAAACTTGCACCACCTGTAATTCCAGTTCCCATTTCCAGTGCTTTGCCTGAATTTCCCATACACCTGATACACCAGTGCCACAAACCAGAGGGCACGTGATGACATCGCCCAGGTACCCAACATCACCAAGCACTGCTAAACCAATGCCAACAAAATCCGCCCGGGCATTGTCCAGGTTACTCTCTCACAATAAACCAGGACAAAAGGCACTCAAACTTCTCCAAAGACCATTACATTCATATATGGGGGGGGGGGGGGAGAGGTATGAAATCAAATTGACACTTACCAGCATAACAGGCTTCTATATTCAATATGCAGATGTTGCTTGAATGGAGCAATATTTATATGGTGAATTGTCCACTCGTGAACTGGCAGCCAATCGGAGCTCAGATAATGGACTTGCTCATCTTGTCATAGTGAAACATTCCAGCTTTCATATAAACTGGCTTTTTGGTTTTCCTTCAGTTTTTTACTTATTTTGTTACTCAACTGGTCACACAGTTCAGCTCTAAGTACTGAATTGTTTGTTTTTTGTTTTTGCTATCTGTTTAGCTATCCTGAATACGTCATTCTTTTGATCATCCCTTCATAGTATATCTGGAAACCTGGCTTGATCAGTCTCCTTTTTGGCTCGTCTTGCTTCCCTCTTTGCTTCCAGATACACATCCTTATTCACTAAACCTTTTATCCACTGACTCTTTCGTTTTCGCTTTCTTTTATACATTTCTCAATTTCCTCATTCCGTCACCATGTCAACCTATGCCTTCGAGGCTCTTGCATCCATCCACAAGTCTGGTCTGTTACATCCAACAGTATATCCTTCAGTATCTTTCATTGTTCTTCCACACTTTCAACATGCAGAAATTTAAATGTAATGTGAACAAACATCTTGCTACCCAACTCTCCATCGAGATTATCCCCTTATAAATCTGGCCTCTACCACAGTAGCCCCTTACACTTCGGTGGTGATATGCCTTGTTTCGGGTGACTTAAAGTAAAAAATAAAAAACCTAAGAAAAGGACATTGTGTCAAATAAATTTTGAATTGTGTCATACGTATCTCACACAGACATAGCTTTTATTTATCTCCTGTCGAGGAAGTTAAAAACAAAGGCAGGTGGGTATTGAAAAGCCAGTGCACTAAAGGAAGTGCATTCTTGCCTACAAAAGATTCCTGAGCAGCCTCGTTGGCAAACCCCGGTAGGGGCGCCTCAGGCGATTAACAATAAACTAAGCCATTCTCAAAGAGAGAATGTAAAGCCTCGGATGGTGGACCTCCTAGAACTAAACTGAACCATATCGCAGCCCAACATAAACAAGGCCATTGTCGGACTGATTGTCGAGGGCGTATCTTCGATTGGTATGAATAACACTTACTCAATTTGTGCCAGGTAGACCTACCTACTCCAAACATAAACTGCCCCCCCCCTCCCTGTGTTCACCTTTTCACAGTGAAGAATGTCTTTATAAACTGTAAAGAATATAAGAAAACGTACAATAAATACTACCAGTCACAAAACTTTTACATGCTATTAAAAAATCTACCCACTTCTCAAATAAAAACATTTTCAACCATTAACGAACCCCCCCAAACTGATTAGATAGCCCCAAAATGTACTCCCCCCCCAAAAAAAAAATGAAATCCTTACAGACTAAAGAATACAAGAAAACACTAATCTACAAAAATGACCCCAAAAGAAGTACACACTACTAAAAAAAATTTTTTTTCAACTTAAAACAACGAAACAATAACTACAAACTCTTAATGTCTTTCACAACACTTATATCACCTATATGCTTATGTTGGGGATAAAGTGTCTTTCTATGTTCAAGACAAGGTTAAAAAATAGTCAGGTTTACTAAAAATCTCTCGGCATGCCCTCACAAGTAAGAGCCCTTCAGACACCAGGAACTGACTTTGCTCCCCGTTTCATGCAGTAGATGTGCTGGCTAAGACAGATGGCTTTCTCAGACTGTCTAATAATCCCCCATCCCCACCCACCAAGTGACCTACCCGCCTTTTAAATAATATTAGATATCACAAACCGGCGAGTTTAGTGTGCAAAAATCAATAAATATAGTGAAATTCCCTTTAATTGCAACTTGTGATAATTTGTTTATTTTTGTGGATCATCGTCAGCCTGATCCTCCTCCTCCTCCTCCTCCTCCTCCTCCTCCTCCTCGGGTATTTAAGGTGCTGTCCGGACTCTGGGATGGGCCATGCCTAACGCCTGCTCTCCATGCAGTCCGGTTCAAAAAGTTGATATCAGTCATGCTGTATGTAGTCCAATCACTTAGAAACTCAAGCGCCAGGTCTTCCTTGATCTACCACACTCCCTAGCGTCAGTCAAAGTTGGGCTTACGTGTCATGTTTGGTACGATTTTTATGTCTGGGCTGGCTTGATGTAATAATTACTGTTTCTATTATTTTTAATTTTCATTTACCACAAGACGACATAACATTTGTAAGGATCTTTCACTTATTCAGCTATACACTGAAAATTGGCCTCTGAACCATTAACGGACAAAACAGCAAATTTTCTCATTTCCAACAAACTTTGGACAATCATAATCCGGTGACTAATGGTACTACTAAAATAAATTTGGTACCATTTTTGCAAAGGTCTATGCGCCCGCATTAAAAGTTTTTATATTTAATGAAAATAAAATTTTGATTTGGGATACCTACTAATAAGCTTCTTTGGTATCTTTCTCTGTTTAGGACCAGGTTAAAAAATAGTTAACTTTATTAAAAATCTCTCGGCTCTCCCCTCCCCCCTTCGAGTGCCAGGAACTGACTTTGCTCCCCTTTCATACAGTAGATCTGCTGACTAGGAAGATGGCTTTCTCGGACTGTCTCATACCCCCACCTCCACCCCATGTGATCTACCCGGCTTTTAAATAATAGGGTTATTTGGAAGTTATTTTCTACAACCGTCCAACACATGCCAGCATGTAAAACGGACATTAAACTGATGATGATGATGATGATGTAAAAAATAAACTCTTTTCAACTCTTACAGAAGAAACTTAAAACAATTAGCCCAAAAGTATGTTACACTCTTGAAACATCAAAACATTATTAAGAAACATTGTACAAGTAAACAACAAACTGCAAGCTCAAGATGTCTTCAGTGACTTTGATTTGTTTAGCCTCCATCTTGTGTGCGCAACAATTAACAAACCTGCGTGTTTAAGGATACTTTATTTCTCCAGCAGCTGTGAAAAGTCATTGGCACTTTTAGAAATAAAAAGAAAATACTACTATTGCAACCTGTTCTCTTAAAGCAGGGGCGGGCAAATTTTTCAGAGTGAGGGCCAGATGAGACTTTTGGAAGGAGATCGCGGGCCGGAGTGAAAAACGAAATCTCAGAATTACTATATTTTGTTTACATGAATAAATTGTACAAAAATTGCATTGAACACTCTACAAATCTGATATTTTTTCTCAAGAGACTTCTGTATGTGATGTTATAAAAGGCTCCGACGAAGAGCCATAATGATGGGGGAAGTAGCAAGTTGATCCAGCATTTTTAAAGAAAAATGAAATATACATGCATCATCGCTCGCTGATATTTATACATTTTTATCCCACTGTAAATCTTAATTGAAACCTACTTTTACGTCTATGTCGCAAAATGATATTAGTTTTACTGGGAGGTCCGCGGGCCAAATTGCAATAATAAAGCATTGCAGGGTGGCGGGCCGGACGCTAAGCCTTCGCGGGCCGGAGGTTGCCCGCCCCTGTCTTAAAGGGTCGAATTTCAAAAGTCAGGGTAGCTTTGGCCACCATATCCTTTGGCCTAAGAGGACTGACTTGTTCACTGATCGAATCAGCGTCTTGGTTTCGCCACTTCTACTTGATTTTAATTTTCAAACTATGTGGAATGTGAATAACTATTTCTCCTATTTATTTTTATTTATATTTTCATTACGTTGTTATGCAAGCTAGAAAGATCTTTTCTCTATTTTTTTTTTACTTTATAATTAGTCTATTTTATGGTCAAGAATTTGGCAAGGAACTGTTAGGCTTTTGATATTTCAAAATATATGATTCATAGACGGCCAAAAACAAATGCCCATGTTATCCAATGAAAGACGAACGTAGCAGCAGCTACGATGATTATTCCACAAAATACACTATTTGACATTAAATAACCCAGAAAGTTAATCATCATATTCGGTTTAACATGTTTTACATGCTGGCATGTGTTGGACGACTTTAAGAAATTGACTTCTTAACTAACCTATATCCGTCTTTAATTATTTTATACTCAATTATGTCTTGTGTAGATTCTTACACAAACTACACATCATCATCATCATATTCGGTTTAACGTGTTTTACATGCTGGCATGTGTTGGACAACTTTATCCATCTTTAATTATCCCGCTTTCTCTCAAGTCCATCCTTATCACTTCCTCCCATGTTTTCTTGGCCTTTCCCTGTGAACTGACCCTACTACCTCAACTGTGCTACATCTACTAATCCAAGAACTCTCATCCATTTTTTTCAACGTGGTCATACCATTGAAGTCTCTTATTTTGCACACATCTCCCTATACTGTCCAGATTTAATCTTCCTCTGAGGTCATCAGAACTAAGCCTGTCTTTAAGACTCTCATTTCACATTCTCTTCTACCTCCTTTTCTTTTTTTCTTTTTTATGTTCCTACTATTTCAAGCTAACTATAAGAGCAGTTGATGCAACCTACTCATTGTTTTCATTGTGACTGAACAATTTAATTTTGTGACAAGGATTAGTGAAATACATTTCTTGGCTGTATATACAAGGATCTCAGCTCAGAATCTTATTCTTCCCCCCCTCATCAGAAAATCAAGAGCAGCTTTTTACGGTCAACTTCTTTGGAATGTACATTCATGAATTCTGGCCACGTGATCCCTTCGGGGGGGGGGAAGAGTAATATTTACATTTATATATATTTTTTATGTTTTCGTTTACATAAATCGAATAAGGACTATTTTCTTTAAATTTCCGTTTTTTCTCATCCTGTTCCGGGAATCGTAACATAAATTTCCCGAAAACCTATTAAAATTAAATTGTGAATCCCAGAACTCACTAAATTAACAAGCTATCAGCATCACTGATCTACAGTAGAAAATATTCCTAAATTTGGTATAAAAATGGTGGTTTTATAGTGTTATAGGATGCTGGCAGGTGTGAAACGTTTACTAGCTTGGTAGAGGAAGCCCACTTTCCTTGCAGCAGCCTTGGCAGTATCTTCTATGTATTTATTCCAATTCATGCTACCTGTGAATGTTAAGCCAAATTATACCAAGTATGAAAAACTATCATGGTAGGTGCTTCACTGAGCTCCAATCTCTGGTTACCCCCCCCCCCCCATAAAACATTTACAGCAAAAACTCGTCTAGCTACAACCACTGTAAATAATTTTCTTTTATTCCTTTGTGTACCTAAAACTAAATGAAACTTCCATGAACAAAGTTTTTTTCCAAGAACCTACCGTCTGTGGAATTCAATACCACGAGGATGCTTCCCAGCTGACTACAACAAGGTTGTTTTCAAGTCCAATGTTAACAAATTCTTGTCTAACAGTCTGCCTTAATAATCAAATTCTGACCATTTCACCCATTGTTTCCATCCAATCCCCTGAAGATGTTGTTCATCGACAGTCTCGTTAACCCTTATCCTCGAGTGGTCTTTCGGCCTTAATAAGTGGTGACAAATTAATTAAAAAAAACAGATTCCATGTATTTTGAAAACTGCAATTGCAATACCACTACATAAAAAAAAGTTTGATATATTTAAAAAGTAATTACAGACCAGTTTCTCTAATATATTTTGGATAAGGTTTTCAAACATATTAGAAACTGCATATTAAATTTTATGAATATAAATTGTAATCAACATGGCTTCATCCATGATATATCAACATTATCTAATATTTTTTAGAAAGTGTTAGGACATGCGTTGCATGGAGAGAAATGATCTGAAAATGATATGATGGGTGTATAATGTGAGTTTTAAACGTTAGCTTAATTCTGATGAGCTCAGAGAAAGATTAAATCTGGACAGTATAGGGAAATGTGTGCAAAAGAGTAGACTTTGATGGTAGGGTCACGTTGAATGAATGGATGAGAGTTCTTAGGTTGTATGTAGAACAGTTGAAGTAGAAGGGTCAATTCACAAGGGAAGGCCAAAGAAAATATGGGAGGAAGTGATAAAAATGGACTTGGGATAAATAAAAACCTGGCCAGAAATAGGTTACTTTGGAAGTCAATTTCTTAAAGTCGTCCAACGCATTAAAGCGAATATGAGGAGGGGGAGAATACGGATATTATTATATATGTCTGGATTTAACGCAAGGCATTTGACATCAAACTTCATTATCATTTACTGATCAAAATGAAAAATTAGAGTATTGATTTACTCCTCTCCAGGAGTTAGGCACAAGGCCAGTTTTTATCTTACTCCCACAAGTAAGATTTGACCCAAGGTCGGGTCGGGAAAGTGGGGTTTAAAAATTGCCTGGGCAGCCTCGTCGGCATTCCCCGGTAGGGGCGCCTCAGACAGTAAGTAATAAACTTACTCCTCCCCAAAGAGGGGAGGCGAAGACTGGGAGAGTGGACCTCCTAGAACTGCACAGGACACACCCATTGACCGGCGTAAATCAAGCCCCGAAGGTCAAGACGATACCAGTCTATGGGGTGCAGTATCCATCGGAACAGATACTACACTTTGATCTTAGCCAAAAGGCCAAAAAATGAAAAATTAGAGTAGATTTAACAAAATAATAAATATTGTCAGCGTTTTTTTCACAGAACTAACACATCGCTCAATAAGTTTCAGGCCTACCTAATAAAACATTTTTTTGTGCAAAATTCGACTTTATTCATCAACATAGTCTTCTTCTAACGTGATACATGATTACAACGCTTCTCTTAACAATTCAAGGCCTTTTTTGTAGAACGATTTCTCTATGGCCTCAAAATACACCTAAGTTTCCAATATTGCTTCTTCATCAGAACCAAATCTGGAACCCTGGAGCATTCTTTTGAGGTCTGCAAACATCCAATAGTTGCTCGGGGTCAGATCTGGAGAATAAGGTGGGTGCGGAAGCAATTCAAAGTGCAATTTGTGTAGTTTTGTCATCGTTACGATCGACTTGTGACACAGTGCATTGTATTTGTGGCCGTTTTTTAACAATTTCTTCCTTTAAACACACTAATAATGCTATATAATATTTGCTATTAATGGTTTTTCCTTTCCCAAGGTAATCAATAAACGAAATACCTTGCGAATCCCAAAATATGGAGGCCAAAACCTTGCCTGCTGATGTTTGCATCTTTGGTCACTTTCACCTGCTTCTCTCCATCCAGCTGACTGCCTATTTGACTCTGAAGCGGTGGATCCACGTGTCATCCATTGTCACATATTGAAGCCAAGACTACCTGTTGTTGCATCGAAACATTTGCAAACAACGAATGTTAGCAAATGCGGCACCCATTTTGGACACGGAAATGTTCATGCAAACTGGTGAATACGCCTTCACCTTTGATATCTTCAATTCTTCTGCTATTTTATGCAACTTCAATTTACGATCAGCCAAAATGAGTTTGTGGACTTTTTTGATGTTTTTCAGAGCAACTGGTGAATTTTGTTGACCTGAGCATTCAGCACCATTTGTGTCTGCACGACTGAGTTTAAAGTCAGCGTACTATCTTTTAACCATTGTGTCTGACAAAGTAGAATCTGAATCAAACCATTGCAATGCTTTATCAACACACGAAATTCAGATTTTTCCATTGTTTTGAAAATCTCCAGCAGTAGCTTCATTTAAATAACTAATTTGTAAACTAATAATCCGATTGGTTTTAAATGTTGACACGTGCTATTTAAACGTTAGTAGTTATAAAAATTATATGGGTTTCCTATTAGTAGCATCATCTATGTGTCAGGCCTGGGACTTATTGAGTGGTGTGTTATGAAGATACTTTGAAATTAAAAGTTAACAAAGAGATTAAAGAATAAATGAAGAATGTGATTTGTTATTTGGTTTTCATGATAGATTTAATGTTAACAATCATATTTTGTCTATTGTATCAAAGACAAATGGAATGATTAAATTGATGGTAAGAACTATTATTTCAATGGAGTCAAACGTTTTACAAATATATATAACCGTCTAATAAGACCTCATATAGAATTATTGCACTCATGTTGCATTTCAACCTTGTGTCATACATGCAAAAACCCAAGTTGCCGTCATTATTACAAAAACACATTGAAGTTCACAATTATTATCCATATCTTGTGAGCTGCTTGTTCTTGGACACGGTATGCACTCCCGTGTTATCCTTCCAGACTTGCCGCCTTAAATCAAAGATCCTTATTTATACTTTCAAAAAGGACTGTCGATCCAAGACTGTTGGAAGACGGAAGAGGTTTATTCAACTTGATCTTCATTCCAAATCATTGATCAGTTGGGTGGGGGTGGGGCAGGAGAGATTGATAATCACTGTTTAATCATATTTTGTCAGCCCATTTCAATTTCTCATTTTCACACGTTGCGTGCTTTCAAGGAACTAACTCTTCTCTCTCTCACTCTCTCTTTGAGCCATGTGACGTCATATCCATTTCTATTAATTCCCACAGTCTAGAAATCCTAACTGGAGTTCAGCAAGTTGACCCTAATTGAACTTTCATTTCCTGTTATTCTCAACTAACCAATTTATATACTTGTGGGTTTGCTCGCTCAATATCTAACATTCAGACTTGGACTCCACTGTCCAGCATTTATCATCCGGGGTTCTCTCTATATGTAATATTACTAAGCACGCGCAATATGTTCTTGGTTATTGTAATATAGACATTATCATATCTAACCTATTCTGTTATTAAAAAAATATAACAATCATCGAGAATATATTTAGTGATGTCTGTATAGCGCCCGTGTGAAACCACCGTTACTAGTCAGTGGCCACTCAGCGGACGGGAGCTGTATGTGTCAAACTGCCTTCGCTGCTTTGATTTACCTTATGTCTTTTCAACATTGCCAGTCAAAGATAAATAAATAATAAACTGATGCAGCAATTATCTGTTTTCGTTCGGTTTACATTTATATGAGAGGTTTTATTTGATATTGTTTATTTATGTTTATTTTTTACATTTGAGTTGAGAAATGTTTTTGTGTGTAAATGAAGACTTTCTTATGAACTATTAAGTGAACAGTATTAATTTTTCCTGAAACCCGTTATTCAAAAATATATACTATGATATTTACCACATGAACTATGGTGAAATCTGTGGATTATCGATACCTTTAAATTTCTAAAAGATCTTTTACAATGTTGTTTTTTCTAATTAATATCATCTGGATACGAGATGTACCCGTGACTCGTTGGGTCACGACCACTACCGCGATATATTCCACTTTAATTTCATTCAAAAATTCATAAATAGTGACATATCTGTGAAGACATTCTTCTTGTACAACTAAACATAATAAGTCTCTTTACTTCTACATTATCCTGATGAATAATATAGAAGTAAAAAGACTTATCATTTTGCTATCTTATTTACGTACGTGTTTATGGTGTGTACGAACACACTATGTAAATTAGATGACAAAATAAATCCATTAAGAAGAAACACTTAAGAAACAAAAGTCCCTCTTTTTCTAGATGCTCACAGAAACATTAAAAACGGTGAGAGAGGGTAAGAGAAATACATTGGTAGCTAAATGAGAGCTGGATGACTTGTTAAGTTAATTACAAATTACGATTAATTAGAAGAATTAAAATGGAATTTTGTTTTTTAAACCTAACTCAATCTCAGAACTAAGGAATATTTAACATGTCATTAAAAAGTATATAGCAAAAAAGCCTTTAGGAAACAAACTTTGATTCACTCAGCTTTAGTATAATAATAATAATAATAATAATAGATGGATGTTGAAAAGAGACACCTTATATATAAGAGAGTAAATATGAAATGAAAATTTCAGACAAAATGGAAAATTAGTTATGAAATAGTGGCAAGAGACTAGTAAAAATAAGGACATGAACGCATCACTTTTATTATTATTGGATGTTTTAAATATTGAGCTTCACATGAAATATTAAATTCAAGATTATATCATTCTATGAGTTAATAACAATTTCTGGAGGAAAATAACTTTTACACATGTTTCTAAAGTAGTCAGAAATACACACAGATAATCCAGACTGTTTACTCCAACATCCCCTTAATCAGAAAGTCGAAAGCAATCCAGAGAAGAATTTGGAATTCCTCTGTGTTTGACTTTTCATGTCTAACAATTTGAAAGGTCTGATCGTCCATGTACCATTTTTCTGAATTTTTATTTGGATTACCTGTGGATGTGTCTTCCTTTCAACTTTCTGATGAAGGGGATGTTGGGGTAATCAGCCTGTGTTATCCGGCTCCTCTAGAAGCATGTGTAAAAGTTATTTTGCCCCAAAATTGTTATTAAATCATAGAATGATATAATCTTAGATTTAATACTTTATTTATATTTTTATTTTCACTATACTCTTTTATTTTCACCATACTACTTTTTTTCTTTTCTTTTTCTTTCTTTTCTTTTTTTCTTTTTCTTTCTTTTCTTTTTTTCTTTTTCTTTTCTTTTTTTTTTTTTTTTTTTTACTACTCTCGTTCCCCCCCCCCCCTAATAAAGTAGTGTCTTATACATATAATTTAAATTTAATTAAAATCGGATATGTATTTGAAGTTTTAAGGAGGTTCTACCCCACTATGTCTCCATGTAAAGATCTGGAACCACTTTTATTATCTTCCCTGGAGAATTTTATACATATGATTTAAATTTCATCAAATAGAATCTATTTGAAGTTTTAAGGGGAAGTTCTGCTCGCATAGCTCCCTTAGGGATGCACTTAGAGATTCGAAACCAGTTCCGTTGTCTTCCCCGAAAACTTTAGGTTTTTATGTAACCTTTCTTTCTATAGGGAACATATACACACAGGCATTGACATTTATATAGAGATATATTGTGGGAAATAATTATAAATCATTTAAAATTTCGTTTGGAAACTCTTTGATGTTATTTGCATGTTTATATGTGGATGTACATATTAAAATGTTCTTCAAAATTTACATCAACCTGCTATTTTCAATATCATTAATACTCGCATGCACCGTCAGCATTGCCCGGGAGTGAATGAGGACCTTTGCATACACCTGCTCCAAGTTATCAACCTCACATTTATATTGCTTTATTATTTGGGTTATTCGGACTACTGTTCTCATCTTTGATGTTATTCTCACAATGTTTCAGCCAATGTAACCTCTGACCTTCAGGTGCATCATTTCGAACTCAGGAATCTGTACGGTATTTCGAATGGAACCCTTTATTTTATCAACAGGGGGAGCTTGCTCTCGTTCTATCAGCTGTGACTGGGTAGAAGTCTTAAGTAATTCGTAATTATATTCTTAGTATCACTGAAGATTGAACCCTCAACCTCAAAAAGATTGTCACTTAGAACTGATTATTACTTAGCACTTATATCCGTTAAGCCACAAAACGTGAGAATAACATCCAAGATGAGAACAGAAGTCCGAATAATCTAAATAATACAAATTATCGATCCTCATCTAAAAAAATTCCCAGGCATTACCATTGTTATTCTTATATTTTAATTTCAATAATTTCCAAGTAAAATGTGGCTTTGCTGTTTATTCAGCATGACACCACAGACGCTACAATATTGTAAAAAAAAAAAAAAAAATACAAAAAAAAACAATAAAAAATCAATCTAATCATTGGATTCCTTGAAAAAATTTACTTGCAAAGTTGCTTGATCTTGGTATAGGGCTTTGTTTTTATTGCATCCCTGAACAGAGAGCAAACACGCCAAAAATATAGCATAAATGTACCTTCTCTGCATTGCCCGGGAGTCATTTTATTTTCATTTTTGTTTCACTTTTTTTATCTTTTTAATCTTAAATATTTTTAGTTTTTTGTTGTTTTTTTTTGTCTTTTACTTTTAAAGTTATAAATACAGTGTGCGGACAACATTTGTTCGCAAGATGGCTGTCTAGGAAAAAATAACGCAGTAGTTTCATTTTTCGAGATTTATTTATTAAATTTGGGTCAGTTTATCTTCATAATTTGTTCTGTGGATTTCACTTGATGAATCCGTCTTTGTCTTTGATGACAGCTGCTAGGTAGCCTCCAAACTAGCCAAAGACATCTGCCAATGTCTCCCTAGTGTAGCGTTTGTACCGCTGACTCTGCGGTCTCTGCCCGGAGCGTAGCGTTTGTACCGCTGACTCTGCGGTCTCTGCCCGGAGCGTAGCGTTTGTACCGCTGACTCTGCGGTCTCTGCCCGGAGCGTAGCGTTTGTACCGCTGACTCTGCGGTCTCTGCCCGGAGCGTAGCGTTTGTACCGCTGACTCTGCGGTCTCTGCCCGGAGCGTAGCGTTTGTACCGCTGACTCTGCGGTCTCTGCCCGGAGCGTAGCGTTTGTACCGCTGACTCTGCGGTCTCTGCCCGGAGCGTAGCGTTTGTACCGCTGACTCTGCGGTCTCTGCCCGGAGCGTAGCATTTGTACCGCTGACTCTGCGGTCTCTGCCCGGAGCGTAGCGTTTGTACCGCTGACTCTGCGGTCCCGACACTATCATTATGTAATAATGACTGTTTGTAATCGAACAGTAGATGTCATATCTGTTTCTAGTGACAATACTGCTGTCAAGCTGTGCGTCTCGGAAGGATATATTGATTAAAATATTCCAATTATTTCCAGCAACATCCCATTTCATTTCCATTGGTTACACTTTGCAATTAAGATAATTTTTTTTTCGTGTCTATCAACAGATCTCAAGGCCAAACATTGAAAGTGGCTCAATTGCCATTTGACAATTCCTGACACATTTTGTTACACGGCCAAATATTATCAATCTCACAAGTTTCAGCACCAAATAATTTCATCAGTTTGTCTTCAAAACATAATTCGGCAAGAATTTCTGCTATGCTTTTTTTTCTTACATGAAGAGTTTCTGCCATTACAATCTATTATACTAATATTAAACAGATTTTAAATTTGGAGTCAAATTTCGAAGATATCAACATTTTGTATTTTGAAAATTGATATAAAATTTCAACATTCATCTCTCTCTCTCTCTCTCTCTCTCTCTCTCTCTCTCTCTCTCTCTCTCATATACATATATATATATATATATATATTTATATATAAAAATAAAACGTAAATGGTCTGACTTTTTCTCTTCGAGGTTATTAGACCTAACCACTTGAAAATTTGTAGGAACTATCCCCCAAATATGGAGATTGTTTTAGTCATATTTGTTTGTTTTTTTTTTTGTTTTTTTAACAGGTCCTTGAGGGAGCATGAATTCCTTTATCTCGCACTTAAAATTATTTTATTTCTGAATTTAATAAGATTTAGACCAAGGATCCCCTCTCCCCGGAGTTCCACATAAGCATTAAGCCCCCCCTCCAAAAATATATTTTTTAATTTATTTATTTATTTATTTATTTTTTTTGCCTAGATGTACGTGTGTTGTTTATTGAAATTTTCAAAATTTGTATTTTATGTTATAAATATAAGGAAATTTGTGTTTGGGATTTTTTTTAGATGAGGATTGATAATTATTTGCATTATTCGGGCTACTGTCAGCTTCGACATTCTTCGGGTGCACCTTGTCGAAGCAAATATTTTATTTAAAACATATATGCATATATGGGGTCCACAGATTATAAAATAGCTCACAAGAGGGGTCCACAGGCAAAATAAGGTTAGGAACCTCTGATTTTAAACAATAGTCACATGATAAAAAATTCAATAGATTCTCAAAGTTTGAGCACAATTTTATCATTTTAAGGCCATCTAATTTGGGCTTAACTCCGCACAGATCAATAATTACACTCTGCTATGAGGTTTCTGTTTAGTCTCAAGAGACAATGGATACCCCTTGTAAGCGTGCCTGCACAAGAAATCTATTGTGAAGCAAGGGTTGCAGAATCTCAACTGCACTTCTCCTGAACTGGCATTGTTTTGAGTCCAGTGACGACTAGAAACAATGCTGGGATATGCAGAGAGCCCTCCTATATACAGCACCTGGTATTCCTGAATGGTCATCCATTTAGTACTGACAAAGCTCAACGTCACTTAACTAGAACGTGTGTGTCAACGTGATTATGCCGTATATATTGCACACTAATTCTGTTACGTTCCCCACCCTCCGTGACTATAGGTAAGATAGCAACTTGTGTCTAATTTGTTGTATACAATGACGCATTTACTATTAAGCAGGGATGTGAGTTTTCCGCTTATTTTATCCAGACAAAGAAGATTTCTGCTTTTAAATCGCTAGAGCCTTCCATGGATGTGAGTTCTCTGCTTTTTAATCAAAATCTGCTTTTATTTTAATTAGAAAAATCTGATTTCTGGCAAATCGCTAGAGCCTATCTTATTTTTTCAGCACTATTTGGCTGGATTTTATTTCTTTTTCTCCTCTCTCTCACTATATCTTTCTCTTTTCCTGTTTTTTATTCTCTTCCTCTTCCTGTCTTGCCTTACCTTCCTTTTGTTCTTTTATGAAAGTTCTCTCTGAAAACTGAAAATGTTAATTTTGCTGTGAACTCTAAAACTTCAAACAATTCATGATGGGGTATGGGAGTTAGATGACTTTCGTTTCATCAAAGAATAACATGTGCACTCGATTACCTTCTCTTAAATTTGACTTTCTTAGTTGAAACTTATTGGAGTTGTTAAGGAAAAAATTGTTTTTTTGCAGTCTTTTTATCCACATACACACACAGGGTGGTGTGTCATGGCCACTCAGGTTGAGAAATTCATCTCGATTTCAGTTGTTTTTTTTGTCATTGGTTACTCACAGCCCTGATAGATATTGTTACAGTATTAGACAACCGAATAAGGGTTGATTTGCCATAAAACAAAAAGACCAAAACTCCACAAAATAACAACCATTTTAAGCTCATGATATTGATTGCATTGAAGTATTTGAGAGCTTGATCTCTTGCACATTTCAAAGAGATTCTTGAGCCAGTATTTGGATTACCAATTGTACAGTCTCTGTGCGGAGTCTGGCGCGTGGGCTGGTGGCCGTACAGTCTCTGTGCGGAGTCTGGCGCGTGGTCTGGCGACCGTACAGTCTCTGTCGTACGCGTGGGCTACCAATGCTTTTTTTCTCATAAGATTTAAACATAAATAAAATATTGTATTGATTCTAAAAATTTGAGGAAATTTTACTCATTAAAGAAAACCCTTGAATCGGAAATTTTTTAATCCATAATTTTCACACACTATTTACCATAACAATCAATGTTTTTGATCCTTTTAAAGTATTTTAGAGTCTGTCTTTTGCACTTGTCAGACGTCTGCTAACCAACAGCTTAGAATGCAAGATTTTAACCACTCGTCCAAATACCACCAATGAAACCATAAATAACAGGCGCAAAATTATATAGATTCCAAAATCTAAATTTGGATATTCTAACACTTCTCCAATGGGAGTCTAACACTACAAAATTAAAACTATTCTGAGCCCATAACTTCAGTGTTGTCATCTCTACTTTCACAATCGCAATATGTTTTTAATTGTTTTAATTTATTTGTGGTTCTGGTGTCTTGCTCTTATTAAAGATTGCGAGCGAGTTTCATTATTATTATATTCCAACTTGTATAATATACGTGTTCACTACTTGTGAGGAAGAATCTCTTAGTTTGTGCCTCAATTTGATCATTATGTCTTTCCGCTATGTTGTTGTTGTTGTTGTTGTTTAAGGTGTTTTTATTATTTTGCTCGGTAATTTTAGCGGGAGAAAAAAGGTGCAATTGCATCTGTTGTTTATTTATGTATTGTTTTTATTAATTTGTTGCATTTAGTTTATTTATTTTAATTGTGGAAACACCGTAAACAACAACAACATAGCAAATAAAACCCCTACTTCTGAAGACGATCGTGAAGATCGAAAACGATTGAGATGGCCGACAAAAAGAACTCCTGGATCTATACTCCATTAATTACCACTGGAGACCTGGAAATTTGCTTGGCGATCGAGATGGTGATTAAAAACAATAACGAAAACAAAAACTTCAATCAGACTTGTATTGATAACAACTAGCTGCCTAAATATACATTTAAAAAATTTTTTTTTAACATAGTTCACCCCAAACAAAGCAGGCCGCCACTGTAGACGTAAAAGGCTACTGAGAAAAAGGGTGAAAGTTTTTTGGGGGGAGGGTCAACCTAAAAGTGTTTTTTCTCTTTCTCTTTCTTTCTCTCTCTCTCTCTCTCTTTCTTTCTCCTCTCCTCTCTCTCTCTCTGTCTTTCTCTCTCTCTCTCTCTCTCTGTCTTTCTCTCTCTCTCTCTCTCTCTCTCTCTCTCCTCTCTCTCTCTCTCTCTGTCTTTCTCTCTCTCTCTCTCTCTCTCTCTGTCTTTCTCTCTCTCTCTCTCTCTGTCTTTCTCTCTCTCTCTCTCTTCTGTCTTTCTCTCTCTCTCTCTCTCTCTCTCTCTGTCTTTCTCTCTCTCTGTCTTTCTCTCTCTCTGTCTTTCTCTCTCTCTGTCTTTCTCTCTGTCTTTTTCTCTCTCTCTGTCTTTTTCTCTCTCTCTGTCTTTCTCTCTCTGTCTTTCTTTCTCTCTCTGTCTTTCTTTCTCTCTCTGTCTTTCTTTCTCTCTCTGTCTTTCTCTCTCTCTCTGTCTTTCTCTCTCTCTGTCTTTCTCTCTCTCTGTCTTTCCTCTCTCTCTCTTTCTCTCTCTCTCTCTCTGTCTTTCTCTCTCTCTCTCTCTGTCTTTCTCTCTCTCTCTCTGTCTTTCTCTCTCTCTCTGTCTTTCTCTCTCACTCTCTCTCTCTCTCTCTGTCTTCTCTCTCTCTTCTCTTCTCTCTCTCTCTGTCTTTCTCTCTCTCTCTCTGTCTTCTCTCTCTCTCTCTTTCTCACTCTCTACCTCTTCTCTCTTCTTCACCTCTTTCTCACTCTCACCCTCTTTCTCTCTCTCACCCACTTTCTCTCTCTTCACCCTCTTTCTCTCTCTTCACCCTCTTTCTCTCACCCCTCTCTATCTCTACCCTCTTTCTCTCTCTTCACCCTCTTTCTCTCTCTTCACCCTCTTCTCTCTCTTCACCCTCTTTCTCCTCATTCTCTCTCTCTCTCTTTCTCACTCTCTTCCTTTTCTCTCTCTCATTCTCTCTCTTCTTTCTCTCTCTCTCACTTCACTCTCTTTCTCTCTCTGTCTTCTTCTCTGTCTTTCTCTCTCTCTGTCTTCTCTCTCTCTGTCTTCTCTCTCTCTTTCTCTCTCTCTGTCATTCTCTTCTCTCTCTTCCTCTCTCTCTCTGTCTTTCTCTCTCTCATTCTTTCTCTCCTCTCTCACTTTCTCTCTTTCTCTCACTCACCTCTCTTTCTCTCATCTCTCTCTTCTCTCACTCACTCTCTCTTTCTCTCACTCATCTCTTTCTCTCACTCACTCTCTCTTTCTCTCACTCATCTCTCTTTCTCTCACTCACTCTCTCTTCTCTCACTCACCCTTCTTTCTCTCACTCACCCTCTCTTTCTCTCACTCACCCTCTCTTTCTCTCACTCACCCTCTCTTTCTCTCACTCACTCTCTCTTTCTCTCACTCACCCTCTCTTTCTCTCACTCACTCTCTCTCTCTCACTCACACACTCTCTCT
>OY744543.1:43250806-43578306 GCA_963556195.1 Sepiola atlantica | reverse complement strand
TAAAATCTTATCAGAGGAAAAATTATGATTGATAAGTTGACAGGATAGGACTGTCAAATTTTTAATTTTTTAATTTTAAAAGAAAACTTTTTCAAATTTGGAACTTTGACAGTCCTATCCTGTCAACTTATCAATCATAATTTTTCCTCTGATAAGATTTTAATCTTTGAAAAGCCTGGTTTAAGGAAAGAAAGAGATGAAAAATAAATGTTTTTATTAACTAAACTGCTCCTTGTTTTGAACAACTGAAAATACCGATTTGCTTACATTTGCAGGTCTTATTAATTTTCATTGACGTACTATATATATATATATATATATATATATATATATATATATAAAATTACATAAACAATATTATAGCCTTACGTCAATCAATCAACGTTTCAATGCGTATTACCGCATCTCATCAAAGGCAGAGCAAAAATTTTTTTAAATATTTTAGCTCTGTCTTGAAACGTAGGTTGATTGGCGTAAGGCTATAATGTTGTTTATGTAATTTTATAAATGCTTTACTTGGCATTGAGCACTCTTGAAAAACTTGGTTTTATGTTCACTTTATTAACACATTTGAACTTGATCAATTATATATATATATATATATATATATATATATATATATATATATATATATATATATATATAACAACAATTTACTACATTACAAATACCAAGATTTTATTCATCTTACCAATCATTTTTTCAAAACAACAAAAAAAAAATGGGTACGGTTTGTATCCAGATAATCTTTATTGTGTTTATATAACAATGCTCAATAATAAAATAGAGCTATTTATTTATAATAAAATTAAAAAGTTTTATTTATACAAATATAGCATGGCTACACATTCAGAACATGTTTCAGTTGTAGGTATAATAAGCTCGACATCCTCAGACCCAAAATAAAGGTTGGTTTAAGGTAGAAAGAACAACTCTTTTTCTTGGCCTGAGGATGTCGAACTTATTGTCCCTAAAACTAAAACATGTTCCGAAATGTGTAGCCATGCTATGTTTGTATGAATAAAACTTTTTTTTATTACACATAGAAAGATAGCTAAATGCATGATCATTATCATCTATTATGTTTTGTGTAAATAATCAACAAAACATTTGTCATGCCCGTTTTGTAGAAGACAACAACAGTTCAATCAATAGTGGACAACATTCAGATAGTGTGCGAGGGTTGAAACAGCCGGGGAAGGGGAGAAAGTAATTTACATGTGTTAACATATGGGGGAAACGGGTCTTATATCAGTTGAGATGGGGGGGGGGGGCTTTAGTTGACAGTAAAATAGAGAGATAATGAGAGTGGAATAATCCTCCACTATAATAAAGACTAATGTGTATTTATTTGTATAACATGAATATATAAATAAATATATATCTGTCCTGTCACATCAAAGTTAACAATTACAAAAAATAAACTGTCGAATGAAACCATTTAGGGGAAAGCAGAAAGTGTTATGGGGGAAGCAAATAGCAAGTCGGACGCTATCCCACCCGCCGTATTAAATGAATTCGGAAGGAAATCATTCACTCTATTTCCATAATGAGACTTTTTTTTTCTTTTCTTTTTTCACTTTCTATACCGATTTATACGTTTTTTTTTCTATTTGTAAACTTTGAGACTTTTTCTTATTTCTTTTTTAAACTTCACTGATTTAAACGTTATTGTATATGAATATAAATATTAGTGCGAACACTTTTTTTTTTTGTAATTTTTGACAGAGGGTGTACACTCATATAAAATATTTATATATTTGAAAAGTGTATTTCCTTTTGTTTACAGACAAAATTAGGTTTAAGTTTTTGTCTCTCTATGAGAGTTGTAAAGAATTTAACTAAAAATAATAGAAGTATATAAGTAGATATGATTAAAACCCATTCATAGGTAATGCAGTAGTGAATGGCCAAATCCTTGTAGAGCACAACGTTGAGTTTTAGCTGGATCTTCCTTCTCTTTATCACTCAGCGGTTGATATACAGCGAATGCATCGCTGGTCAGTCTTAGAAAAATCGTTTACTTGATGCATTGTACCCCACACAAACGGCAATTAATTTAACTTTTCAACCCATTCCAACACGGATAGAGCCATTGAATACTAGAATGAGTTTTAAGTCAAATCTTTCCCCTTATTGCTGAAGAACAAAAAAGAAACAATATACTTGCTATTGGAACTCTTTTACACAACTGACATATCACGAGCAACGAGAAACACAGTAACAAATAGCCAGCTTCTCTGATAAACTGTGATACTTACATTAACCATCAGAGGAACCAAGTCTTAAGCAGAATTCTTATCACGCAGACTGCTGGAACCTCAAAGAGATCTCCATCATTCCAGTTATCGTAGGAGCCACTGGACTCATGAAGAAGAACTTGAAAAAGTATTTAGCAAGTATACCTGGTGAACCAAGTGCAAGAGAAATCCAAACAACTGCACTCAAGGGAACAGCCAGAATCCTGAAAAGAGCTCTCGGTTGGAGTCTGTAAATAGCGGGTGATCGTATGGCATTTGGAAGAATGCCCCATCCCCAGCAAATGAATGAAAAAAAGAAAAAAAAGAGAAGTAAAGTTTTGAGAAACGGTTCCTGTGTGTGTTGCACTTACGATTCCAATGAGAATAGTGATCGTCAGAAGCTGGAAGTTTTTGACAATGGCTGCCTCCTCCGTATCATACATTGCTGGCGAGATGACCATGTCACAACTACTGTTCTCCACCAACACATCAATCTAAAGTCTCTGCCATCTGTCCTGTTGCAGCGACGTCTTTGATAGTTTGGGCATGCAGCTCGTCACCCGGAAGGAGAGATAATTCTCAATGTAATCCTCCCTGCCTCTGTGGCATAAGCATGTCGTGGACAGCTGAGGATCTGGACAGCATCCATCAAGGAGGACTTTGCTGAACTCTCAGGTCCACAGTTGGTTGGCCATCAACGGTGGAATCATAATTGGTTAGCCATCTCATGCGATATTGTTCAGGGCTGCCATGCATGGGCAACCATGATTCGAGATGTAGTACAGGCCAGGGAAGAAGCTGGCTGAATCCGACCAGGGTGAACATCGTTGCAACATGACAACAGCACTTAGGATTGACCAACCAAACTTCAATATCAAATTGCCTCAAACTAAAACATGTTCCGAAATGTGTAGCCATGCTATGTTTGTATGAATAAAACTGCCTCATCAAAGTGGATGGGAACCAGGCAAGCTACAAAACAATAGCTGAGTCCCATGTGTGCTATGTGTGTGAAGGGGCTTCACACATGAATCAAAGATGGCTGCTTGATTCACTATCCTCATAGAAAACTAGGACCTCCTAAAATGTTGATTCTGTTGATGGCGAATGTAAGCATCGTGGTGTGTCAGAGGTCAGCTATTTGTTCTTCGTGGCTTGTGACCATGTCAGAGTTTTGATGATGAATATTTTTTTGTGTTCTTCAGAGAAACACCTCATTATTGAATTGGTTGTATGCATGCTCATCCCTATAACAGGCAGAGAGATCTAAGATTTGAGATCTTTGACTGGAGGCAAGAATTTCAGTCAATCAGCAGAGATCTTTTTAGCTGCTTATACTTAGAAAATTTCATTCTGAAAGAATTCTAATGATGGCCATGATTAAGTACAAATTCTTAAAAAAAAAAATCTCATTGAAATAAAAATCACTCATTGAAATATGCATTTATTTTAAGTTACCTGTCTCTTCATTTATAGGAATTTTCCAATAATTTTCAAATTTATCAATTTGCTCATTGTGGTTCTTATTATTTGGTATGTAAAACACATAAAAGCATAAACAAATTTTGCATGGGAATTTTCCCCGTTTTTAACGGCTATATCAATTATCTAAGAAAATTCACATTGCCTCCAGTAAAAGACCCTGTGGCATGATCACCTGGTCTGTTATAGTGATAGTCATGGTTGTATGCAAATTATATTATTTTTTATTTATTTATTTTTTTTCAAAATACACAAATTTCTAATCTTTAAGTGATTAACTAAACTTCTGGGAAATAAAAATCTACTTCCTCTACTGCGTTAGAAACACTTCAAGGGATAGAAAAAGAAAACTTTTTTCTTTTTCTCCTCTTCTTCTGTTTTCTCCTCTTCTCTCCTCTTCTCCTGTTTTCTCCTTTTCTTTTCTTTTTCTTTTTTTCTTTTTCTCCTTTTTTATTCTGTTTTTTCTTTTACATTTTTTTCTCTTTCGTAATTTAAATTCTTTTATTCAGAAATATGAAACTCATTTGGACGAGAGCTTTGATTTTGTGATGCTCGAATTGGAACGACTTTTAAAAAAAATAACGTTTCTGTTAATTTAAAAATAAACAAACTTCATTTTGTCAATTCTCAAAAAGTTTCTTAATTGAACTGTGATTAAGTGACAACTGTTTTTCTTATGCCTTTGATAATTTAATTTACAAAAAGAAACTTGTTCTTTCCATTAAGTCAAGACGATTAAAATTGTTTTACGGGGACAATGCTAAATTAGTCTGGGGCTCTGCAGTTTAACACTACAGTTTAATAAACTTAGGACACAGAATTTCACCACGGAAAGGGGTATTTCTTATGTACTTAAAAGAATGACGACAAGCACTGATGAATAAAAATGATATATCTTTGTTCGGTGGCAGTGAATGAGTGAGACGAGTGAAGGAAGCACGGGAATTTACAGAGGTTGATCTCTCTAACATAATGGCCAGTCGAATGTGTTAATCTCAATTCGGGCAAGTTTATATTCACTGCGAGTTTTCTACGTTTACTTTCTTCAAATAATACAGCTTGTGAAGTGTATCCAACAGTTTAGAGTTAAAATAAGTTGTAAAACTTTAACTGGTAAATCAACCAAACAATCACTTGTGTTTAACTTCATTCGCATATTTATACGTTAACTTGCTTCGATTATTTACTATTAACTATCGTTACTTTTAAAACGGCCAGTGAATTGTATCTAATGGTGTGGAATTAAAATAGTCCCCTCTTAAATTTTAACCGGTAAATGAATCAATCATTTGCGTTTAACTTCATTCGGATTTGCTAACAGCCTGTGTTACATAATGGAAGCCGTGTTTTCAGTGGAAAGGTTTAGAGGTCAGAGAGGGACACCAGGCGGAAGTTAAAAATTACATGATTTCCGGGGAGGATCTCTCTCTGTTTCTTGGTCAGTAGGATTTCAAGCAAAGAATACGTGTCTGGCGGCTCTCCCCAAGAAGGTTAGGGCAGTGCATGCGGGTGGCTGATATAGCGAAACAGTCTCTGTCTCTCTCTCTATCTCTCTCTCTATCTCTCTCTATTTAAATAAATCTTGTTAGAAACTAAACAACCAGTGTCTGAATGAGTTTTATCAACAAACTAGGTTCACACCAGCAATGGCAACGACATGGGATATAAAGGATTTATGCACCGATCGGTGAGGTGAATAATACAACACGTGGAATGTATCCAAAGTATTTCAAAAAATAAAAACAAAGTAAATATTTCCCGGCGACACCGAGAGAGTATTCAATTCATCTTGAATACATGAATTATAATTTATATTGAACGAGAAGAATACCTGTTCCATGGCGGGTAAAATGAATTCCACAAACAGTGTTGAACCACTTTTATGTCCCCTTACAAAGATTAAAATCAAAATGTAATGATACTAAACCTTACCTCTAGAATACTTATTCCAATTTTGATCAAAATCCATTGCATGATTTGATTCTAGAAAATGTCTAAAATGTAAGGCTAAAGCTTAATGGGTCTTAAGAAGAAATTGGAATTCAGTGAATCTTGCTTAATTGGTGTTCAATGACTATGGATCAAATTTAATGCAAATCTGAAATATTTGAATTTTTAAATGGGAGGTTCTTCCCATATTATGTACCCAAAAACCCTTTAAAATACTAAAAATAAAATGAAATTTGAGGAATATGTATTAATTGATGTCTAATAGCTATTAAAATTTCACAAAAATCAGATATCTGAATTTTCACGAAGGGTTTCCATTCCCTTTTTATCCCCTTTGCATAAAACTAAAATAAACTAAATACAGCCCACATTTAGACCACTTATGCCTATCTCTCTATCTTTATCTCTCTCTCTCTCTCTCTCAAAATCAACCAGTATCTTTGACTGTCTATTTAAATAAATGTGCCCAAATTCATAATGATCAGTTAATTAGTTTAGAAGTGAATCTTGTACATACATGATATATAGAAACATACTTAACTTTATAAAGACAGATACGTTGATTTTTCAAGTATTTCTTTTTCTTTTAGTTATTTTGTAATGTATAATGGTAGCAGCGTATGTTAATCACATTGCTATCAGTGATAATATTATACGATGGTTTCAATTCTTTTTTTGTATAGAAAATATCTTTTTACCAAAGAAAAAAAATCAATTTCTTTTCTGTATTTTTAAGACAGATGTTTACACACGTTGTTATGTAATGAAAATGGTTAATGGCTGTGCTACTTGCAATTTAGAATATTTTTTTTTAGTAGTGTGGACCGCTTGCTCATAAACACATGTATATTATGTGGCCTGCTTCCCAAAAAGGTTTCTCTTTCCCAATTGTTGCCCATTTGAATTCTGTTTTTTAAAGATTTAATAGAATATCATAATACTAACAGGTTGCTTACCCACTGTCTCCTCTTTCTTTTTATCATCATAATATTCGGTTTAACGTCTGTTTTACATAACCGACATGCATTGGACGGCTTTAAGAAATTGACTTCCAAAGTAATCTCTCTGGTCAGGTCTTTATTTATCTCTCTTTCTTCTAGTCCATCCTTATCACTTCCCCCCATATTTTCCTTGGCCTTTTCCTGTGAACCTACCCTTCTACTTCAACTGTTCTACATCTACTAACCCAAGAACTTTCATCTATTTTTTCAACATGGGCATAACCATTAAAGTCTCCCTATCCTATCCAGATCTAATCTTCCTCTGAGGTCATCAGATCTAAGCCTGTCTTTAACATTCACATTACACATCCATTGTGTCATTCTCATATCATTTTTCTCCATGCAACACATGTCCTCAACTCTCACTGACCAGGTTTCACTTCCATACATCATCACAATGCGTACACATGCCTGATAGACTCTTCCCTTGTGGAGTCAGTCGGAGGTTTCAGAAGGAGTCAGAATTGGAGCAATAAATGTAAGATTACAGTATTACATTTAAAACAGATCGCTTCAGTAAATGAATTACATTATTATTTTTTTACCCCTTTAAAGCGAGAGGAATAAGCTGGGTGGAAGAGATAAAGAGGGTTGGGGAGAAGGAGGGAAATAATTGGAAGATGGAAAGGAGAAAGATAGAGAGACGGCTAGAGAGAGAAAGACGGAGAGATAGTTTTAATATGAAGATGTTACACACTATTTAATTTCTTCTATTTTGTTTTTTTTATGGCCCTGGGCAACGCCGGGTAGCCCTGGTAGTAATCGGTAAGAGTAATCCCCTGACATATCGCAAGTTATATTTCTATTAAAATAGTGCAGGTCATTTTCCGAATAAATGTTAAACATAGCACACTAAAATTTGTCTCCGATCATGGCTTCCTTATCATGGTAGGGATAGCTGAAATGTGGTAGTGTCAGGGCTACTTATCTAAAAGGGCCCTGGTGAAAATCTTGGAGAAGTCAGGAGCCGACCTCCTCTGGTCATCTCTGCCTTTGTGTGTGGCAAGCAAGGATGTGTCAAGTACTGAACTGCAAATCCATAGAATGAGGATAATAATGTTGCTTCTGCACATGTGCAACTACCATTCCTTTGTGTGTTCTAGGCCAAACCTTCCCTGACTTCGTATGCAACCGCTGAGCTTTCGATATTTTGATAACTTCTGGGAAATAAAAATCTACTTCCTCTACTTAGTTAGAAACACTTCGAGGGATAGAAAAATGAAAGAAAATAATGTCAGGGAGTAAAACGTTTAATCTTGCAGATATAATGCGGAGGACTTCATGCAGACCATACGATCCTGAGGCACTATCTTCATGAACTCTGCAGAAGTCTCCGATTCGCTCAACAACAAGCAGCATAAATCCAATTTTAAAAGTTTTGTTTCATAATGAACATTTCAGTTTCTAGCTGAGTTTTTTTTCTTTAATTTGTATATAGTATTTGTGTTTCGTTTAATCTTTTTTCGTTCAAATCATTTACTACTACTACTATTACTACATGACTACTATAACTACTATTACTGTTTCGAATTTTTTGCTTCGGCTGTTATTCATTCCTTTAAAAAAAAAAGAAAAAAACTACAGCAAAAACAATCCAAACTAAATAATTATCTAAATGAATAAATGCAAAAGTTTTTTTCCACTTGTCCAAAGTATATTAACATCAAAACTAGTCAACATATTTTGTAATACTGTATGTATAGTAATTCACTAACACTGAAACAAAGATATGTGTATGTTTAATTTACATAATTATTTCTAAAACAGTTTCTAATAAATTATTATTCTGTGTTATTCATTCGTAATTTTTATTGTACTATTTTATTATATATATACAATACTATTGTTTCAGTATTAATATTAATAATAAAGTGATTAAATGAAAAAAAGGATAACCAACCAAAAATCTTGTTAGATTTTCATTAATTTTCAAGGGAGATAATTGTAATTTTTTAATTTTTTTAATTATATATAAGCAGTAGTTTTGTCTGATATAATTATTATTATTAATATACTGACATTCATTGAGCTTTTGGACATCGCTTGTCTTTTGGCTCGCTTCAAAGTATTTGATAGAATTTGCAGATAATAAGCATTACTTGACAGGGATCGCGACATGAACACTTCTACCTTGATCCCCGAAGATGTGAGAAGAGAAGTTGCCAGCCGAGTAGAGATCACAAAGGCTACCAATGATGAATGCCATCTCCTTCATATACGTTGAACCGTTGGTTCAACGACTGAAGTCAAGGAGAAGCTTCCTCGGTCATGTTGAACCCCTAACATCTCAGGAAAAGACCAGACTACAGCTGTAAACCAGACGGCTAGAGAATGGCTCTCCTCCTACTGACATGGAAATCCCACTTTCTGAGGCACTCCCTCCTGGCTCAGAAGCCCCTGGGTTCAGTGGATAACACTCAACCGCCTGAGAATGGGAATGGGGTGATCAAAAGTTGCTATGACGAGATGGCGCTATAAAACTGACCCAACCATCTGCGAATGTGAAGAGGGGGATCATACGAATTAATACTGCCTTGTCTGCTCTCTACTGCTAACTGGTGCAGCTTGAAAGATCTTGCAAAGTACAACAAAAAAAACAAAGGACTACATAAAAAAGTCGGAAACTGTCGTATGACCACACGCTTCAAAGCCACGCAAAGAGTATTATTAATATTAATTAACCATAACTCCCCCCCCACCACTTTTTAAAAATTGCTTTTTTTACTTTTAAATTTTAAGCATTTAATTTATTTCCTTTTTCTGTGAAAATTAAATAACTTTAAAATTAGCTAATTAAATACCTTATTTTTAAGGCATAAATAAAAATATTAAGAGTTTAAGATTATTGTTTACGATATTCAAAGCTAAATCTATCCCTATTCGCCATTATTCCTGACACAGAATTCTTTGAGTAAAAACATTTTTGTAACTGTACGCCCCCCCCCCTCGATTAATTGCTGCCTGTAATGCAGGTAGGTTTTTTTTTTGCTAGTTTAAAATAAACTTGATATACATTTAATTAAATTTCCCATATTTATATCTATCCATCCGAAACAACACATTAAATAAATCAAATTTTTATTACGTTAATTTAATTAAATTCTTTGTTATATTTTATGTTCCATGACTGAAAGTTTTGTTTAATAATTTTTCTAATTCTCTAGATTTGAGCATAGAATTAAACATTTCTTTATATATTTATTTTGAATTAAAAATTCATCTCTATCCACGTCGCATAAAAATCAACGAAGATTGTCATTTTAAAAATAACGATAATCATTTTTTATTTAATTTCATGATTTTTGGTATTAAGAAATCCATTTACTTTTTTATTTATTACAGCAGCACTAAGACAGTTTCATGTTCGTCCGTACGTTCTCACCCTTCAGCCTTTTTTAAAAAAATTAGATCGCCCGATCGCCGAAGATGCAATGCAAAACAGTAATTCTTAAAATTTTGTTCGCTGTTGCATCAATCATGAAATTAAAATACACTTTCTTGGCATTTAGGCTAAGATCAAAATGTAGTATCTGTTCTGTCTAAAGATGTTACAATAATATCATGGGGTATGCGTTCACGCTGGACGTTCATAGAATGGAAATAGGGTTTTGAAGATAGATCCCCAAAACCAGATATATTCTGAAACGACATTAACCAGACTATATACAGGGTGTCTCAAAATAATGTATACACTCTTTGAATCGTTAAAACTCGTTCAATTTACTGATTTTGACTTGCAAACAAGGTTGATAGAACAGTAGAAGAGTAAGAATACACATTCAAAAATACTGACACTAAAATTAACAAAACCATAAGAAATTAACTTTTAATAAACGTAAAGGCTACAATGTTTAAAGCAAGAAACCTGAAGCAATTGCAAACAAATGGGAGTAGCAATTATAGTAGAATGTGCTCAAGGAGTCAATGTTGCAGGACGTTTGTAGGTACAATTCTTAACGTCTTCACTATATGGAAAGTGTATTGAGCAGAACGGGTTGGGGTTAGGGTGAGGGTTCATTTTATGAACATTCTGAAATTACCCTAAATAGCCTTTATCTTTGTTAAAAGTTAAGTTTCTATGTTTTTGTTAATTTTACTGTCAGTATTTTTACGTGTATATTCTTACTCTTCTGTTTGTGTGTGAATCTTGCAAATAAAAATCAGTAAATTGAACGAGTTATAACAATTCAAAGGGTGTATACATTATTTTGGGACACCCTGTATATATAAGTATGTTTCAGTTTGAACAAAGGTGGTAAAATAATATGTGGGGGGGGGGGGGGTCTGCGTCCATAGAATGGAAATATTTTAAGCACGGCTGCAATATACAACAGATGAATGATACAACGCTGGAATTTCCACAGGTTTCGCTAGTACAGTATAATCACCTTGACACATCCGTTCTTGGAGTACCAAAGTTAAGTAATGCTGAGCCTTGTCAGTATCAGATGGATAACCATTTGGGAATATCAGGTGCTGTCTGTGTGAGGAAGACAATAGCTTTTTTACAAAAACTAACATGGTCAAAATGGTATCTGCAGTTTGCGGACCAGCCAGACCATTGGTCAACGGTAGCTGCATGGTAGCAGGATGCAAGTCAGTAATTATCATCATAACTTCTGTACTGTGTGAGATGGTGTCTCTGTAAAAACACCTGGTGGAAGAATGTTAGTAACCTCACCTCTATATCTCTCCAAGAAAAACCATGAAATGGTACACAAACTGGCTGTCCAAGACATGACTTGAACTGACTGACTGATTTATTTTATTAGATACTAGCAGGAAAACCTGACGTTGTTCAGGATTGAATGAGGATCACTACTATGTACTTTTTCACTATGCTCGTAACACAATATTACTTTGTTTCTACTGCCTCACTCCTGTTTCACCCCCTAATATAGTCAGAAGAATCTGAAATGTTGGAAAACTCTGAATTAGTGTTTTTATACATATGGTTTAAATTTTATTAAAATCGGATATACATATTTAAAGTTTTAAGGGGGTTCTGTCCCCGTGGGTCACTTAGAGGTGAGGGCACTTAGATATTCAGCATATAGAGAGTAACTTAAAGATTCAGGACCACTTCCATTGTCTTTCCTGGAGAATTTTATACATAGGATATAAATTTAATCAAAATAGGATGTATTTGAAGTTTTAAGGGGGTTATGCCCACATAGCTCCCTTGGAGATGCATTTAAAAATTTGGGAACACTTCCATTGTCTTCTCCAGTAAATTTGACATAAGAATACACTTTTAGATTTTATGATGATCGTTTAACCTTTCTTTCTATAGGTAACACACAAACATTCATACAGCCATTGAGTTATATATATATATATATATATATATATATGGGGTAAGGTACACGATAATTCATGAAAATGAAGTGTCGTAATGGACAAAATGTGTGAAAAGATGACAGACGGAAAACAAGTCAAAGTGCAGGAGAAAAACAAAAACAAGAGATTTTTTTCGTGGAGAACGTCTTCAGAAAATGAAGATACAGAAATAATTTTATTTTGAAGGCACACACATGGGATGAAGGGAAAAATGATCTGATTGGATCATATGAGAAGACATTAAGTGATGTTAGGACATGATAAGTAGGTGGCACATTCTTCTAAGGCAGTGGGGGAGAGGGAAAAGGTGGCAGAGAACCTAACTAAGGTGAACAAAAGGGGTGGGCATGAAATTGATACACTGGAAGTTATCACCTAAAGATTAATAAGCTAATTTGTCAACAATAGGTTTTTAAAGAGCAATTCATAAAAATGAAAAGCCGAGGTGGACAAAATGTGTGAAAAAAGAAAACAAATGGGAAAGACAGGTTAAAGGTTAGGAGAAAAACAAAAATATAAATGGGATTTAAAAATAGAAAAATAAGGGTTAAGTTAGAGAGAGAGATGTATTAAAATGGTTAGATTATCAATGAGAGCTTGCTATTATCACAAAAATATATAAAATATATGCACACATACACACGCACATGTGTATATGTAAACATATACACACATATGTGTGTATATATCCATACACATACATACATACAAAACACATTTTCCAATATATATATATAGATACATAGATACTTAGTCAAGGGCGCAGTGGTGTAATATATTGCATTGTTTTAGTGCAGCTTTAGCTAAGTGTCTGCTTAGGATATAAGATCCGTGCCTTAAGTTGAAGGTGATGAAAGGAGAATAGTCACGTTTTCAATTCATTTGCGACGTGAGAGAGAGTGTTCGTTCTTGAGGAGAGTGCAGTCTGAAAGGTTTAGATTGTGGGAGAGAGTGTTCCTGTGTATCACAAGAGCATTAGTGGAAATGTTGTGTTTGAGGTCCTGCTTGTGTTCGTAAATGCGAGATCTCAGGTTTCTGGATGTTTTCCCAATGTAGAACATCGGACATACGGTGCATTTTATCTTGTAGATGCCGGCAGAGTGAGAGGTATCTTTGGGGGGTATATGAGAAAGAGAGATTTTAAAAAAAATATTTTTCAGTTTAATTATTTTGTGTCGATGTGGTTGTTTTGTTAGAAAAAATATAGCATAATTTTTCTTTTAGTATTTCTCTGATTAGGTCCTATTTTGGAGATTAAATTGAACATTTATTCACATTTCTATGACATTGAAGAAAAAAGCTAAAAAGAATATACAAGGTGTTGGGAAAATCAATAGCATATTTTCAGGATTATGTTCTATCAGTGTAAACAATGAAAAAAGTCCCCATAAACATAGGTCCGGAAATGCTTGGTTTCCGAGTAATAGGCCATTGAAACAAATACTGATCCAACATTTTTTATCGTAAACATTTACAATGTGTGTGATAGTGTACTATTATTTCTACACATAGGATAGATAAACACTATCTCTGTGACAGGATCACTGGAAAAATAAGCCTGGGTCTGGTTTTGCCACATACGCCAACAAAACCATGAAAATATGGCACTAAACGAGTACAAAAGCTGTGAAATTCAGAAGAAAGATCTTAACGTCATGATCAGCAGAGGCTCCTTTGATAGCTAACATGGGGGACCCAATCGGCATCCTGCGAATGTTGGCCCTTCTTATTTCAGGTAACAGAATACAACAGACTAAATACAGGTAAATAAATATGATCAGCACAAACCGAAGATTACATAGAGGAAGAAATTGGCCACAAAGAAAATTAGATTAGTAATGGAGTGCTATTACAAAAAGCAACCTCCACACAAAGATGCTGCTTTACACATATAGAACATAATCTCAAAGTTATATCATCGATTTTTTCCAAAAACCTGTATTTTCGAGTTGAATTATTGTTCTCCCATATGAATCTGTAAGAAATTAAAACTGAAATGTACAAGTACCTAATTTTTAAAATCTATTCACTCTATTTTTCTCTGATGGTAAGGTTCTGTAGGAATTAGATATGTATGTTGTCACGAATGCCGCCGGTCGGGACCACCGAAAGACATTACGTGACAATGATAAAAAAAAAGGTAAAAAAAAGTCCGGAGTGGCTCGTATTATCCCAGGTTCAAAATAAAGCATGTCAAATGATATGGGATGGGGATTTCTCCAATATAAAATACCGTCAGGAAACAAACAAAAGATACGAAGAAACGACAAAAAGACATTAGGACTTAAATTTATATTCATTTATTTAATGAAACTGTATACTAGAAAAAAGGGGAGTGTATCTATAAAACAAAACGAAATAAAACATCAAAACAAAAGTATATTCTTAAGAAGAGGGGGGGATTGTCTATCCTATCCCTATAGTAGCAGGATTCATTTCTACACAAAAAATATACACATATATAACAGCCCTAGGGGGCGAATGTCCGAGAAGAGATATTCAGGTTGTTACTTACAACTGGATGCATTGTTCGATTTAGAGTAGATATTTCCGGCATGTCGTCGTAGCCGTACCTCCTTGCACATGTAGTTTTGAAATACATTTTTTTCTCAGGAAAAACAATTCCTGGCTGGTTACTTTTTCTCTGCTTAGTTCAGCAGGACGTCTCGCCCGAGCCGAGGGCGGCTATAATTCCATTTTCATTTCTCCGCTTAGTTCAGCGGGTCGTCTCGCCCGAGCCGAGGGCGGCTATAATTCCATCTTCAACAGGCTCGTCTCGCCCGAGCCGAGGGCGGCTATAATTCCACTTTCAACAGGCTCGTCTCGCCCGAGCCGAGGGCGGCTATCTTGTCGACGGTTGTTCATTTCTTCCCCGTTCAGCGCAGAGGTACTCGGGAAGACTGACTATAGTTGTCCTCAAAATATGTCCGTCTTAACCCGGCAGCTAACGTACTTCCTTGCCGGCATCCTTCGTCCTCTGTGTCGCATTAACTTCCTGTGTCTTTTTCGCGTGCGGCTTCGCATGCGGCTTCGCGTGCGGCTGAAGTTTTTTTTTGTCTTCACTCTCTCTTTTTATCTCTTTTCCTGACGTCATTCGAGTCGCATTATTATAATTTCTCGGTCGTGTATAAATATGCAAAAATGAATCTCATCTCTCTCCGTAAACCGGAGGTCGTGAGTTCGAATCCCGATAGCTCTCCCTACATTTTGTAACAATGTATACTTAATGTTTATGTAATACTAGCTGGCTTGCTATTGCTTCCCAAAGTTCGCTAGCTGAAATACTTGAAACAAAAATTTTTTGTAATAGATATTTCATAAGTTTGTTGTAAACACGAAACAAAATCGTTCTCATTTATTCATATAAATTAGCATTAACATTTTGATAATTCTGATACAAATTTATTTATCTTTTAAATGTAGGCGTAAAGAAATGAAAAGAAAGAAAAAATCAATTTACCTTTTCATTTGCAATTTAAAAGTAGATTGCAGCTTGTTGAAAATCAAGTTGGTCTCTCCAAAGAAAAGAACATTTGAACATAAATGCTAAATATCTGTCCAGGAAATAAAACAATATTGTGAAACAGAATTATTTGTATTAAAATTTAAACAATCATTGAATTAGAAAACAATAACAAATAATAGTTAATTAATAAAATGTCCTTTTTCAAAACCAATATGCAAATTAGTTAACCTTGCATAAGGTTGAATTAGGTTGTTTTGACTTTACCGTTAGTGTGAGAAATGGGTTCAACTTGAGTATTTATTCATTTATGCACTTCATATGTATGTAATATTAAAAGTACAATTAATAGCATGTTAACACTGACTCAATACTCGGCTATCCCCCCCCCCCTTCTTTTTCACCGCAAACAAGACATATTGCCACTGAGATGTAAGGGGCTACTATAATTAGGGGTCAGAATTATAAGGGACATTCTAAGTGGGGAGTTGTGCAGCAAGATGTTTGTTCACATTGCATTTAAATTTCTGCATGATAGTACAGTCAGGGAAACAGGGAGCAGAGAGGAAATTCCAAAGGCAAGTGGTCCGAGGAAAGAAACTATTGAAGTAGAAAGTTTTCCAGCATCTGGGGATCTCTATAGTGAAGGGGTGGAATTTTGTTACTAGTCAGGTTTGTTGTGGTATTTATGTTGAGGGGGTACAAATGCATTAAGTTCATTGGAGCACATTCTGTGGAAATACTTGCGATGGTAATGGAGCTTGATAGACAGTGCAGGACCTATTAGGTTGGAGACTTTTTTGTACCCTGTCCAAGATGGAGAAAATATGTGATAACAATGCTATATGCATAGGTGAATGGTGGGTTTATAGAGATATAGGAATCAAGCAGGTGTGACATGATTACTAGCCTGGTATAGAGAACCTACCTTCTTTGCAGCAGACTTGGCAGTACGTTGTCTGTGAATGTTAGGCCGAAGAGTTTGAACATTAGACTCTCAGGAACGGGACTATCGGCCATGGCAATCGGTGGTTGGAAAGGTTTCTTATAATTGCCCTGGCAAGGATCTTAGTGTCAGCGGTTCTGCTTTGCCATTTGGTGTTGAGGGTGCAACCTTCTTAAACATTTCTGCTAAAAATGCTCATATTTATGGAATAGTGTTCAGGTTTAAGAGTCGCATAGAAGAACGATCAGAATACATACCCCCCCCACACACACACACAACTTGAAATAGTTGATGATGTCACAATCTGCTGATAGTCTCTTTTCCAGTCTTCTGAAAGCAACACTGTTTTTATAGATGTGTAGATGAATTTCGGCATCTAAGAAACCATCTTTTTTTTAATGTGCTGCCCAGGTAGACAAACCTGTCAACCACTAACAATATTTCATGAACTAATGCATTAGGCTCTGTTTAGCGTTGCCCAGTTGCAGAGGTAAACATTGCTTTCATCTTTGTAACGCTGATTGTAAGACTAAATGCTGCTGGAAGTGAAACCTGACCAGTGAGGGTTGAGGAAATGCATTGCTTAGAGAGAAATGATACAAGAATGATGTGATGGATGTGTAATGTGAGTGTTAAAGACATATTTAGATCTGATGACCTCGAAGAAGATTAAATCTGGCCAGTATAAAGAGATGAATGCAGAACGGAGACTCTGATGGTATGGCCACGTTGAAAGAATGAATGAGAGAATAGATGAGAGTTTTTGGGTTAGTAGATGTAGAACAGTTGAGGTAACATGTATAGTTCACAGGAGAAGGTCAAATAAAACAGTGGCAATATGCCTTGTTTGGTATGAAAAAAAGTTAAAATAAATAACTTACTTGGCTACAATTTATTGAAAAAAATTCCGTAAGTAGGACATCCCAGATAACTACTAATATGAAAGATTTTTTAAATAATCACCTAAAAATAAAGATCAACAAGAGAGATAACTCTGTTTAAATTGAAGAATATAATAGGAGTTTTCTACCATAAGTTTAACATTTCAAACTTTCCTTCTTACCAGCCAATTTTTACTATGTTATTGGCAATACACATTGCCCCCCCCCCTAAACCTGGGCCCCTGTCACAGTAACCCCTTACGCTTCAGTGGCAATATGCCGTGTTTGGGCTGAACTGAACAAAAATAAATAAATAATAACATACTTAGCTACAATTTTTTTAAAAATTACTTAAGTAGTCCGGTCTAGACGACTGCTAATATGAAACCTTTTTAAATAATCACCTAAAAATAAAAATCAGCAAGGGAGGTAACTCTGGCTTCACAGTAGTTACTTACGCTTCAGTGGTAATATGTCTTGTTTGGGGTGAACAAAAATAAATAAAAATAAAATTCTCTTGTAGTTAACCAGATTTTTTGATTGCAATAAAATAACTTTTTGTTGCTAAAAATGATATTCTCATCAATTTCTTTATTTTTTTCTGCAGATGCTACATTATCTCTGAGCTCAATCTTATTACACCTATGCAAATTAGAATTTGTACCTCAGCTGCTTTGGCAATTGGCTGAGGTGACCAGTTTCTTTGATTCACTGGTAAGTTTTGAGGGTTTTTTTCCTTTTTTTTCCTTTTTTTTTTTCAAATCATTAAAATCAGAAGAAAGTACAGAATAGTTAACACTTGATAACTCATAAACAAAAAAAAACTATGCATAATTTATATAAAATGCATTAGAATAAAATTCTTTACCTAACTCACCTAGTTCTAATATTTATAGCACTTTATATTTCAAACTTTTTCTTCTGTAAAGTCTGTCTTCTCGACAACTGCAGACACGGCGGCCATTAAGTGTACTTTCGATACCAAGAAGAGATTTTATAGAAGAAAACATGAAATGAAAAAATGTTATAAACGTTAAAACTAGTTGAGAATTTCATTCTAAAGCATTTGATATAAATTGTGTTTTTATTTTTTTGTTTTGGTTTACGAGTTTTTCCTAAAATCATTTGTTCAAAAAGAATTAATTTAAATATTTTTTAAAGAGTAAAAAACAAAAAAACATTTTCTGTTTCTACTTTAAAAGAATACTACAATGGGGCACCATCCCCTAAAACAGGATTATTTATGTATATGCTTTTTTTTTTTTTACTGAAGGGTCGCTACTTGTCAAGGCCAAAGAGCACTCAAGGATGAAATGGAATGATAGCTAGTTGAAAGGTGAAGGACCTCATGAGAGCATCGAGAATGATTAATGGAATAAACTAAGTTTGGTTACTTGTGGGTTTCGTATGAGACCGGAATCTGTTGACATTTAACTTGAAGACGACCATGTTGTAATCTACAAGGAAGCCGTTCTGTAGCACTGCGTTCCATAGACGGAAAGCCCTTGCGAAGAAGCTTCGTTTGTAGAAATTTCGCCTGACGTTAGGCACACCAAGGAAGAAAGGAAAGATATTTTTCGTTGTCGTAGTAAGACGGGCTCATCCTGTCAATGTCTTACAGGGAGGAACCAGAGATTGAAGCTCGGTCAAGTACTTACCATGAAAGTAACGATAGAGTAGAGAAAGACTAGCGACGTCTCTTCTGTGATAAAAGGGCTGTAAAGAACGGAAAAGATTATTCCCCCCTACCCACTAGTTTTTGTAGTCGATTTTGAACTTTGTCTAGGAAATGAGTGCTCTTAGCGGCGACTCCCCATATGTAGCCGCAGTACTTCATGTAATTGTTGCTAACTGAATTGCCCTTAAATATATGAGCCTTTGCTCCATCTTGTTACAATGTCCATTCATCTAAAAATCCATCCATCCATCGATGTGCATACTCCGAAGAGCTTCGCCACATGCTGGAGAACAAAACTCCATTCCTGAGTGGATTGTTATAGAGTGAATTTAACAGATTATTATACTGAAGTACTTGCTAAAGGCATCTTCAGGGCTTGGTAAAATATGCAGCTCGCCAAACCTTGACACTTTTACGATTCTCCACTCAATGGAGCAGTGCACCTTCTCGCTGTCAAAAATGGTCTTCCGCAAACCTGCGATGTTCTCTCGGCTGAAGTCTTCGTTTGTCGATGGTCGACAAAGGAACTACAACAACTACTCGTAGAGAATAAAGGGATTTTTGTTCAAGGTTTACTCCTCTAGATCGGCCGTATTCTATCTATCTATGCGCATACGTATTAACAGGTTAACGCCGTAAAGGATATGACTCTTCATCACGTACGCACGGTCATTCACTATGAAGAGGCTGATATGCGTGGAGACCGGTTGAAGATGCTATGAATAGACCATCTCCATCTCCATCTCCAAAAGATATTAATCATCTACAAACACTTTTAGCATCTCGGAATTGGAGTTAAATGCGACTCTTGTTTCAGGGTTCGAATCATGCAACTGGTTTGAATGGTTATCTCTACACTGATGATTCCGCAAGGATGAAACTTATACATATGTAGATAATATTTAAATATTTATTATTAAAATAATTATATATATTTTTCCCCTCATATCTCATTCGATTTTCTTAGTTTTTAATTTATCATTCTGACGTTTCCTCTTAGAGGGTCAGACGATAATGCCTTACGGAAAATTTTAGCAATTTTCTTTTTTTTTTCCACCCGCCCGTTTTGATTAAAAAATGTTTCCTCTGAAATTTATCCTACGATTTTGTTGTACGCAAAATTTACTTATATATATATAATTAACTTGTTACAAATATCCAGGGGGTATAAATCCGAAGGAAGTTGAAACCGGGTTTATGAGAGTGCTCAATGAAAATTCATATATATATATATATATATATATATATATTATTAAAAATAACCGACAATTTTTGTCTGGTTATTTTAGTATTGATCCTTTCAATTTTCCCGATTAAAATCTTAATCTCGGAAGAAAATTGGCTGATGAAACTGCCGTAATGTACATGTTGGTCCAGAGTACTTTCTGACCTGTCTGGGTCCATCGTCAGTGGAATAATTACAAACAGGTAAAGACCTGGAGTGAGATTTATAATTAATTATGGCGGGAAAATTTAAATATGAAACCATGTTTATTAGGTATTATAAGCATTTAAGTATATTAGTACTAGTGTTAAAATTAATCTTGTTAATAGCAGGTTTTTTAGTTTAATGAGTATGTGGAGTTTTTGTGTATTAGTATTATGTTCTAAGATTTTAGTATTGTCTACGAGAAGTTTTCGGATTTGCGAGCGGGGACAGGAATGTTCATTAGTAAGGTGTCTAGCTATAGCACTATTATCGATAGATGCATGGTCAACCTCCCAGACAGAGTCGTGGTGGTCGAGCCAATATATACGTGTTTTCCTTGGTTGTCGGAGACACAGTCTCCCAATGGACATTTAAACTCGTATACTAGGCCCGTCCTATCCAAGACTCTAATCGAGGGTGAAGAATTATTTGTAATAATAAGATTAGTAGTTTTAGTTTTATTGTAGTAAATAATTAGTTTAACTTTTTTATTTGGGTCGGTGGGAAGTACGTTTTTATTAATAATATTTTTTAAGACCTGTTCATCTGTTTAATAGTTATGGTGAAATTGGTTACGGTAAAATAGTTTGATAGTCTTGTTGAGTGGAGAAATGGATTCATTGTTGTTGTTATTATTATTACTGTTACTAGCAGAAAGTACTCTGGACCAACATGTACATTACGGCAGTTTCATCAGTCAATTTTCTTCCGAGATTAAGATTTTAATCGGGAAAATTGAAAGGATCAATACTAAAATAACCAGACAAAAATTGTCGGTTATTTTTAATAATACATGTCTTAAAGAAAAAATGCTGCCTCGATATACATATATATATATATATATAAACAATATTTATAAATAAATATTAAATTATTATTACCCGTCTAAATAGGGGTAAAGTTAATTCCTTAAACAGAATGATTTTGCAAAACTTTTATGTCCCCCTTATGAAGATTAAAATCAAGATATAATAATATGAAACCTTATGTCTAGAATCCTTATTCCAATTTTGATCAAAATCATTACATTATTTTGATTCTAGAAAATGTCTAAAATCTCAGGCTTAAGCTTAAGGGGTCTTAAGAATATGAAATTCAGGGAATCTTGCTTAATTAGTATCTAATGACTATGAATTTTAAAATGGAAGGTTGTGCTCATATTATGCCCCCTAAAAACCCTTTAAAATATTCCGAAGGAACTGAAATTTGGGGAATATTTATTAATTGATGTCTAATGCCTATTGTTAATATTTCGCACAAATCGGATGTATGTGAATTTTCACAAACGGCTTCCACCCTCTTTGCATACAACTGAATTACACTAAATATAGCCAATATCACGACCCCTTATGTTTAGAAGCTGTGTTCCAAAATTCATAATGATCGGTTAATTAGTTTAGAAGTGAATCCTTTACATATGAACATACCTAACATTATATCAATAGAGATATCTAAATGAATAAAGTTGGGCCGATTTCTCACATTAACGATGAAGTCAAAAGTCCCTATTTCAAGTTAATTCAACTTTATTTAATAAATGCACCCAATTTTTTTATATATCAGCCGTAAGATTAACTAATTTGGATATTGCTTTTGAAAAAAGGACATTTTATTAGTTAACTATTATTTGTTATCGATTTTTAATTCAATAATTGTTTTGATTTTAATATAACAAATAGTTCCTTTTAGGAATATTGTTTTATTTTGTGTTCAAATGTTCCTTTCCGGACTTTTCTTTAGGAGGACTGACTTGGTTTTTCAACAAGCTATGATCTATTTAAAAGTAGATTGCAACTTATTGAAAATAAAGTCGCTCTCTTTAAAGAAAAGAACATTTGAACACAAATGGTAAATATTTGTCCAGAAAATAAAACAATATTGCAAAACAGAACTATTTGTTGTATTAAAATCAAAACAAACATTGGATTAGAAAACAATAACAAATAATAGTTAACTAATAAAATGTCCTTTTTCAAAACCAATATGCAAATTAGTTAACCTTGTGACTGTTATTGCATCTACATAAAGAGCATATAAAAAGATGGTGCGTCTATTGCATAAAGTTGAAATAGGACGTTTTGACTTTACAGTTAGTGCAAGAAATTGCCCAACTTGAGCATTTATTCATTTAGATTAAAGTTTTTGTTAGACTGACTAAGACACAGCATATATATTGTGAGACAGGTGGTATGCCTGAGTTAAGTTTATTTAAACATATTTTTTTTACGTAAAAACTTAAAAAAGTATTTTATGTGTAGAATCACAATGACACCGTATCATGACTTCAACTGGTATCCAATTGACAGGCAACTCCTATTCGTATGAAGCAATATTTATACACAAGAATGTCCACTCATAACACAGAGAATCGACTCGCCCATCTAATCAAAATAGAATATCCCAGCCTGCTTATATATCAACTCTGTGTCATCTACATATCGCAGCTACATTGATGACTGTAGTGATGTGGATCCTAATGCCATTCCTTCAAAATATTCCATGTATACATTGACCAGTACTGGGGACAATGGTGATCCTTGATGCACCTGAAGAAGGTCGGAGGTTACATTGGCCAAAACTCTGTGAGAATAAGATCTAAGATGAGAACAGTGGTCTGAATAATATAAATAATACAATTTGTTAATCCTCATTTCCAAACTTCCAAACAAGTAGTTGTCCGAATAATCCAAAATATGTGTTTATGTTTTAAAAACGTCGCAGCATAAAATACGCTAAATATACCTTGGACATTTTTTTTAATTATCAAGAGACAAAATTTCTTTAATCTCTCTTCCGTAAAATATAACGACGCCCATAACAGGCAGATATTATTAATAAGTTGATGATAAACAAAAAAAGACTACTCGGACAAACATAAAAGGAAAATAATGAAAGAGCGTAATTTATTTGTATTGTATTTAAATTTAAAGCTACTAATTGCATGTTGGAAGACAATGAAAACTATAATAGCACTCTAAAAGTGCAAAACTCCACCACAGTCGACTAACTCTGTTTAATTCAGCCAACTCTGTTTAGTGAATTTGTAACAGCCAGATGAAATCATTCTCCTGCAGGGGTATGGATGAGATATACTACCTTTCTATTTGCCGTGCATGGAGTATTGTTTTTTTATTTAGTAGTGAGTCACCACTTAAGAAGGTCCAAAGGCCACTCAAGGATAAGGATTAATGAGATTATATATTGACAATGAACAACACCTTGAAATGATTGGAAAAATATATATACTAGCTGTACCTATCCAGTGTTGCCGGTTGTGTATTTCCTTGCAATTGGTTTTGCTTTTCTTTTTTCTTTTAAATTATGCCAGTTTTTGTATGTGTGTGTTGGGGGGGGGGGGGGGGGGGAGTAACTCTGTATGGCTGAATACAGAATTGCTTGTTTTTTTGTTTTTTTCGTTCTTAAAGATGGCAGCCATTTGAAAATAATTCTGAACCGGACAAAATCTTTTCTGGGTGGAATTAAATCAAATTACATTTTATTCCTCTTGACTATATGCTGCAATTATTTGCAAAAAACTGACGTACCAGAATTAAATATTGATTTTGTAGGAAGAAAACTATTGATGACAAGAAACGATAAAGAGACTGACTTATATATATATATATATATATATATATATATATATGAATTAGGTGTAAAATATTTTTATTTATACAAGCATTATTTGACTGCACATTTACGGACATGTTTCAGTCAGACCTGTACAAGCTGAACCATTCTCTACGGCTGTAAGAAGTAGCTCTGACCGAAACATGTCTGCAAATGTGTAACCAAATAATGTTTATAAATAAATTAAAAAATGATACCTAATAAATAGCTCTATTTATCATTGAGCACTTTTATATAAACAAAGATTTACTGGATTTTTACCCTATTGACATACACTTACCTGAATTACTATATACATATATATATATATAATTTAAATTATTTTATTTAAAAACTATACATCTATACATTAGTGTCTGTTTGTGTAACATGTGATATGTAAACAGTCTTAGCAGACCCTAAGTTATCATAAAATCACTGTTGAATCTTATCCCTCATTTTTAGGGTGTACTCTACAATTTTTAATTTTATAAACTCTTTTTATTGGAAGCACTCTTTACTTTAAAAAAAAAATTTTTTTTAACCTTTCATATCATTCAGGGTTGATCTAGGTCAACTGTACATAGCCTATGACACCTATATGCATGTTATGTTTGAAACCCTTTTAATTTCTCTGCTTATGGCAGACAGAAATTTTATTTTATTTTTATAGATATAATCCTTTTTCATATATATTAATTTTGATAGAGGTTGTTTGGACAGAGTGGGTGTTTGATGCATGTCAAAAACAAAGTGCACACAAGTAGACTATTAGCCGATTAAGTATCTATGGAGTTGTGACCTCAGAAATGCCCACTGAAAATAAATGCAGGGTCCCTTTCCATGCATGACATGATACTACAGTTATCATAATATTATACAACTGTTGATAGAACAGCCGTTCTTAGTGCTACCTAAGAGTTAGGACTCTTGTACTACCAGATGTTTCTCAGTTTTCCTTGCATTGTATGAATTTGTAAGTTTTAGATGATTTCTCGTTTTGTTCTTGACATTATAATATTCGCTCTAAATTGTAAATAATCTTTCTAGGAATGACAGAGGAATACAGTCCAGTCTGTGTGAACAGGGATGTGGGAAGTGAGCAACCCTCTCTCTGGATCCACTCTTCAGAAGAGCCCAGGTAAGACAGAGACCCCTTTTTTCTTTTTTTAGATTATCATTTCACATGAAGCTTACAATGATTATCAGAAAAAATAAACGTGAAAACATTATTAATTAACAAAAAAAAAATTATGCAAAAAGCTTGAAAACAAATTTTAAAAATCGTTGCATCTCACTAACAGAGCATCACCACTGTCGACCAAGGGAGGAGTCTATCAGGCATGTGTATGTAGTGTGATGACGTATGGAAGTGAAACCTGGCAAGTAAGGATGGAGAGAAATGATGAGAATGATACGATGGATGTGTAATGTGAGTCTTAAAGACTGATGACAGAAGTAACGCTCATCTTTGATTCTTGTACCTTATAACACACATGAAGCATTTTCACAGGACAGATAGTATCTGACCGAGTGAAAATCATAGTAAAAAATGGCTGACTGATCAGTGTCCCATCCTATTTGTCTTCAACAAGCAAAACCCTGTGTGGGCCTTGCATCAAGTCTAAGAATTGGTCGCTTTCGAAATTCTCTTGAAATAGATTCCCCAGTCACATGTGCTTTCTGCAAGTAAAAGAATCACATTATGCCTGATTGTTTTAAATTATAAAGGAAACATGAAGCTGATAGCTCTTAAAAACCCAAAAACAATTTTGGTTACTGAAGTAATGTGGTCTTTATGAGTGGTAAGACACAAATATGAAGAATGAATTGGATGAAAACACTTCTGTATAGATCAACAAATATAACCTCCGATGAATTGGCTACTCTGGTGCCCCCTCGACGTAAATTCACTAGACCAACTCGACAATCAACTAAATCTCATTCATTCACTGTGGAGGTCCCCAGATGCCGGAGAGCCTTCTACTCAAATAGCTTCTTTCCTCGTGCTGCTGGCCTCTGGAACTCTCTCTCTCTTCCCCCTGTTTCCCCGACAGTACTGACATGCAGAAATTTAAAACTAATGTGAACAGACATCTCGCTGCGCAGATCCCAATTTAGGCTGACCCCCCCCCCCCCCCCAACCTTCTCCCCTTTTCTTTTTTCTCAGTAGCCCCTTACGTCTACAGTGGCGGCCCGCCTTGTTTGGGGTGAACCATGTTAAAATAAAAAATTTAAAAAAATTATTTATTATATAATTATGGCTGAAAACGAATTACTTTGTAATGAAGACATAATTAATTGTGGTCGCTGAGTGACTACGTCCATTGAATCTTGTTCCTAATGTCGGATGGCCGAATTCAAGGGACATAACTCTGCTTTCCAAAAAGCATGTTATCTCAAGCAAGAAAACAATGGGCAAAGAGTTACTTTCCTTTCAAATACAAAACGTTTAATTATTATTCTTAAGTGGAAATCTGCTTCCATCTAACAGTTACTTATCCATAAATACAATGTTGGCATAGCATAACTAGATAATACTGAATTGTCCTGACCAGATGAGCACACAACTTAATAATCCGGTTATGCATTAGTCAGCCTGTATTGAACACCACTGTCAGTCGCATCCTGCTCTATTTATATCAATTGGTGGTTACCAATCCCATTATCCAGAGATGAGTTCAAACCGTGGTGTAGGCGGTGACACTATTCATATCTGACACACCCGTAGCTACAAATTTACTTGTTGCTGTACCTTTTAGGTTTTCATAATTATGTCTTTATTTTATGATATTTAACGTGTTGTTTATTGTTCATCTCTTTGTAGTAGCACAGGACGGGAGCATAAACGAATCACGCACAACAATTCTGAAAAACAACGCAAAGAAAAGATTAAATCTAAAATTGCTAATATTGGATGTCTATTGCCAACTGCGCAAAGCTATGAAAAGCAAGTGAGTTTAACTTTTAATTTTATTCACCTTTTGTTTACAGGTGTTCTTAACTTTTGCTGCAATCTACTCACACACATTATAAACCCAGGAGATCCTCTACAGAAATCCACTCGAACTTGATGAAATGTCTGAAAGGGGGGGAAATTGGAAGCAACATACAACTTTGGTAAAACAGAAGAGGTATAAAACCAGGAATCTCTTCATGGTACCCAGTCACTCCAAGATTTGGTTCACTCAAACTTATTTAAGTAAAAAATTGTCATCTAGCAACATTACTTTTTGGAATTTTTTAGATGAGGATTAATAATTTGTATTATTCTGACTAGTGTTTTCATCTCATCAGTACTAAGTGATAGTCTTCTGGAGGGTGATGGTTCAATTCTCACTAGGGGCAATACTAAGAATGCAATTATGAATTACTTAAGACTTCTTCCCGGTCATGGCTGGCGAAACAAGAGCAAGCTAACCCCGTGGATTAAATAGAGGGTTCTGTTCGAAATTCCATACAGATTCAAGAGTTTGACAAGATGCACCTGAAGAAGAGTGGAGGTTACATCAGCTGAAATGTTGTGAGAATAAAATTGAAGATTAGAACCTGGTGATACCAGATCAGGCTGCCCTGTGGCTCCCTGAGACGAAATTCACCTACATTGACATTTTTTTTTTTTTTTTTTTTTTTTTTGTAAAACTTAATTATGTTCTACAAAACCAAAAACAAAAACAACAGCCCCTCTCCCTTTCTCCCTCCCCTTTTTTATTTTATTTTTAGAACTTGAAGCATAAATCTTTTACTATAATGACCAGATTCGGCATTAAATAACCCAAAAAGGGTTGATATGCCGTAAAACAAAACTACCAAACCAAAAACGATGATTAAACATTTGAAGATATAAAGAACTTGAAGCATAAAAACTTTTACTATAATGACCAGATTCGGCATTAAATAACCCAAAAAGGGTTGATATGCCGTAAAACAAAACTACCAAACCCAAAACGATGATTAAACATTTGAAGATATAAAGAACTTGAAGCATAAAAACTTTTACTATAATGACCAGATTCGGCATTAAATAACCCAAAAAGGGTTGATATGCCGTAAAACAAAACTACCAAACCACCAAACCGAAGATTAGAACAATAGTCCAAATAATACAAACAATACAAATTTAGCAACATGTCATTTAGTTACGTAGTGCATCGTTTTCGAAGTAGGGGAGAGGGCTTGTGTCCGATCAACGCAAGGTAGTGTTATTTGTTCAGCTTGTCCGATATTGAAAAACACAAAGAACAACGCAAACATTTGAACTCACTGATAAGCTTTACTAAGATTGCACTTTATGCATGTTGATTATTAAGTTGTTCGGAAGAAAATAATCACGATTTCAGAAACAAACATTTATACATTGATTTCACCTTACCAATTTGATTACAGGCCCTCAACCTGTACTCGCTGGAATGTAAGTAATGGCATGTTAACCACATCTTCACCTTTAACCTTATGTGTAGCATCTATAATTTACTGCGTGACTTCTTCACCACGTCGGCTCTGCAAAGAGAGCTTTGTGGAAACACGGAGATCATTGGAAAGCTTTTTTGGTTCGGTCACCGGGCTGTGAAATGAGCTGCCAGAAGCTGTGTGTTGAATAACAGGTTTATAACACGTTTATATGTCGGCTCTGTCATTGTCGCCTGCAGCTTGTATCGGGCTGCTATCTGTCTTCTTTCGGCCACATTGTCGGTGGTCACAATCTCCATCGTCTCCTGTCCCTGGCGGTTTCTTCGTAAGCTGAAATCGAATCTCCTCGTACACAATAAAAGATAACAAGCCTTTCTTTTTAGTTTGAGCCATTTATTTTCTATTAGCTTGTCGATACTGAAGCAAGTTACGTCGTAGTAGAGAGAGAAGCTTACGCTAGTTAATTTCCTAATTATTTAATTACTTGTAAAGGAAGGAAGAGGGGGACATCGCCTGGCTCTCATTTTTGGGGATCTGAAATCCCCTAACTTATGTAATCGCTACATGGTTAAGGCGACTTGACTAGTCGGCTTCCAAGTCAAAACTCAAATCTCAACTCCAGTTTTCCCACCGGGAAAACTGTGACGTCACAAAATCTTGTGATCAAAACGCAGGTGTGACCTAACCTTTGAACTAAGGTCTCATCACCCGTCACTGCGACGAGATGACTTCGTTACAAATCGCGCAAGCTAAGCAATCTCTCATACGTCCATCATCACATGCGTCCCATTATATAACATGTGGTCTGCCCGCAGACATCCAAACATTTCAAGGCGGTGCTGCACACGTCATGGCCGTTGATCTTCGGATGATTATCACTGTACATAACCCTTACCCTCTTTCATAACTTGATTTTACAAGGCTCTAGCCCTGTGCTAATCTTTTGCTAATATATTGAATTGAAAAAATAAAAAATACTGGCATCAAATGTCTTTGACATGGGTTTAGTTCAATAATTTCTTTCAAACGTTCATTATCTCTATCGTAACGTAACGTATAGAATTTCTGAAACCACTTTTTTAGTGTCCAATCAATTGTAGAGCCATCTCCCTATGCTCTGTTAATATTGATGGTTTTTAGTAAGCATTATGACTGAATTTAAATTTCTAAATTAATAAATGTGAAAGTTGCTTTCATTTATCACTCCTATATCACCATCAAAATGAGTCACTGTTATTTAAATCAATGATGCAACATTTTTATTTACCTCCCCAGGAGGTTAGGCACAAGGCCAGTTTTATCTTACTCCCACAAGGGAAGATGTGACCCAAGGTCGGGTCGGGAAAGTGGGACTTGAAAAGCCAGCGCCCGAGAAGGTGAGCACTCTGGCCATTAAAAATTGCCTGGGCAGCCCCGTCAGCATTCCCCGGTAGAGGCGCCTCAGGCAGTAAGCAATAAACTTACTCTTCCCCAAAGAGGGGAGGCAAAGCCTGGGAGGGTGGACCTCCTAGAACTGCACAGGACAGACCCATAGACCGGCGTAAATCAAGCCCCAAAGGCAAAGACGATACCAGTTTATGGGGTGTAGTATCCATCAGAACAAAGGCCGATCAATAATACAACATAATGCTTTGAAATACTGTATATATAGTACAGAGGAAAGACCCATAGACATTCATATATCCGTCTAATTTGCATAACTACTTTTTAAACAGTCTATAATAAAATAATGTCTGATGTTATTTGTTTGTAATTTTATTCTTTTTCTTATATATCTGCAATAGTTTTGGCCATATTTACAGAAATTAATTTAAGTAATTTAACTAATAAAAAAGGATAAATTACGAAAACTTTTCTTAAAATAGGCTCATTATCAAGGGAGATAATTAAAATTAAACTAATGTTTTAGTTAGCTAGAAAGATATACTGATGATCCAGAAGACTTTATAGAGAGAGGGGGTGCTTTTCTCTCTCTCTTCTCTCTCTCTCTTTCTTCTCACTCTTTCTTCTCTCTCTCTTTCTTCTCTCTGGGTCTCTCTCTCTGGAGCTCTCTCTCTCTCTCTCTTTCTGGAGCTCTCTCTCTCTCTCTGGGGCTCTCGCTCTCTCTCTGGGGCTCTCGCTGGCTCTCTCTCTCTCTGAGGCTCTCTCTCTCTCTCTCTCTGGGGCTCTCTCTCTCTCTCTCCTCCTCCTCTCCTCTTTCCCTGCCAAAATTTCTTTTTTATTGACTTTATTTGACTTGCAGTTGAAGTGAGCGGACATCCTGCCTTTTGCTCTCGCCAGTTGGGGAGTTGACTGTATCTGTAAAGTGACGTGTGTTAAGAGGATGTCCACATTCTACTGTAATAAATTATGAGCTATAAAAAAAACAAAAACTTGTTTCGATATTTCATATTTGCTGCAACAATCTTCTGCATTTTGGGAACCAGTGAAGAACGGGGCATAATCTGACATACTAGTAATAGCCTAAACATCACAAGCTATCGCTCCCATTACCAAGGGGACAGTGTATAACAGCTGTGTTAGGAGCATGATGCCGTATGACGGTGAGTGCTGTGCATCCATTCAATCCTCATTTGACAAAGCAATGATCAAATGGATATGCAACGTTGGGTCAAATCAGACCTGGCATATCAGTTCTGATTAGTGATGGGACGATTCCGATACAATTACTGATTCTGTTCTAAATTCCCGATTCCGATACAATTACCGTTCTAAAATTGTCTAAAAAAAGTAGAATTTCATTTTTGTGGGGGAGCGCAATTTTGCAGGGAGTCATCATCTAATTTTAAATCTAGATATAATTTTCTTTTTAATTTGCCAAACTTCTTAATGTTTTCCCTTTATGTATTATATCTAAGATTTTGATAAACTCATTGTGAGATTTTCATCTATATTTTTCACTTGTGCCAGCAATAGAAATTTAAGTTTTAGACAAAAAAAAAAAAAAATTTTTAAATAAGTAAAAGAATCGTTTTGGGAAATTAGGCTCAAAATTTTTCCAGTTCCGATACCCCAAATAGTTCCGATTTTTCTGATTCTAATTAATCATCCCAACATTAATCATCCCAACATTAATTCTGATACCTTGTTGGCAAGGCTGAATATATCAAAGCTTGAAGAGTTCCTGATGGTCAGTTGGCTATGTTGGTTTGGTCATGTTGAAAGGCGTGATTCTTGGATTTAAAAAAAATGCAGAGATCTTGAGGTAGAACACCATGAGGGGGGGGGGGGCCTAGAAAACTTGGATACAAACCATAAACAAAGGATCTAGACAATGGAATTTGAACGGAATAAATCCTCAAGACCACCAAGCTTGGAAACTGAGATTGCAGCTATCAGAAAACGTCATTTCCCTAACCAAGAGAAATAAGATGATAAAATAGATATGATCATGATGATGATGATGATGGTTTGATTTTAAAGAGGACAGGCATAATACATGATGAAAAATGTTCAAAACAAAAGCAAATGCTGATATTTTTCATGTTCGTATGTACGTTATCACCTGTGTAAAGGTGATAACGTACATACGAACATGAAAAATATCAAATAATGAGATACTCTGATTGTCAAAATGCTGATTGGCGATTAATCTGATGTCACTAAGGTAAAAAAAAATTGCAGTTTTACCCATTTTGAAAATAAATTGTTTCAAAATCAAATTAGATCATTCCATCATCTAAAACAGTACCATTTTAAATAAATTCATTTCAAAAAGTGACATTTTTTTTTATCGATTTCGGCATTAAATGACCCAAAGATGGTTGATATGCCGTAAAACAAACCAAAAAAAATTATCGATTTCAAGAATATTTAGCTGACATTTATTTTTACAGTAAGAAGACAAAGAATATTTATTGTCTTAAAAAGAATTAAATTGCTACAATTTTAAATAGACATATTTATTTTATGTATTTAAAGAATAGTTAACCAACAATGACAATTATTTTTACAGAGGAAAGGACATTTTTTCTTAATAGTATTGACCTTGGCACAAACAGTAAATTGATGTAGAAAGCCCTGTAGAATTTTAACTGGGGAAATTATTATTAGTGAAAGATTTCTTAGGTTGAACCTTTTGAATTTCAGGAGTCGGCGCCAAGTGTTTCGAGTACTAATTCCACAATCCTGTTAATTTACACATCGATTTAGTTGTTAAATTAAAAATTTGGAGGAATGCTATTGAAAGTAAATGTTACCAAGACCAAAGTGATGATCAGTGGTTGTAGTGTTGGAAATCCACCAGAAAGAGGTTCTCCTGCCTAGTTTGTGGAAATGAAGTCGGGTGCAACTCAATTTTTTGTGGTACTTGTAAGTATTGGGTACACAAGAGGTGCGTGCGGTGGAATTACTGGTAGGTTGATAGGTGACAACCAGTTTATGTGCCAAAAGTGTAAGACAATGGAGATGGATGAGAACTCAGATGTGGAGAAATTATATTTGGATGGTGAAGCTATTAAGGCTGTTCAGAAGTTTTGTTACGTTGGTGATACCATTGGAGCACAAGGTGGAGCTGGTGCAAGTGTGATGGCAAATGTTAGGAATGGATGGAGTAAGTTCAGAGAACTTCTGCCAGTACTAACCAACAGAGCGTTTCCACTGTCAACCAAGAGAAGAGTCTACCAGGTATGCATATGCAGTGAGATGATCTATAGAAGAGAAACCTGGCCAGTGAGGGTTGAGGACATGCGTTGCATGGAAAGAAATAGTGAGAATCATATGATGAATTCAAATATATCAGACTTGCATTGAATTTGATCAATAATCATTAGTCACCAGTTAAGCAAGATTCCCTGAGTTTCAATTTCTTCTTAAGACCCCTTAAGCTTTAGATTTTAGGCATTTTATAGAATGAAAATCATGTAATGGATTTTGGTCAAAATTTGAATAAGGATTCTAGACAGAAGGTTTGGTATCCTTATATCTGGATTTTGATCTTTTTAAGAGGGCATTAAAGAGGTGCAAACCCGATTTTACTCGTCTTGGGATGGGTATCCTTCTAGTACAATATATATGTATATATATATGTATATGTAATAGCAAAAGTAAGCAAAATATTAAGTTTTGGTATTATTGTAAATTAACACCCTCAGCTACCCCCCCCCCCTACACACACATATGATTCTACTTTTTTAGGCGATTATGTGTGGATACCCAGAAAATCTTGGTGGCAATAGAAAACAAGAAAAAAATTATTTTAGAATTTAGAGTGTCGCATATAAATTTAACTTAAAATGATTCTCCATATCCGGGCCATTCTAGGGTAACCATTTTTCTTTTTTTTTTCTTTTTTTTTTCTTTTTTTTTTTTTGCTATTAAAGATAAATCCTGTGCATTATGGGGGGGGGGGGGATTCTTTTAGGCGATTACGTGTGGTTTTACGACCTTGCCAGTCAGTTGGACTTAGGGTCAGTGTTAAAAAATATATTAGTTAACTGTCCTAATAAGTTAGAATGATGCTAAAAAGTTGAATCACATTGTTTAAACATGTGTTAATCTACAAAATTATCAAAGTTTGATGTTAAAATTATGGTAGTCTCTGAGTAAAAACATTGTTTTAATAATACCCATCCCCAATTAATTGGTGTTTTGATATAAATATAGTTTGGATAAATGGGGAAAAAATTTTGCATTTATTCATTTAGAAGACAGAAAAAAATTAAGTTTAAAAAATATGAGTCTATTTTTTTTATTATTTAAAAAGCTGAGAGGGGTGGGCAACTTTTCTTTTCTCTTTTTATAACAAATATAATCATATTTAATAGTTGTTGTCGTCGAAAACAATAACAAATTTAGTTTTAAAGATGAAGTATATATCTAAAGAAAAACTTTGTTAGTTATTGCGTTCAATGCGAAGTGTAATTTTTAAAAATAAATTATTCCAGGTAATCTAAGTTGTTCGTTCGTTGACCGGAAGTTATTCGAATTTCAAAATAATCATTTTGAACATTAAATGTTTTTCATAAAATCGTTGGAATTAATACTACTACTACTACTAATAATAATAACATTAATATTAACAAAACTTTTGAATAAATATAAGAAAACTGTGAAACGTAAATAGAAATGAATTGTTCAGAATATTTATTAGGTGTTTAAAAAATTATTATTCTAATGAAGCATCGGGATGAATGTGTTTATGCAGTGTTCTGCTAGCTATATATAATGTATTTGAAAATACTTCAATGTATAATTGAATTAAATAAGCGTAATATTGTTTTGATGTAAACATAGTTAGGATAAATGGAAAAATATTTCGCATTTATTCATTTAGATATATATATATATATATATATATGACAGATTAAAAACTACTAACATTATCAGAGTACATCAATACAAATTAATATTTGAAAATTACTGCCCAAAATAAATTACATGGACATTTTACACCATGAATAACTTTTTGAAAGTTTTAAGAACTTGAAGCCTAACATTCTTTGACTGGATTCGGCATTAAGTAATCATTGCCTCATTTTGTATACGAGTAAATAATGAGATTTGTAACAAAATTTTAATTATTTTCTTTGTTAAATATAAAATGACAAAGATTAATTTCTTTTAAAATTTCAGAGTACTTTGTCCATCTTGGAACGGGCTGCCGATTATATATCTCAAATTCAAGATAAAAATGATCAATTGATGTATCAGAACGGTGAAGAAGTGCAAGGTAACGTCTTCTTTTTGAAAACAAACCTTTTCATAATCATTCAATATTGATTATCAAAATGAATTCATAGAAAATAAAAGGTTACATTTTATTTTCAGTTTTCTAATTTCAAATCAGATTAAAGATTAGAACCTGGTGCTACTAGATCAGGCTGTCTGAAAATACTGGCTTCTTGACCTAAAATGCACCAAACATTGATGTTATTGTTTTTTTTATTTTCCCTTTGCAAAACTCAATCATGTTCTGCAAAGCCAAAAACAACAATTTTCCTCAACAAAACAGCCAAAGCAAACACCATGAATAAATATTTGAAGATACAAAGAACTTGAAACATAAAAACTTTTACCGAAATGACCGGATTTGGCATTAAATAACCCGAAAAGGGTTGATATGCCGTAAAACAAAACCCAAAAGATTAGAATATTTGCAGAGAATAATAATTGTGTATTTAGGACAAGATTTGGAGAAAGTGTTTTTTATGATGCGATGTGTTTTTGCCACATGGTTTAATTTTTGCCATTCATGAATTATAATTTTAATCAATGTTTTGTTTAAGTTAAAATCTATATAATAAAAGTGAACATGTGTGTGTCCGGCCCATTTTGCAGTATGAAGAGGAGGAGGAAAGGAACAAATAAGAAGGTAAAAAAGGTAGTAAGCAGAATAGTGATGGCTGCTGCTGCTTATATCGGTCAACACTTCAGAATTCAGTTTGTAAGCTGTTGGCATCGGCTGCTTCTGCTTCAAATATGCAATATTACCTAATAAATTTTTTTTTCAATGCTATATTGATTTGTTCAAAATTCTTATTCCATGAATAAATAATTTTTTTAATGCTCAAAAATTGTAACATTTTTTTTAGTGCTTATTTGTGTGAATGAGAGAGAGAGAGAGAGCTTAAGTTTGAGATAGCAATAGTTTTTTCTTTTCCTTATCGATTAGTTTCGTTTCATTGATTTCAAGTAGTGAATAGAAATTAAATTGCGAAGCGATAGTGATTTTTTTTTTTTTTTTTTTTAAGCATTCGTAGTAAAATAATCATGTTTTTTTTTTGGGGGGGGGGGTTCTATCTTTTTTTTTTTTCGTTAAAATTTTTTTAGTTATACACAAATTATGTTATTTTCATTTTAATTGAATTTTTTTTTTTTTTAACTTTAGCTGGAGAAATTCATAATTTGCGCCAAGAATTGGATGATCTCAAATCTGAAAGAGATCGCTTTGCAGACTTATTAAAAACGGCTGGTAAGTTATAAAAAAAATTAAATAAAAAAATTTCTTAAAATAATTGGTACTTCCTCACCATCATTTGTCATCAATATCAAGCGTTTTATTATTTTTTAAATAGGCCAATTTTTTTTATGTTAATACTCCATTTAATAGTCTCATCATCATTCATTTTATCATTTTATTTCTCTTGGTCAGGGGTCTGACGTTTTCTATCAATCTGCAATCTCAGTCTCCAAGCTTGCCGGTCTTAAGGATTGATTCCATTCAAGGTCTTTTTTGATGGTTTGCATCCAAGTTTTCTTGGATCATCCAACTTTCCTCCGGCCATCCACCTCAAGGTCTCTGCATTTTTTCATCCAAGAGTCGCTCCTCTCAACGTGGCCAAACCAACGTAGCTGACTGATTGTCAGGAGTTCATCAAGCTTTGGTATATTCGGCCTCGCCAACAGAGTATCATAGCTGATAAACCGGGTCTGATCTGACCCAACGTTGCATGTACATCTGATTATTGTTCTGTTATTACGTTGAAGATGAGCAAGTGAGGACTGGGTTGGGACCCAGCACTCATCTGCACACAGCATCACACACTTAACACAGCTGCTATGTACTCTCCCCCTGAAACACAATACCACAGGGTTGCCTTCCAGCTGACTACAATATAGTCGTTTTCAAGTCCAATGTTAACAAATTCTTGTCGAGTCGTCCTCTTAAATAATCAAATTCTGCCCAGTTTAATATTTATTTACAATCCTCTTAACGTGTTGCCTCATCGTTCACTTGACAAACTTAGTAACCCTTATCTTCGAATGGCCTTTGGGTCTTGATAAGTGGGGGCTCATCAATATAAAAAAAAAAATTTCCCTTATGTGTTTTTTTTAGTCAAGATGCCCCTGTCCATGTTTTTGTCCTAAGCTGTCTATCCCCTTGCCTCATCTTATTTTTAAAATAGCCAGATGTTTGTTTCTTAAAGAAAGCAATGAGCACTGCTTGGTCAGTCGGACGTGACTGGGAAAGTTTAAATGCTGGGAGTTGTGTTTCTCACATTTCATGTGTTGATTTTTGCAACTCGAAAAATTGTGTATATGAAAAACAGTGATACTCAGTGTTGTACACATGCTCCTGCGTCATCACACTGCTTGTACGCAGTGTGATGATGCATGGAAGTGAAACCTGGACAGTAAGGGTTGAGGACCTGCGTTGCATGGAGAGAAATGATATGAGAATGATACAATGGGTATGTAACGTGAATCTTAAAGGCAGGCTTAGGTTTGATTGTAGCAGCCATCATGCGGGTCGACGAGGAAAAAGCGTGAGGGTTGCGCTGTGTCTCATCCATCAGGGATTGAACCCAGAGCGTTCCACTTACAAGATAGAATTTTTTTTTGTGTGATGACAAGAGTTCACTTACGCAAATGAGCATTGTTTTACATGGGCAGATTTTTATTGCAATAAAAAGAGAAAGAATTTTCCTATCAGTAACAGTGCAAAAACTGCAGCCCGCAAGTTGGGACCACAGCACGTTTTCAGAGAGAGAGAGAGAGACGTTTCAGATACAAAAAATATACTGATGACCTCAGAGGATGATTAAATCTTGGCAGTATAGAGAGATGTGTGTAGAACAAGAGACTTTGTTGGTGTGGTCACATTGAAACAATGGATGAGAGTTCTTGGATTAATAGATGTAGAACAGTTGAGGTAACAGGGTCAGTTGGCAAGGGAAAGCAAAGGAGAACATGTAAGGAAGTGATAAGGTTGGATTTAAGTGAAAGAAAGATAACTAAAGACCTGGTCAGAGATGGGTTAGTTTGGAAGTTAATTTCTTAAAGCCATCCAACATATGCTGAACTTTAAACCAAATATGATGATGATGATGATGATGATACAAAAATCTGTCCCTTGTGGATTGATGTTTTGGTATTTCTGTGTTTTATCAAAATCTTTGAGCTTTTTAATATTATATGATAACTAGAAGAATGAATACCCATCCCAGGATGGGTAAAAAAAACAAAGTTATTTTAGCTTTTAATTTTTATTTGTTTGCACAGTTTTAAAACTTATACAGAAAAAAATAAAAATGTTAGTTGTAAGGGAGATAACCTTTTTTATATTCTTCAATAAAAATGAGTTATTCTCCCTTGCTAATTTTTAATTAAACTGGATCATTATTGAAAAATGTTTCCATATTATCAATGTTTTTAAATGAACTGTAGCGAAGTATGTTATTATATTGTCAATAATATAGTACAACCATGACAAATGAAAATTGGCTAGTCAGAATGACATTTTGATATGTCAGCCTAATGGTATTTGAGTTAAACTTTTAAAATCTTACAAAATAACTTTATATGTTAGAAGATCACTTTATTAGATTTTACTCAAAATCCGCTAAAAATTAGGATTAGGAATTATTTGCATGAATCAGGTACTAATAAACTTCTAAAAGCTTGCCTCCCCCTCCCCCTCCTTGTGCTAAAAATGACCCCAGATGTTTAAGTTAATGCAATTTTTTTTCGAGTATCTTAAAATATTTGTATTAGTTTTTGCACAAAATAAAGTTGTGATCTTTGTTTACATTATTCAAGTGATTGTTACAATCACAGGGGAAATAACTCTTTATTTACCAATTTTTTAAATGAAAGTATAAACAAAACAAAATCTTAAATAACCTTAATTGTGTGTTGTTTTTTTTTCCAATGAAAATGCCAGTTTGAAAATACCTGTTTATATTTTTCAGGTATATCTCCCTTGCTTAATGCAACCAATTCATGGAAAGGAAAGAAAGCTAATTGCACTTCAAGTACTTCAGATTGTCGACCAGAATCTGCAGATACTACGTCAAATATCCCTCTTATTTCAAGTAATAATCCAACGAAAGACAAAGATCAAGAAGGGCCTGCAACAAAGAGCACCAAAACCAAGAGACGCAACACGATATGTGCTCAACTTGAACGGATTCAAAACAACAAGAACCAATCAGCCAAGGTGACAGCATTGAAAATGAACCCTGGGAACATTATAATTCCTGGTCTTAACAACCTTAATGGAATGCAAACTGCTAATGTTTTACCAACCAACATCAACCAACCGCAGCTGTTTGCAGCTGCACAACCTAACATGTTGTCGAGCACACTTTCCAATGCAATTCTGGCCTCAAATGGTCATGGACCTGTCATTTTTAGCAATGCAAATTCGGCCGGGGGCGTGGTCAGTATACAGGCCCCAACCAATCAGCATGGTGTCACTTTTGTGTCTCCTTCATCCAATCTTATAACGAATACGGACAAAGCAAGCGGGGATGGAGCTGGACTGTTGCAAATAGCAATGAGGGATGCTGGAATTACCACGGTGACGCAGTCTTTTCTCACGCAGCCGTCGAGTCAACTCTCCCAGATAGCACATCATAAGTCGACACCGACAATGATAGGCTCAATCACAAGCACAAATACGGAAGCTGTCACTTCAGCGGCTGATTCTTCATCCCAGGTTCCACAATCGACTCCACTACAGACACTTGCATCAGCTGCTTCTAACACACAAAGCATTAATACTGGGATTATCGGTTCTTCTTTCGTTGCTGGTACCAACTGCTTTCAACAAGGCTCAACAACAATGACTAATACAACTCAAGCCATCAATACTCAAGTTCCTATTATGTCTGTTGGCCAATCGAATTATGGACAGATTTTGCAAAATGGTAATACTTTGATAAATGTACCCTTTATCAATGCCAATGGTCAGGGTTTGCCAATGGGTGGAGCCCTTTCGGGACTTCAAGGGGGACTTCAAGGTATCCAAACACCGCAAGGACAGATTGTTTTTGTTAACGATCAGGGTGGACTTTCTATGATGCCAAATCTACAAATGGTTGTCGATCCGGCAACTTTGGCTCTGTCAAATAGCGCACGGCAGCAGTTTACGACTCCTGATAAACTTTCCGTGACAAATAAAATTGAACAGTCAAAGATGGCCTTCACCGGCATGATGGCTAATCCAGCAGACATAATGAACCATACAACGACAATACCTGTACAGAATCAGCATCCGCATCAGCAAAGCATTTCACTTCAAAATGCCATAAATGCACAAGCGTTAGCGTCTAACCCAGCAGCAGCTGCCGCTATGCAGCAACTCGCTTATCAGCAGCCGCAGCATGCATTATCAATTGGAGCTGCCAACACCATCTTGCAGCAAACTCAGCAATTGGGAGCAACGTCTACTTCGAACTCTGCCCAGCAGCAGCAGCAGATCTTACCGACCCATTATGCTGGACAAAATGCAAATTTCTTTAATCCAAATCCGGGTCTTGTGATGCCAGTAAGCCAAAGTGGAAACCTGTTGACGCTAAACACAGTTCCAAGCCAGCCCAATCAACTGCCTACAGCATTGATTCTACCAAATGGTCAGATCATTCCGGTGGTCACGCAACCTCAGGTATTACTACAACAGCAATTACAACAGCAACAATTACAACAACAACAACAACAACAGCAACAGCAACAATTACAACAACAATTATTAAATGCTAATTGTCAGTTGCAAGCTGCTGCTGCCGCGGCTGCTGCACAACCACAAACAATGCACCCTTCTCAATTGCAAGGTAAAGTAGCTCTTATCGGCGGTCTTCCCAATAGGACTATGCCTGTCATTGATCCCAACATGGCGACGGTACTTAATCCCCAAAATATGCAATGCCAGAATCAGAATGCTATGCTTCTCTCACAGCAACGGGCACCAGTTGGCCTTTTGATGACGACGACTATGTCGAGTTTCCCCATGTCTAACGCGGCTACCACAGTTGCCTCGATGAACAACAACATGGTGACCACTACGGCCACTCAAAGTGTAATGACCACTCAGGTGCAATCTTCACAGACGCATCGGCCAACCAGTGCTCCAGCATTCATCAAAAGATCAGACACGCATACCTCTGATTCCAAAGGGGTTGTTATGTCTGCGACGACTGCCCAATCGCAAGTGCAATTGAAGATCCCCGCAACCTCTGCACCCGAGAGCAGCGTGTTGCTTGGAAATCTGGTCCAAACCAATTCACTAGCATCCGTTGGAACAGTGCCTTCACAAAATGACACTTCGGTTATATCATCTACGTTACAACCAAATCTTCAGACTTCTCTCCCCTTAAACCAGCAAACCCAAACTGCTACCGCTGGCCCGAATGGAACTATTCTGATAACATTCGGACCACCAGGCCAGCAGTCTTGCTGCATATTAAACTCTAATACTATGCAAGGAATTGGAAATATTACAAACCCCCCACTGGTGTTAACTACTACTGCGGCATCAGCTTCAATTTCAACAACTGCCACCCAAAGTTCATCTAAAAAAAGTAGCAAGAAGAACTCTCGAAGGACAATTATGCCGAAACCTCAAAAAGCTAATAGTTCTAATACGTTAGGTTCTGCTTCTTCAATCAATAGTTCTAATTCCGTTAGTTCAACCCAAGTTGTCTCACCTGGTCTTTGGAACTCAGTTTCGCTGAACACCGATCAGGAAGCATCAAACACTAGTATGCAATCCGTGGTTAGTGCTAATGAAATCTGTGTTACTACAACAGCGGAGTCGACTGTCACACAATCCCCATCAACTTCCCACACGTCTGATAATGCAGGCACTACTGACATCTTAGCTAAAGCTGCAGAATCTATTTTTTCTTCTTCCCTACACGATATATCGCCCCCTATCAGCAGCTTTTACAACCCCGCTAACGAAGATAACCCGTTACATATCGACACCAGCGCTGGAGAAACGGAAGATGATTGCAGTGCTCAGTCTCCATCGAAAGAAAGTTGTGATAGCGATAATATTCCCACTTCAAGTCGTATTGAAATGGAAGTAGAAAGTCAGAGTTCGCATTCATTGGACAACACGTGCAACAGTCTGACTTCAAGTTCACCGTCAGCGTTTTTTAAAGAAACCAGCATGTGTGAAGCTGTTGGGGCAATAAGTAAGCGTGGTCGTTCCAAGCCGGAAAAGGACAAGTTAAAACTCGCTAGTAAAGAATCGAAAAAATTGATCACCGCAAAAAAGATTGCTAAAAAGCCGATGTCTATGGAAATCTCAGAAGCAATCAATTTTGCCACGAGTGAGTTTAGCGACGTTTTGGATCATGTTGAAGCCGTGGCAATGGAGAAGAGAAAAGTGAAGCCCGTCTCTAAAGACGCAGCCGCAAAGAAAGTCACGCTGAAAGTGCCTGCTGAGAAGAAACCAGCCCAATCTGTTGAAATTCCTGACGAGATTGTATTTACAGAAAGTGAAATTAGCGACGTGCTAGATCAGGTTGAGAATTTGCGCAACACATGCTGGGCTAGTGAAACTGACCCAAAGAAAATGAAGAACCGTAAGGTCAAGTCTTCTTGTTCGGAACCCGATACCGAACACCCGCCTATAAAAAAGAAAAAACACTCGAGCAAACACTACGATCCGTTACTGGATGGAGAAACAGTGAAAATGAATTCATCGGATTGCGACAATCCAATTTGTATTGATGATAATCCGATATGTATTGATGAGAATCCATCTGAATTGCTTTCTCCTGATTCCACTACAGTGACAAAGAACGTGTCTAGTTATACACCTTCAAGTACTGATGGCTCTCCAGCTGGCTCCGGGGCGGACAGCCTTTGTGAGAAAGGTGTCAGCTATGAACCGTATGATATTTCTCTGGCTTTAGATGAAACTGAATCCATCAAATCTTTTAGGTCAGCTGATCCGTCAAAGTCATTGTGCGAATCTAATTCGCATATTTCCGATTCTTATTCGAATAAAATTGCTGAACGATCCCGGTCGGCTGCAGAAGAGATTAGTTGTACGACATCAATGCAACAAGTGACTAACAGTAGCAGAGCGGGCAGTAGGATGTTAGTGACATCTCCGGCAAGTACTGGTAACAGTAGTAATAATCGCGGCGAGAATAATCCGATAAAACACAGCGGTATTGTGGAACAAAAACAACTGCATCTACATTGTAATTCCCAACCCAGATCAAACGTTGTTGCTGCTGATAGCAATATGCACTCAAAGAACACCTGTTCAAATCATATGTGCAGTACATCACAGACGGCGTCTGTAAATAATTTGCCGTCATCACAGCCTCAGCATCTTTCCTGCAATCTTCAGTCTAATCCGACTGCATCTCTCCCTTCCTCCGTAAATAGCATATCGACATCAGTAGATCCCACTGAACGCATCTGCGCAAACTCTACATCTCAAATGACGCCGCCGTGCACAACAGAACACAACAACTATTCCTCCCCCAATTCTCTCAGATATTCGGCTGAATCGCTATTTAATCCATCTAACAAGTTAAGTACACATTCAAAATCGCAACATCAGTCGCAAGCACAGATCACCATTCCACATCAGACGAGTAACATCTCAAATAGCATAGCGGGAGAAGCGTTATCTACAACGGCCTCAGCTGCTTCGGTCTCTTCGTCAAAAGGACGAAACTCTGGCATTTATTCGGCTGAAAACTTTGTTCAGTCAGGAAGAAATGACACGTCTCGTTCCGATAACAAGCATAGTTATCCATCGTCAGTTTTCTCCTCAAGCAGTAATACCGTTCACCATTTAGGTACTAGTGACAGTGACGCTCTGAGTTTTAGTAATCTTGGTCTAAGTTTAACGCCAACATTGTCATCTTCATCATCCTCAACAACAACAACAACATCATCCTCGTCCTCATCATCGAATACCTATCCTGATAGCTCAACCTGCAGCACGTCAACGTCTTTTACGTTTTCTTTGACTAATTCGAATAATAATAGCAGCATCTTCCCATTTCCTTTTCTCCACCTACATTCGATGAATATCCCTCAGCATTTACATAACGACAATACCGATTCTGTTAATAGCAATCAACAGTCTCAGACGTTCGGACTGCCTTCTTTTGGTTTGAATAATCAAAGAAATAGCAGTGAAGCCGAAACAAGCGTCCCCCAAAATACTTCAAGCGGACAAATAATTGTTTCCGGCTCGTCAACGAGTACAAATCATCTTCAACCACACAATACGTTTAACTTTGGTTTGGGAAGTTCTATCGATAGTTGCCCGTCATCAAGAAGCCAAACTTTTCCAGATAATTCCACGCTGTCTTTGAGCAGTTCGGGAATTGACAAATCTTCATCCAGTAGTAACATCCTATCTCTATCTGAAAATAATCGAGATAGTTCTAACGCGAAACACTTGCCAAATGCCGCTCAAAGCATTTCACATAGCAGCCGCTCCCAACAGTCGAGTTTAAATAATATCGACTGCTCTGCTCAAATTACAAGCAGCGTATCGACATATTTCACACCGATGAATTATCAGTCCTTGCATACACCTCCGTTGCATCATCCGCCGGTCACATCAAGCGAAAGTGCTCGAGCCAACATTAGTAGATCCTTTAATGCAAACTTATCCACACCGATGTCAAACTTCAGCTCGAGCACGCCCGTGTTTAATGGGAGATTTGACAGTAATCCGTTATTTTCTAGCCAGAGAGACGGGACCTCGCAAAATCTGAATCTGAATTCTGACACTACGAAAACAACGCCACATCAAGTCGGTAAAGTGAGTAAGCAGCAGCAGTCGACGCCGCAGCATTCTTTACATCAGCCGCAAACGCAGACCAGCGTCGGCTCGCTCTCATCTCACCAACCGATTCATTCTTCTTCTATATCCTCCTCTTCCTCCTCATCGTCTCCGCAAGTTCCAAACCTCGGGACGTCGCATCAGTCGACTTCTCAGCAACAGCAGCCACCAATTCAACAACAGCAGCAACAGTCGCAGCAACAGCAGCAGCCAACCCCCTCCCAGCAGCAGCAGCATCAACATCAGCATCAACATCAACAACGATCGGCAAAGCAAAATTCCCGAGCGAAACAATCACAAAGCAAGAAAAACAAACAGTCCTTTTCCGATGTGGATTCGAATTTGTCTCAATCGATATTTGAGCCTAATATGGCTTTGTATTTCTCCATCGGAAACTCCTCACCGCCACCTCCCCCGCCTCCTCCTCCTCCGCCTCCCCCGTCCTCTTCTCGGACTATTCAGAGTGAGACACCGTCGTTTATGTCTGGCAATTTGTTTACTAGCTCCGCCCGACAGATTTCTAACCCATCTTCAACCGTTCTCAAAAACTCTGATATCAATACTTCGTTCGGTACTATATTTCCTCCCTCCAGGTCCCAGAATGGGATTGGCTTGAATTTTCAAACTGGTTTTGGAATGAATACTGTCCATAGTGGTCATTCAAATACTCCACAAATTCCTCCTCATTCCAGTTCTATGCCAAACATACCACACGTGTCCAGCCTTAGTCTGAGCAATATCTTCCCCGATGTGAGTACGTCTCAAAGTGAAACGTTAAACATTTCTCCCATAAAGTTTCACGCCAATTCCATCCTCCCACCCCCTCAGGCTGGTATGGACCCGAATGCTCTACAGCATCACCATCAAAGTGGTGCGCTGTATCATAACCGTGGTCACCCCCCTCCGCCAGTCATACATAACATGAGCATTAACAGTATCTTGGGTCACAATCCACATAGCTTCGAGGCACGGGGATCAGTCGCACAAGCTATTAACAGTACGGTAGCGCCTGGTTTTCACGGACCTAGTCATTCAACATTCCCTATGCCTCCATTGAACTTTTCTATGCATGAACACTGAGAACTTGCGCGCACACACGACGAGGTTGCGGCTAACACGATATGACACTGTACTGACATCAATTCAATTTCAGATATTTAAAAATGACATATTTATCAAGAATAAATTTTATATATGGCCTACCTTTAACTGTTTATTGAAGCACAGATTCAACATTTATTTTCTTTACTCTGCATTCTGTTAAAAATATTTTAATAACTCTTCTATTTGAAGCATCATCTTGTTTTATTTGTGTTTATTTATTGATTTTTCTGCACGTTTTCTTTTTATTATCATTAGAATTCAACCTATGTATGTATGTATATATATATATATATATATATATATATATATATATATATATATAATCGTGTATATTTAGGCGGCATTCTTTCATTTAAGTACACATTGTTAAACATAACAGACTTTTTCTGCTTGATTATACTTTTCTTCTTTTTTTTTTTTTCAATTTTTCTCATTTATTTTGTGTCAAAATCAAAAAAATTAATGAATGTTCTAGCACTTTCGATTCATCGCTAAATCATCTTCAGGTGACAAAAAACTGGAGAAAAGAAGAGAATATATAAAGAACCAGCAGTATGCGAAATAGCTAGATCTCAAAACAACGAACTCCAGAAAGACGTTTACAATTTAGATTCCGAGACGCCAGAATTAGCGTCACAGAATAAATTGTATTTACGTTAAACGTTTTGAAATATTGTTACTCGTTTCATATATAATATTATTTATTGTAGGTTAATAAAGATAGGTATTTTTTCATTTTTTTAAAATTAGTTTCAGAATGCAATATTTTTGTGTTGTAAACTAGAATTTGCTTTAAATCAATTAAATTATGTTTTTTTTAAATGCTGGTAAATTGAACTATAGTTTATAGGTGCATGCATTGATTTTGACACAAAACAGATTATTAGAAAATATAGAAAAGGATATCATTAAGCAGAGCAATTATGCTATATTTAACAATGTTTGCTTAAATTAATATATATATATATATATTATATATCATAATTATCATCCTTATTCATATATATATATATATATATATATATTTATATCATAATTATCATCCTTATTCATATATATAGATATATTATATAATTATTATTCATATATATCATAATTATTATTCATATATATCATAATTATTATTCATATATATCATAATTATTATCCTTATTATTCATATATATATATATATATTATATAATTATTATTCATATATATCATAATTATTATTCATATATATCATAATTATTATTCATATATATCATAATTATTATTCATATATATCATAATTATTATTCATATATATCATAATTATTATTCATATATATCATTATTATTCATATATATCATAATTATTATTCATATATATCATAATTATTATTCATATATATATAATTATTATATATATATAATCATTATTCATATATATATATATAATTATTATTTATATATATATATAATTATTATTTATATATATATATAATTATTATTCATATATATATATAATTATTATTCATATATATATATATAATTATTATTTATATATATGTATAATTATTATTTATATATATATAATTATTATTCATATATATATATATATATAATTATTATTCATATATATATAATTATTATTCATATATATATATAATTATTATTTATATATATATATAATTATTATTTATATATATATATAATTATTATTTATATATATATATAATTATTATTCATATATATATATAATTATTATTCATATATATATATAATTATTATTCATATATATATATATATATAATTATTATTCATATATATATAATTATTATTCATATATATATAATTATTATTCATATATATATATAATTATTATTCATATATATATATAATTATTATTCATATATATATATAATTATTATTCATATATATATAATTATTATTCATATATATATAATTATTATTCATATATATATATATATAATTATTATTCATATATATATATATATAATTATTATTCATATATATATATATATATATAATTATTATTCATATATATATATATATAATTATTATTCATATATATATATATATAATTATTATTCATATATATATATATAATTATTATTCATATATATATAATTATTATTCATATATATATATATATAATTATTATTCATATATATATATATAATTATTATTCATATATATATAATTATTATTCATATATATGTATATATAATTATTATTCATATATATATATATATATATTAGATAATTAAAGACTAACAGGAGATAACACTAATATCCAAAAGATTTTCTTTCTGTTTACATAAGGAAGGTCGTGGGTCTTGATATATATTGTCTCCAATATTTCTATCTTATCATTTAAAAGTATTGTAGATGATATATATATATTAAGACTCACCGACCTTCTTTATGGAGACAGAAAGAAAATCTTTTGGCGTTAGTGTTATCTCCTGTTAGTCTCCAATTATTCATATATATATATATATATGAATAATAAGGATACTCATAATATAGAAGTAAAGAGACTTATTATATACTTAGTTATGCAATCATTGTTAATCACAACAGAATTATTTTTTCTTCAATTATACCTTTTTTCAGTTTTTCTAATCTTTTTAGTGAAATCTAATCTTTAGATCCCAAAAATTAACAAGTGTTCCATATGTATCACGCATGTTTTTGATTCTTCGTCAAATCATCTTCAACTTACAAAAATGATGTATAAAAACTGGGGAAAAAGAAAATTTCAAAACAACAACGACCGAGAATGCTGTGTATTAGATCGTTAGGTCAACAACAAACCGGGGTTAGTTCCAGATTGGAGCGTTACAATTTATGTTCCAGGAGAGCGACAGAAGTTAGCATCCCGGAATAAATTGTATGCACATTAAACATTTTTAAAAGATTTCAACTATTTTCATATATGATGTTATTTATTGTTATTTACTGGGTTTAAAGTCATTTTAATTTTTTTACATTAGTAACGATCTAACACACAGCGTTCTTAGTTGTTCTTGTTTTGAAATTTTGCAGCTTTTATACGCTGTTCTTGTCATCTGAAGATGATTCGACGAAGAATCAAAAGTATGCGTGATACATATGGATCATTTATTAATTTTATTTGATTTTGAAACTAAAACGATTATTAGAAAAATTGCAAATATAAAAGGTATAATTAAACAGAAGAATTCTGTTGTGTTCAACAATTTTTGCTTCAATAAAAGAATGCTGCACACCATACACTATATATCAACATTTTGTTTTTATTGTTTAAAAACTTTCTCAAGGTGACTGTTGTGATGAAAAACAGAAGTTAAAATTTGAAATGTGGAATAAATGTTTTTTTGTTGGGTTTTTTTTTTTTTTTTTTTTTTTTTTACATCACAAACACTAAAAACAACAAAACATTTATCTAAAACATTCATATCTAAAGTAGGAATATATACTCTTCCATGTGATAATTGCAATCCCATATATATTGGTGAAATTCAACGCAAACTTAAAAAGAGACATAAAAGATAACAATTCCCTAAATGTACTATTCTTTCATATAATACACCATGACTATTCCTTTAACTTTAAGCAAGCCATATTCGTTAAGTACATTCTAAATAAATCTCCACAAAGACTTCTTGAATCAGTATTCATTATAAACTTTTACTCAAACAACATAATGGCTTCTACAATTTATCTCCTTTAATCAGCAAAATAATATTAAGCGACCAGAACTTGAACTTTGATCCAGGCTAGCTATTTTTACACCACCTGCTTGGCAAAACTTTGTTCCTTTCCACTTTTTGTTATATTAAATTTTCCCACCGTGTCTATGTAAACATCTTTGGAATAAGTATTTTATTGTTTTTCTGAATGGTTATAATTACAAAAAAAAACAACATACAGTCCACTTCATAGATGCAGCACATATTTCAAATTTTAACTTCTGTTTTCTTCACATCAGCCATCTTGAGAAAGTCTTTACCAATAAAGACAAAACATCGATGGGCATATAAACATTTTTCATTTTTCGTTATGTTCGATTATTAATTCCATAACTATCATCATATCAACAAAAAAATCCCGTAGTTACATATGAAGCATTTTTATCTACTCTACAGCTGTTTCATCCAGTAAAGATAAATACACAATGTTAGATTAACAATCATCTCAAAGGATTCATCAGGAAATCAAGATAAAATTAACGATGCAAACGTCCTTTCCATACTTGATTACACACACACACACACACACACACAGTAAATTTCTTGTATCGGTAGAGTGCTCAATTACTGCTGCAAGAGCGTAATATATTTTTATTAATTTAAGGGACCTTGTGTTTCACGGAAAATTCACAATCTAGATTGGAAGGCTAATACGCATATCCGATAGTCAGTCACCACTATGACTTTACCGCAACAGCTGATGATCTGATAAGCACTTAATTCCATGGCCTCTCGACTTAAATCATGCATTTTCCGTGAAACATGTGATCCCTTATGGTGAAAGTAATGGTTATTTAAGATTATATATATATGAAGTTAATCCAACAAAAGATATAAGAGGCAACTAATATCTTTTAATTAATGAAGCATCCGGATAAAGACTGAAGCTCAATATACTGGATATATATATATATATATATATATATATATATATATGGTAAAATGAAAAAGGAAAACCAAAAACTGGATGTTTTTTATGTGTACATCAACGTTTCGTCTTTATTTATAAGACTTCATCAGGATGATGATATAGGGAAAAGATATCATGCGAGCACAGATACATGTAGGGAAGACATGTTGGGAAGAAAAATAAAATAAAATGAAAAATAATGGCAGCGTCTTGCTGGACGTCCGTACTTGTTAGAGAATGAAAATGAGTGGGAGAAAAAAAGGGGAAGGGTGGAGGGAGCAAGGACTACTGTGGCTTCAATCTCGACCACAGCCATCTGGTCAAACACCCCCTCCCCCTCTTCCTCCAATCTCTCTCTGCCATCCATTTTACCCCTGCTCATCCCCCACCTCTTTCTCTCATCGCCAGCCACAGTAGTCCTTGCTCCCTCCACCCTTCCCCTTTTTTTCTCCCACTCATTTTCATTCTCTAACAAGTACGGACGTCCAGCAAGACGCTGCCATTATTTTTCATTTTATTTTATTTTTCTTCCCAACATGTCTTCCCTACATGTATCTGTGCTTGCATGATATCTTTTCCCTATATCATCATCCTGATGAAGTCTTATAAATAAAGACGAAACGTTGATGTACACATAAAAAACATCCAGTTTTTGGTTTTCCTTTTTCATTTTACCATCACGTCGGATTACCTCCATCGTTCTCTTCCCATATATATATATATTATATAAATTAGAAGAATACCTATCCCATGATGATTAAAATTAATTCCCCAAACAACAGTTTTGCATCAATTTTATGTCCCCTTATGGCTACAATCCTTATGCCAATTTTGAACAAAATTACATAATTTTGATTCTAGAAAAATGTCTAAAATTTAAGCTTACGGAGTCTTAAGAAAAAATTGAAATTCAGGGAATCTTTCTTCATTGGTATCTGATGACTATGGATCAAATTTAATACAAATTTAAAACATTTGAATTTTCAAATGGGACGTTATGCTCATATTATGCCCCTAAAGACTCTTAAAAAAATACTCTAAAGAAATTGAAATTTTGGGAAAATTTATTAATTGATGTCTAATATCTATCATTAAAATTTCACAAAACTCAGAGATATCTGGATTCTGGATTTTACCGAAGGACTTCCACTTCCATTTTACCCCATTTACATAAAAATAAATATAGCCCACATTTCGACCTATTACGCCATGCCCCAAAATTCTTAATGATTGGTTAATTAGTTTAGGAGTGAATCCTGTACATAAAATATATAAACATATACACATACCTAGCTTTATATAGATAAAGATATATAAGTAAAACAAACAAAATGTATTTCTGAGAATGTCATATATAACACTTACTCTGGAGTGACACTTGTGTGTCCGTATGTAATACTGTTATTAAATGAAATGGTTTATTATTCTATAGAGCTGGGAACAAATTAGACTTGTACAGGATTTGAACCTGTGCCTACAAAGAGGGATCTCCTTTAGCTGGCGTCGGTTTTACCATTTGCCCAACAGGACCATGGTAAATCGAAAGTCAGATTTGTATAGATAACTAAATTTTCTTGCTTTCTTGGCATTTCTTCTATATATTTGCTTGTTTACATCATTAAACTATATCTCCTTGTTGTGTCAAGCGGCGATTATACTGTGAACTTGTAATTAAGTGAACAAAGAAATTTATTTCCGAATCATTTTGAGACACGGTTAATAATATAAATAAACATGTTGACTGAAAAGCAGAAGATTTGAGTTACTGTACAAATCTGACTTTTGATTTAGCAATTTTAATGTTGAGAATCACGAGGCCGTTGGACGAGTGGTAAAACCGGCACCAGCTAAAGAAAGTCGCTCTTCATGGGCACAAGTTGAAGTCTTATTTTTCTCTTCATGAAACTTTACTTAAATGTAAATATTGTTAATAAAAATGATTTTCAGAAACTCACGTACATAAAATGGATGTTTTCCAGACTGAGACAATTTTTATTTTTGTCCCAATCCAGGGTGCCCCTTTTTGGGGAGCTGGATTTTCTTCACATTAAAACTGACCTTGTGTCTCACTCTGCCCTCATGGGAAAGCAAGTAAATAGAGACTTTCTTGTGAAAGAAGGGTTTAACAGTGACTTCTTTTGTTTCTACTTTGCCATGGATACTTGAGACTCTAATCTACCTTACTATTTAACTCATAGCTGGAGGGTAGATATATTGATTCATACCTTTGCTAGGGTATTAATTAAAAGTTCACCATACAAAATCTGAAGAGACATCTTTCCATCATCATCATCATCATCATATTCGGTTTAACGTACGTGTAACATGCTGACATCTGTTGGACAGCTTTTAGAAATCTCTGGCCAGGTCATTATTTAAACTACATAACCTGAAATGTGATATATTTTCTTTGGAAGTCATTTTCTTAGTTGAGGCAAAATTTTTATAGGCTGAATGCCAACCCAGTGAGGTGATGGGGACCAGGGCTTTTATCAAAACACCATCTCTAGGTGATTGCCTACCAAGGCTAAAGAGTGGTTTAATAAGGTAAATAAACAAACATATATTGCCTACAAAGCAAAAGATTTGTGTTATGTATACAAATTCGACTATTGATTTACTGTAGTCCTGTTGGGCGTATGATTAAACCAACATCAGCTAAAAGGAGGTCCCTCTTCATAGGCACATGTACAGGTCTCATTTTTCTCTTCATGAAATTTCTATGTTCACAGCACCATAGAATAACTGTTTCATGTAATGTCGATATTATCTATGCAAGTACCATTGTTAACCAAATAGCAATGTTATAACGCATGCACACACGCGTGTGTATATTCAGGCAGCAAATCGTTATCAATACATGTCTGATTAAAGATTACAGAACGTTGCCGTTATGTTATTTTCTGAATCGTTGTCTCGACTCTGCAACATAAATAACAGATTAAATTAAACTTTATTTTTTCCACAATTATAGAAAAAAAAATAAAGCATCAAATTAATAATTAAAAAAAAACAAATATACAAATAAATATTAGATTTAATTACACCTTATTTTTTCTCTCACCAAAACAACTGATCAAAATAATAAAACTCCTTAAAAAATTACAACAATATAGAAAAAAACAAAAAAACTTAAGACAATCGCAAAGATCGAAAGCGCTCTAGATGGATGGAAACTAGCTCTCAGAGTTAAGACAGCTATTAAGAAAATAACTGAAAGAGAAAATTCCGTAGTCTTTAATCAGACATCATATATAGATATATATGGTGTTAAGGTAATCGATGGCATAACCTCAAGATTATGTTCTTTATGTGTAAATAGGATCGGAAACGCTTGGTTAAGAATTATAGGCCATTGAAATAAATACTCGTCAACATTTTATCTATTGTAAACATGTAACACGTACAATGGGTGTGATAGTGCCTTATTTCTACATATGGGATTGATAAACACTATCCCTGTGACAGGATCACAGGTAAAATAAGCCAGGGTCTGATTTTGTTGCATACACCAACAAAACAATGAAAAAAATGACATCAAACAAATATAAAAGCCGTAGGGCTCAGAAGAAAGATAGCCAACATGGGAGACCGGTCGGCATCCTATGAAAGTTAACCCTTCTTATTCCAGGTAACGGAATACAACAGACGGAATACAAGTTAATAAATATGATCAGCACATACCAAAGACCACGCAGAGGAAGAAATGAATGACAAAGGAATTTCGACTAGTAATCGAGTCCTATCACAAAAGCAACCCCCTCACACAAAGAGGCTCTTTTAAACATATAGAACATACTCCCTAAGTTATGCCATCAATTTTTCAAACTCTCTGTGTGTGTGTGTGTAATTTTGTGTTATAGGAGAAATAACCAGAGTGCTCACTTACTTGTATAAGAGCATATATATATTTTTTTATTTTTTTTTATTTCAATGAACATTATACATTACTTTGATCTGAATTGGCAATATTTAGTATGTTTCCGTGAAACCGAAGGTATCGATGGCAAGTCAAACAAATGTATCGTATCCATCGAAATATGTTTTTAAAAAAGTCTAGTTCAAACATAACTTCAGTTACATCACAAGGAGACAAAAAACAAAATTTATTATATGAATATAAAAAATTAAATATTCCAAATCTCCATGATGCAAGTAAATACTGCTAGTGAAATTTAGCTCAATGATTTGGACTATTAGTCCAACAGAGCTCATATATTATAACACAGTAGAATCCAAAATTTATGGCATAATTAATATTTTGTAATCATGCTCCGAAAAATTCAATGTCAAAAATATTATTTATCCTTGTGTACATATGTTTTAGAAATTTATTGTTCATAATCCTATCTTCAGCACATTATGAACGAGCGTCTGTGTGCGTTCACTACAGAGGCCATGATCATCTGCTTGTTGTGCCGGTCCAAAGTCGTTGCTCGATTGCGACGCTGGTCGCAATATCAACCGTGTGGTCTCAGAACAGAAGAATTTTCTATCCAAATAAAACCATAACTCCAGTTTAAAACAAGTACCAAATGTTTATTTTTTATGGTTACAATGGTACTCGTTTTCCTGTAGTGAACAACAGACTTGCAGACGAGAAATCTCAGTCCAACCAAAGCAAAACACAAGTCCAACTACACAAAATCCATTAGCTAAGTGCTCATCTCTCTCCAAGAGGCACACAAATTTCAATTGACTTTGAGACACTCAGAAAACCAACTGACCGTAACACACCCAAGGGGCCAACTGACAATCTGCTAGAATATATATAGACATTCCGGGTACCACACCAGAAAGACCACCCAGATATCCACTTGAAAATAATAGCAAGCTTTATATATGAACATCAAAAACCTAATGCCTAGAAAGTCCCATATCTAGCCGGTCATTATTTTTGGCAAAACTCAAGAAGAAACATTATTTTCTCAAATGAATAAATTGAATTCTGGGTGGCCAAACCCAAAAGCAGAGATATTTCCCATATCTTGGATGATTTCTCTTTTCTTTTTCTTTTTTTTTGCAGCAAGTCTGTTATGAAACTATGGAACCCAGGCAAAATTAACAAATGAATTCTTGAATGATCAAAAAGCAACAAAATCCAGAAATCTTTCTTTCTTTTCCTTTTATGGTAGGCTAAAATAATTGGATTCAAAAGTCAAATATATATATATTTTTAAAAAAAGATGGATTCATTCTTAAAAGTGCAAGTTTATAAAAAGTTCTATCAAAGATTATGTTCTAGTAAATGATGCTTAATTTTTTCTGAAAAATTAACTCGAACAGTAAATAATTTTCAACTTTAAAATACCTATGTGTGCAGAAGGAACAATAGAAATATGTTTTCGTATTGCAAGAAAATTAAGTATTTATTCATTAGTTTTTTGAAAATAACCGTTAAGAAATATAGACGTAAACGAATTTAGGTTTTCAGAAAACGATTCTTAATATTTTGTATGCCAATCATAACTAGCACATTGTGCATATTTTATTTCAGCTATGGCTATCCCCTCCCCCCCCCAAAAAAAAAAACAGCTCTGGTCACTCAGAAGGTCTCATATTAACTTGTCTCCCCATGAAAGCATTTAGACAAGTTCGTTTTTAATGTTGAGAATCAAGTTCTGCAAAAAGGGATTGGAAACCAAAATTTTAAATTGCCTAAATCTAGAACAGCTAGTACACTTTCATCTTAACTCGAAAGACTGAATAAAATTTTGATATGAAGGGTACTTCAAAATAATACCTACAATAATTACCCTAAATAAAGATGAAAAAAAAGTCACGCTTATACTTTCTTCTTTTTCTTTGCGATAGTCTCCAGCTATGGTGGTGTCCACAATAATGGATTTTTGTCTTCACTTGGCACGATCACAGGCTTGGTCTGGGTGAAGGACAGTTTTACAGAGATCATTGTGCAGGGCGTATTCCCATCTCATCATTGACCTTCCTCTTAGTCACTTCCCCACGACTTCTAATTTAAAAGCAAATTTTGCAATGATGTTGCCCTTCAGCACATATCGAAACTATCTGAGCCACCATTCAGCGTAATCAACACAAATTCATAGCGCCTTCAGATGTCGTCATTACAGATGTCTAGCAGTTTAATTCGCTCTGCCTCCTTCGTTGTCAGCAAGCACTCGGAGCTGTACAAAGCGATGGGTCTCACAATAGTCCAGTAGATTTTCAACTTATATTCTTCGTCTATTCATTTAACGTCACTGTTCAGGGGTCAGACGTTCTCTGATATTACGCAAGCTCACTCTCCACTTCTCAGTTCAGCGGGTCAGCAGTCTCCAAATTCCACTCTGTGCAGTCTTGTCTAATCACTTGCTTCCAAGTTTTCCTTGACCGGCCAGTCTTTCTGCGATTTAGGACATTCATGCTTCTGCAACAGTTTATCCAGGAGGATGAACGTTCCACATCACCATACCAGCGTAATCGATTTATTGTTAGGATAACCTCCATGCTGGGCAAGTGTAGTGTTTTCAGCAAATTCTCTGACCTGATCTGTTGGTTTGGTCATATTACACATTGCACATCCATCTGATCATGGATCCGTCATTGCATTGCAGATAGGTGAGAGAGGACTGGGCGAGGGCCCTGCATTCACTACCATATATCATGACCCTCCTGACACAGCTGCTATACAACTTACCCCGGATGTAGAGAGGGACAACATATGATGTTATCAGAGGCAACAACTCACGAAATTTCGCCCGAGCTGCCTTCATTCTTATATGGTGCCATTTATTTATTTGTTGTGTTTACAAAACAACATTTGTTAAATTTTTTATTAAAATAAATAAGTGACACCATATAAACGTGACATTCGTTTGTTTAATCTGTATCATAACGTGTGGATAATACGAGCCAGTGTGTGTTCCAGCATGCAACAGGCTCGTTTTCGGTGCAAAATACCAGCTTGCAAATTTTTCAAACTCCCCGCTGATGGAAAGGGGCGGACACATCGTTTGAAGTTGCCGCCCCTGAACTGATCGTAGAATTGTGTGTAGACTGAATCATTTGAAGTTTCATGGGATTATACTGGTTATTGCGAAAACAGTTTGTAGCAGTTACATGAATGACAAGAAGTGCACTATTCTCTGCACAAGATTTACGCGATAAATCGTAAAGCGCAAACCCAAATCATGTGATCAGCGTGATTAAGAAGTTCGAGCCGGTATTCTAAACAGACAAGATGTACGTTCTTGCGCTCTCTATCAGGCCTGCTGTAGAGTTGTTGACGAACTCCAGGAAAGAATCTATTCCACCTTGTCTGCCATATCCAACCCCATGTATAAAGAATGTTCTATTCCTTTGTTCTGGCAAATAAATCTTTATATCTTTAGTTGATGTATCTCATTTTTTCCGTGAGCATCCAGCTAAAAGTTTTTTATATTCGTCGGCCATTGTTGGTACCCGAGAGGCAGGTTGTACACACAACCATGCCGCAGATTATCCACATACGCAGAGAGATGAGCAACCAGACACTCCTTGGATTTCAAACATACTTGTGTTTGCTGTAGAATCTCCGCAGATGCAGAGGCACACGCAACAGAAGCCGTAGAATTCCAAAGCAAATGCTACGTGGATTTCTGTTTGAAAAAAAGATTCTTATTACGAACCACAGTTGTAAGTGGTGGGCTTAACCGTTGCTGTTCAACAGACAAAATCTACAAGACAGCAGGTACGTTTATGAGGTTTAGCCTGCCAACTGAGACGGTCTAGCAGGGTATAGCGCATGGAGCTACACGTGAAAGATTTAAAGCATGTGTAAAGACCAGGTATGACCACCTCCCCTGATACTCTCCGGATACAGCTGGTGAGGAGTCTTGTCAGGTGCTACCACTACACACACTCCTATACCCTACATTATTGGTGTTCATTGCTGGAACCGGGAATGGCTGAAGTATGATGAGGACTCAGCTGCCGATCAGGGTGTGGGGACCGCCTTGATACGGGATGTGGTGAACTTATTTGGAGCTCTCTCAACCCATCCCAGGTGAATGCTATTACAGTAAATCTATATTAATAAAAATTATGAGACCAATTTAAGAATGTACCTCACATCACTGTAACTTTGATATTATTTTTTATTTATTATTAATTTAATATATTTATTGAAATCAAAAATGCAATAGCATCAAATAAAATGGAATTTAAAAAGAGAAATTTAATTACAAAATCACGTCCACCAGAATGCATTTTGGTTTCTTAAATGTTCTCCCCTTTGCTGGCACACCAGATTGACAGCCAGTTTTGCTCTCCCTGCATTCATCACATAAATCTTCAATCGATTTTTCTAGACAAACCGATCTTTTCTGGATTTTAGTTATAAATTTATAACAATTTGGTACAATCAATAATGACCAATAATTAAATTTTTAATTTTCAAAAATCTTATCATAGAAAACAAAAAACTGCACAGTTAAAAAAATCATGAAAGTATTTAGCGGATTTAAAGATATTTATTTTATTGCAAAACCGACTTTTTTTTTAATAACATGTTTCTTTATTGAATTATCTTTCCAAAACTGTAAATATTTTCTTGCAAGAAATAAGAGAAAAGACAAAAAATGATAAAAACAAAAATGGCGGTACTGCTACAGCTTTTGAACCAAACAAAACCGACTTTTGCCGACATAGAATTATGTAAACAGCCGGGAAAAGTCGAATAAAAACGAACCGGCATCAAAATTAAAACGAAACAGAAAAAAATAATGAAACTACATTTAAAGCAAGAAAAACACTCATCGTATGTTAATTTTTATGAAAAATTTCATGAAAAATTTGTGTTAACTATTCTAGCGAATCGCTGAAACAACTTTTATAATTTTGTTTTTTCACGAGAAAGATAAACTTAATATGATAGGTCTCATGGAGATGTTAGCTTTATGTGTTTTTGGTAGGCCATGAAGTCTTGGAGTTTTAGGAGTTTAATCCAGGAAGGGTAATCTGCCAAAATCTTTCTGACTTCGCATTTGAAGTATTGTGTGTCTTTGATTATTTGCTGTGGGGTGGTCTTTGTGTAGATGTTGTCATCATTTAGTAGGAACTTGATTTTTTGTTGGTATTCATCTGCGTCTATGATAACTACACCGTCTCCTTTATCAGCATGGGTGATCTGGATGTCCTTTGTTATGGCCAAGCTCTCTGATGGTTTATGATTAGCTCCATGGTATCATTTGGTAGACCAAGTGAGGTTGTAATAAGGCCTTGGATGTAGCCTTTTTCAAAGTCAGAGTCGTCATGGCTGTAATTTTTTGTGATAGTATCAATTATGTCACCTTTACGAAAAAGCTTGTGACGAATTTGAGACCTAAACTTAGGGGTTCCTGTTGTGTGTGGGTGAATGTATGTTTGGATAAGTTGAGAATGAGATCTTCATTGCCTAACTTTTTCCATGCGCTTTTGTCACATAATGTGTGTAGTTTCTTATTTAAATTGTGTTCTTGTTGGTCGCTTTTGTTCTGAATGTGAGTTTTTATGTGTTAGTGTTGATGCTGTGAAGTTGTTGCGTTGTTGTAGGGCTTTGAGGATGCCGTTGGCTTTTTTTACGGAGAGAGAGTGCATTATCGTGTAGTTCTGTGCCGGCAGCATGGAGGAAATCCTTGATGTAGCTTGGAAAGATGTGGTGGGAGGTTCTGAGTAGTTTGTGTAAACTTCTCGGGATGACTTTTTCTTCGATGCAACGATTGAGGAAAAGTCTCCTGTTATGGTGAGAGGCAGCTACTGAAGAAAAACGTTTGTATTTTCCTATGAGTTTACCAGTCCTGTGATTGTTTTCCATGTCGACAGTATGAGGATAAAATACACAATATATCATAAAATGAAATGCCGTGAAACACAAGATGTGCAAAAAAGACAAAAAAACAAATTTAAATACAGGAATAAATCATCAAGAAACGAGAGATTTTACCGGTTTCGTTCAGATCAACGAACATCTTTAGAAAAAGTGAAGATTTTAAATTTATTCGATGACAGTAAAAACATAGGAAAAAGAAGAACGAACAATAGGATATTATTGGCACATGTTTAACTATTTGAAAAAAAAAGAATAATAAAATGCGTGCGGAGAGACGTTAAAATAGGAAAGGGGGAGAAAAAAAAAGAGAAGAAAAAGGAAAAGAAATGGAAATATGGATGAAATGTAGTAAAAATGAAAAGTTACTTTAGTCGGGATCGCAGTTATTTAAGCAGTGGCGTGATATATTGCATTGTTTCAATATGTTTTTTGCAAGATGTTTGCTTAAGGAATAAGATCCGAGTCTGAGGTTTGCGTTAGATGGTGATGAGAGAAGTGTTATAGTGCTTTTGATGCACTTGCGACGTGGGAGAGAGTGTTCGGTCTTGAGAAGGGTGCAAGTTGTAAAGTCAAATTGTGAGTAAAAGTGTTTCTGTGTATGACTAGTGTGTTAGTGGGATTATTGTGTTTGAGGTCCTGTTTGTGTTCATAAATGCAGGATTTTATATTTCTGGCCGTTTCACCAATATAAAACAGCGGACATGTGGCACATCTGACAAAAACCTCCAGTAGACTTTTCCAAGGCCACACAGAGATACAGATTCAACTAATAGTCTACTTGTGTGAACTTTGTCCTTTGACATCCAACAAACACTCACTTTGTCAAAACCCACGCTATCAAAAAATAATCATTAAAATACAAAACAACAGTAAAACGATTAAACCAGTCCCCCTCCCCCAACAAAAACAACCAAATCGCCTCCTCCCTTGAGGTTCTCCTTCATAAATATTTGGGGGCTTAAAGCTAATCTCGATGATGTAGAATCCTTCCTCTACATAAACTCCCCAGATATGCTAGCACTAAGCAAAACTAATCTAAATTCCTCAATCGCTAATCATTTTGAAAGGCCAGAATATCCTCCACTCTGTCGTAAAGACTCTGACAAACATATGTACGGGCTTAGTGTCTATATATGTAATAGTCTCCCCTTAACTAGAAAACTACATTGCTTCCAATTAACCTTACAACCTATATTTTCTCTACCGTTTTCCCTCGACCCAGGACTCTACCCTACTTGACTACATCTCCAATAGTATTAACACAGCATTTTCTTTGGATCCAAGCACCCAAATCCATGTATTTGGGGACTTTAATTGGCTTGGTTTCTCAAGCTGCACATACCCAGCTGGTAACAGCACATGTAGCTTCTCGCTTGCACATTCCCTTACACAAACCTTCACTTTCCTGACCACCTCCCAAAATGAGAGGATCAGCAAGCCTCACTTCTCGACCTATTCTTGACAACACTGGCCGAGGCTTGTATGACAGATGCCCATAGTCCACTCGGTAGTGCTAATCACCTTGTAATAATGGTTGATATCACCATAAACGTCCGACCCAAAACACCAAGATATTTTATTTTTATGGAAATCGCTCCAGACAAGGCATGAAGCCACTTGATGTAAGGAGCCAAAATAAATAATACTACTTTAAGATGAAAAATTAGTCAACAATAAGTGTTAGATGGATAGATTTTGACCCAGAAAACAGCAATTCTTCCCCCTTTGTCAGAAACATCGCTCATGGAATGTGAGGACTAAAGGACAAAATAAGGGAAGCGAGAGTTACAAGGCTGCTGAAAGTAAACTCACCAACATCCTGATTGGAAATCCCTCAAAGATCTCATTAGAGATACACCTTGGAGTAAAACTTTTTCTCTTCCTGCTGAACAGTGTGCAAAGGAGGTAACTGAATGGGTCAAAGCAGGCATTTGTCCAGGCGTGGGAATTCCATAGCAAGCCTCATTCTTTCCAATGGTTCACTTCAACCTGTTCAGCTGCTATTGCGCATAGGGAGCAAACATTCTGCCATTTCAACCGCCATAAGAATAGGCAAAAAATTTGTAGCACTACAAGAGTGTAATAGCCGCAGCTAAGAACAGGTATACTGAGATGACTAGAAATCGCATTGCATCACAAAAATTAAGCACTCACTGTTTCTGGAAAATCTATAATAATTTGGTGGACAATGGGCACTATCCAACCACCATCAAACCTCCATGAAATCGCTTGCAACCCTGCCATGGTCTAGGGAGAAATAATGTTTTTTCTAGCCATCATAGCCGTAGCGAGAATGGTGACGTCGGTTACACATCTTGACGAGGTCCATGGGTTGAATCTGTTTCCGATCGGGATCTGGTCATCTACTTTAAACATCAACTTAGAGTGAAGATCAGATGCGATTGGAGGAGATTACATCGCACGGATTTCGATAGGAGGTGGATGCACAACACTAGTTTGTGCATCCGTCGAGGAGCCAGGTACGAATTTGTATTCCCTGATAGGCATGGCACACACGGTCCTGTGTTCTGCAGAACCCATCCCTCAATCTTTCTTTTAAAAAAGACTCTTAGCTCGTAGAGTAAATGAGTCCTGACCCTGTTTTTGTTTTTTGGTACTAGAGAGCCTCCAAAGATGCCCATTCCTCACATTTATTTTATCCCCGGTCACTCTTGTCGTCTCATATCTTGGAGGACACCATCCATTCCCACATTTCATCCCAATCTGCTTTATTTTTTGTCATCCTACTTAGCTCACCCTCCCATTTAGAGACCGACCTGCTTGTTTTCGGATCAGCCGCAAAACAGTGGGCGGTCTTATCACTTAGCAGAGGGTTGGGAGGGCACTACTAACTTATATTTTTTCCTTTTTTGCAGAACAATTGTAAATATTGTCTCACTTCATCACGATGAATTTTTTGTAAAAAAAATATTTAAAAACAAATTGGGGATCATCTCAGTAGGATCAATCCATAGAGTGAATGTGGTATTTTGGTGATAGTGTTTAACATAGGGTAAGCACAAAGTATTGGATCAATTGTAAGACCATCGACTCCCCTCTCCCCCAAAACGATTTGGCAATGGACAGCTTTTACCATCATTCTATTTTTGTAATCAAAAAGAAATGTTTGTGATTGTACATTTTTTGTTTAAATAAAATTGCTTGCACAGCATTAGATAAGGCTGAACTGTTTGCCCAGCGTTTTTCCCTAAACTCCACCTTGGATTCCGCTAAATACTCCCTCCCTCCCTAATTTTCCAGTATGGACGGAAGCTACACTATATTATCTGATCATCGCCCCCTCCCATACTCTGGCTATCATAAATAAACCTTGACACCGCCAAAGCATGTGGACCAGATCTTATCCCTGCTATAGTAATAAAGAAATGCTCGGCTGAGCTGGTCCCTGTCCTCTTCAGGCTCTATAACAAATGCTTCGCCAAATCTTGCTTCCCTGATAGCTGGAAAATTGTCTCTGTGGAATCAGTTTTCAAGAACTCTGGCAAAATAACTGACTTGAAAAATTATCACCTTATAAGTCTTCTCCCACTCTTCACTAAAATTTTTTAATCATTAATCAATCTCGCGATAGTCCACCACCTTTAAAATGCTAAACTTCTCTCTCACCAATAATATGGATTTAGGCAATCCCGTTCTACCTCACGGTCCTTTTTGAACGCATATACCGCACACTAGATAAGGCAGGTGGAACACGGAAGGTAGCGCTTGATATATCCAAGGCATGGCATGAAGGTCTTCTCAAGAAAATAAACTTGTACAGTATTACTGGACGAATATTTAATATAATCAATATTTAATATAATCAATATTTAATATAATCAATATTTAATATAATCAATATTTAATATAATCATATCCTTCTAAGCAAAAAGAAACCCAGGTTGTTCTCGATGGTCGTACATCCAAACAACATCACATTAATGCTGGTGTGCCTCAGGGGTCGATACTTGAACCTTTATTATTCCTGACTTTCATAAACGACCTCCCTGATGCAATCGTGTCTGAGATGGGTATATTTGCTGATTACATCATGCCGGCAAACTGAATGCACACACATCAAACATAATGTCTGAATCTTTAAAAATTGACCTCCAATCTGAGGTACAACAGGACCAAAAATGGATGATCACATTCAATGCTACCAAGACAAGGTCCTTTCCTTTAACAATTATAAGAAACCTTTCCAACCACCCATTGCCATGGTTAATAGGACCCTTCCCAAAAGTCCGACGTTCAAACTCCTCAGCCTAACATTCTCAAACAACATGAATTGGAATAAATACATAGAAGATAATGACAAGTCTGCTGCAAAGGTAGGTTCCCTCTACCAGGCTAGAAAACTTCTCACACCAGCCAGTAAATATATCTCTATAAAGTCACCATTCATCTATGCATGGAGTGTTGTTGCTATATCTGGGCTGGTGCACTAAATACTAACTCCTCCCTCTGAAACAGGGTACAAAAAAGAGTCGCTTATGTAAGAGTTCCCACACTGTCTACCAAGCTCCAGTCCCTGCCACATTGTTGCAATGTTGCATCTCTGTGTTTGTTTTACAAGTACTTCCATCGAATGTGCTCTGACGAACTTACTGCATTTGTACCCCTAAATGTAACCCGACCAACCCGACTAGCAGCAAAATCTCACCCCTTCACTGTAGAGATCCCTAGATGCCGAAAAACTTTCTACTCTAATAGCGTCTTTCCTTGGACTGCTTTCTCAGTAGCTCCTTACGTCTGAGTGGCAATATGCCTTGCTTGGAGTTGATAAAAGTTTTTAAAAAAAAAACAAAAAAAAAACAACGGTTGTAAAAGAAGATGGAAAGACTAAAGAGGGAGAGCACCAACCATACCGCCGCTGGAAGAGTGCCGAGAGTACTGAAACCTTGGAGAAGCTTATTACCATTTAAATTCTAGCGAGTTAGCGAGTTAGCGAGTAAAACACATGCTTTTTCTAGCCAAAACAATTTCAAGTGGCGAGGGGAAGCAAGAAAGCAAATAGAACGTCAGACATCCATCTCAGACTTACTCCACCGCCTGAAATGAATTCGGAAAGAAATCCTCGACTCTATAATAAAAAGTCAATGGTGAGTTTTCTTTTTTTCTTTAGGTCATCAGAAATGATAATGATAATTTATATATGAAAAATTAAATTACTGACGTCATATTATAAGAATATTTTAGTAATATATCTAGATAATAGCGAGTGTGAACATTGGCGAAGCAGAATTCTTTTTACTGTCAATTTTGATGGCGATGAACATTTGTTGTTTAAGATTGTTCAAAATTTGTCACTTGCGTGCACTAGGGAGGCTGGATGAAGAATACCAAGTATAATGCTGAACATAAATCGCCTGCAGCCTGCCACAACAGTTACACTAAAAGCCCATTTCGGCTCTGTATGTAAAATATACTGCATCAAAACAAATTCACCACCACCACCACCACCACCACCACCACCACCACCATCATCATCATCATCATCATCATCATCATCCGGTTTTAGTATTTAAAGTGCAGTGAGTGTCCCGGACTCTGAGGTGAGCAACACAAAGGCAACGTCTCATGCCTACTCTCCATATAGTCCAATTCAAAGGGTTTATATCAGTTATGCTGCAGGCAGTCAAATCACTTCTGATACACTTGTCAGGTCTTCCTTGGTCTACCACACTCCCTAATGCCAGGCGTCTTATGGAGTTGATGCAAGAGGTGGCATACTGTACGTTGCCAAACCACCTGAGACGCCGAGCGCATAAGGCATCCATAATCTCACGAATACCAAGTTTCTGCTGAAGCACTGTTCAAGGAATCCTGTCTTCTAGGTTGCTGCCACACATTCAGCTGATCATTCGAGATACACCTTTCACCCCCAACATTTTGAGTAGTGCGGTCCATTTGTTTGGCTAACCAGTAGATATAATTAATGTTATGTGAAATATTAGCAAAAGTTTCGCTTACGGCCTCAGACTTGGCAAGCCAGACAGCATGTTTAGCATTCCATTTGGCTTGTAGCAGTCATAAACACTGACATTTCTTTCCTCTTGCGGACAGCAGCCCCTGTGAGGTAGTTTGGTCACACAATGACCAATCAGCCTCCAGGGTGTACTAATTTCGACCAAACTATTGAAAAACTACTTCCAGACATGTTGGGATTTACACAGCAGTCACAGAGAGCTTCCAGACACTAATGAAGAAAGACATCTTTTCTCCTGCCTCTGTCCACTGGACAGCCGAGCAAGGCTATTTTCACTTGAAGAGTAGAGAGAGTAGAAAATGGACTTTGGGTTTACTTTCAGCAGCCTGGTAACTCGCTTCCTTTATTTTGTCCTTTAGTCCTCACATTCTATGAGCGATGTTTCTGAGAAAGGGGGAAGAATTTATGTTTTCTGGTTCAGAATCTATCCATCTAACACTTATCGTTGGTTAGTTTTTGACCTTGAAGGATTTTTTTTTGTTTTTAGCTCTTTGCATCAAGTGGCTTTGTGCCTCGTCTGAAGCGATTTTTAAAAAAATACCGCTCTCAGAAAATACTTTTGGTAGCAGAACTTTCTTACTTTCGTACTTCCTTCACTTTCGGCAACCCAACGGCGTAGGCCACTCAAATAAATATATTATTTGTTATTTATAGAAGGGCTTTGTGTTTCTTTTCATTTGACGACCTTTTGTTACAAAATATTATAGGAGTTTGTCTTACAGTCGATGCGAAGATAAGCTTCTATAAGCTTTACCATAAGCAGTTTTTGCTTCTTTGGCCTCAACTACGCTATCTCTTAAGCATATGGTAAGCTTTGAAACAAGCCCATTTCTCGTTGATCACATCCTCAACCCGATCATTTCACCACCAAGTCCCTTGTCTCCACTGATGGTTTTTAGAGATGTCACATATCTCAGTTGCTGCGTTCATAAGAGGGCTCTTTAATGTAGACCACACATCTTCCACAGCATTTCTTTTTTTTTTAATATAGTTCACCCCAAACAAGGCAGTCGCCACTGTAGACATAAGGGGCTACTGAGAAAAAAGAAAAGGGGAGAAGATTGGGGGGGGGGGGGTCAACCTAAATTGGGATCTGCGCAGCAAGATGTCTGTTTACATTAGTTTTAAATTTCTGCATGTCTGTACTGTCGGGGAAACAGGGGGCAGGGAGGGAGTTCCAGAGGCCAGCAGCACGAGGAAAGAAGCTATTTGAGTAGAAGGCTCTCCGGCATCTGGGGACCTCCACAGTGAATGAATGAGATTTAGTTGATTGGCGAATTAGTCTAGTGAATTTACGTCGAGGGGGCACCAGAGTAGCCAATTCATCGGAGCATAATCCATTGAAGTATTTGTAAAACAAGCACAAGGATGCTACATTGTGGCGATGGGACAGGGACTGGAGCTTGGTTGACAGTGAGGGATCTATTAGGTTGGTGATTCTTTTTAGGACCTTGTCAAGGTGGGAGAGCTATTTTCTGCAGCAGCAATAGCTACCTTGGCCTTGAAAATTTCATAGAACTGGCTAACAGCAGCTTGATTCTTCAGTTTCCAGGTGCAGATGGGAAATGTAAACTTGTGTTTTTTCAATTCTTGGTATATGAACCAAGAACTCATAAACCACAAGTTAGTGCTGTTGGACAAATTCTTCTGTTGGTATGACTCTGACATTGCTTGCTGCCCCCTCTGAAATACTTTCGGTACAAGATGTAATCTATCTGATTTGTGTGGTTCCCAGAGTAATAAGTTATCAAGTGGGCGGCTCTTTCCTTAAACAACGAGGAGGTCATTGGTGATAGCAAATTCTAGGATTCTCCTCCCATCAGCATTACTGGCCCCAAAGCCATGGCCTCCATGCACCTCGTTGAAAGCACCAGCTGCAGTGCAAATATGACCATTCAGTCACCCACCAGATTGAGAGTTTCGGTGACAGAAATCTTGGAAACTGTGCTTTGCAGCTGGTCATAGAAGTGCTCTTTTACAGCTTTAGGAGTTCGGATTGTGGTGCATAGACAGAAAGGAAGGTAAAAACAACCTTACCGATGACTAACTTTAGAAGGAGAATCCTGTCAGAAACATGTGGAACTTCAAGAACCTTATTCACCTAACACTTGGCCAGTGGCACACCAGCGCCACCTTGTTCGCACCAGTACAATTTGTAGCAGGAGTCTTTGCCCCTAAGGACCCGGGTCTGATTTGGCATTAGTCCACTAGCTCATATGTGTTCTTGCACACCATATAGATTAACCCTCCTTCTTGTCAAGGTTTCAACCAATTCACCATTTTGCTTCTTAAGTTTACCCACATTCCAAGTGGCCACTAAACTTGCTAAATTGCTTGCATGATTCACTGTGATGGCTCGATCCTGCCTCCCACACCCAAGGTGAGGCCAAGCTGGAGATGTTACTGGCCCAAAAGCATCTGCCAGCATCGACTATATTTAAAACATTATTAAGACTTGCCATAGTGGTTGAAGCAGGGATTTAATGGAGTGGCTGTTTTACTTATCAGCCAATTCAGAACTTTCAGCATCTGAGGCTCTGCCGTTCCCATACTCGGGTTATGTGCCTGCCATTATCCTCTCACGTGATGCTGCCACGTTCTCTCTGCCGAATCATCCGTTACTCTATGATCGCCACGACACTACCTGTAAAGAATAAAGGGATTTTTTCAGGGTTAGACTCCTCTAGATCAGCCGTGTTCAAACTATGTCCATGCATATTAACAGGGTTATCTCATGAGGGGGTGACTCTTTGTCATGCACGGGCAATCATTCACTATAGAGAGGATAAATATTAATTGTAGCTGCACAAAATTGTTTTGAGACGCATCATATAGTGCTGGATGCATGGGGACCAGTTGAGGATGCCAACTCAGAAAGGTATTAGCCCTCTGCTTAGACCCCCTTAACCCCCTGATCTATACACCAAAAATATGCAGTTTTGGCATAAAATTACCAAACAAACGGTTGACATGCAGTAAAACTCAACAAAAAAACAAACACTAAAAGCTGCACACTGGGCTGCTCTAAATAAAAATGTAAAATGTAAAATTTAAGACTAGCAGGGTTACTTGAGGTTGCCCAGGGTCATGGATAACAAAATAAAAGAGTTAAAAAAAGTGAGCGTAACATCTGTAGTGGTCATAAACACTGACATTTATTTCATTGTGGAGAGCAGCCCCTGTTTGATGATTTGGTCATACATACGAGGACCAATCCAGGGCGCATTAATTTTAACCATCCCTTGAAGGGCTACTTCAGCTCCTTTGGTAATTGCAGACAGCAGTCAGAGAGGTTTCCTGGAACAAACGAAGAAGGACGTACCCTAGCCTTTTCTTCTCTCCTGCCTCCATCACTGACGGTTAGCAAAGCTATCTTCACCTGAAGATATATTGCTCCCAGAAAAGCAGCAGCCAACAGACTTTCTTACTTTCTTACTTAATTTCTTTCTTCACTCTGACACTGTCTTAACTTTTGCCAACCTACACCCAACGGTGTAGGTGACCGTTCGTTGCTGTTTATAAAAGGGCTTTATTTTTTCATTCGTTTGACATCCTTGTTTCTTTTTTAAAAAGTTCTCTCTCTCTCTCTCTCTCTCTTTCAACTGGTTCAATATAATAAAAGGCAAGGAAGAAACAGAAAGCTGACTGACTGTCTGACCTAGTTTTAGTGTTGGTTTTGAACCAATAAGCAGTAAGAAAGAAAAAAGGTAACTTTACTCCTCCATATACTAATACGGTCCCTGGTGACCTCAAGGGAATGCATAATTACAGTAGCTTCTTTTTTTTACCATAATCAGGTAAGAATCTTACCTGATTATGGTAAAAAAAGCTACTGTAACTAGATCAGACAGTCAGTCACTTTTCTGTTTCTTTCTTGCAATAAATGATATAAGACTTGTGATTCTATCTTGTGTATTTTGTTTCGGAATTTTTGAGATGAGGATTAATAATTTGTATTATTTGGATTATTCGGACTACTGTTCTCATCTTGGATGTTATTCTCACAACGTTTCGGCTGATGTAACCTCCAACCTTATTCAGGTGCATCTTGTCAAACTCGGGTATCTTTATGTTGAAATCTATATGGAAGTTCGAATATATCTTGGGTAGTTTCTGACTTTTAGCCGGACACACACACAATCACACACACGGAAAATTATTATTTTCCTTTATATACTAGAACAACTTAGAGTTTGAATGAATGCAACACAATGTTTCCATTTGTTCAAATAAAACATTTAGAAGAAATATTCGTTTTTATTAAAATCAATAATCGAGACGAGAAGTTGCCAGCCGAGTAGAGATCACAAATGCTATCAGTGATGAATGCCATCTCCTTCATGGACGTGAACTAAAAATTCAACGACTGACGTCAAAGAGAAGCTTCCTCAGCCATGTTGAACCCCTAACAACATCTCAGGAAGAGACCAGACTACAGCTGTGTACCAGACGGTTAGAGAATGGCTTCACTCCCACTGACATAGTAATCTCCCCTTCTGAGGCCCTTCCTCTCGGTTCAGAAGCACCCTGGCTCCAGTGGAAAGCACTCAAAAGTTGCTAATGGGGTTACAAAACTGACCCAATCATTTGTGAATGTAGAGAGGAGGACCATACGATGCAATACTGCCTTGTCTGCTCCCTACTGCCCAACCGGTGCAGCTTGAAAGATCTTACAGAGTGCAACAATAATGCAAAGGGCTGCGTAAAAAAGTGGGAAACTGTTATATGACCACGTGACACTTCCAAAGACATGCAAAGAAGAATTAAATTGAATCCGATAATAAATTTAAAAAAAAAAATGTATTTTCTCAATGTTACATTTTCTAAAATATTTGTGTTATACTTTTAATGATTTTTCGGTATTATTGTAGATGAACACCCTCAGCTACCCCTCTCCCCCCAAAAAATGAGATTCTACTTTTTTAAGCGATTATGTGTGAATACTCTGAAAAACTTTGTGGAAAAAAAGAAAAAAGAAAAACAACTATTTTAGAATTAAGAGTAGGGGATCAATTTCGCGTATAAATTCAACATAAAATGATCCTCTATTTCCTGGCCACTCTAGCGTTTTAGGGAAGTTTACCAATTTCTTTTTGCTATGATGGGAGATGAATTTTGTGCGTTTTTTTTTTGGGGGGGGGACACATTTTAGACGATTACGTGTGGTTTTAAGAACTTGCCACTCGGACTATGGTTAGTCGTAAAACATTTAATTAACTGTCCTAAAAGTTAAAATGGCTCGGAAATGGAGGATCCTTTTATGTTAAATTTATATACGAAACTGATCCCCACTCTAAATTCTAAAGTAATTGTTTTTTTTTGTTTTTTTTTGTTCTTTCCGCCACGTTTTTCAGGGTGTTCATACGGAATCGTCTAAAAAAGTAGAATCTCATTTTTTATGGAGGAGGTGCTGATTTTGCGGAGGGTGTGAATCTACAAATTTGCCAAATTTAGTTTGAAAATAAAAAAGAAAAAGAAAACTATAAATTTAACGTTAAATCATACCCCATTGCCGTGACCCTAGCGTTTTATGGCAGTTAACGTATTTTTTACCACTAACCCTAAGTCTGAGTGGCTGCTAACCAAAGTTAGGATTATGTTAGAAGACAGTCACGATGTCTTGAGAAATAATTTATAGGAAAAAAAATGTTTTCAAAAATAATTTATTGGCGAAAAATAATTTATTGGCATGTTTTTTAAAAAAATATTGGGGAGACAGAATATTCTGAAAATAATATTGGGAAGGGTGAAATGCAGCTATATCGCTGCAAATTTGATCAAAAGTGTTCTTGTATTTATGATTTAATCGCCACAAAGATTAGAATATAGCATGTGTGAGCGGGTACAAAATTGACTTAACATCGGTAAGAGGAGACAATACAAAACGAATAATAGCCGAAACAAAATTGCTCCAGGTAAAACTGTTTAATTAATAGCATCTGTTTTTCTTTTTCACTTTTACACTTAATCTTTCGATTCAATTTCCTTTATTAATTGATTTAACAATTCCATTCTCTTTTAAACGTTAGAAAAACGATTCAGGGTATTAACGATAGTAAACATATAATCGAACTCCAAACTGTGGTGGTCTGTTATTGTGTCCATTGTTCGAAACAGTCGAATCAATTAGTAATCGGATTTTGATCGATTATATCGTGTCTGTGCATCCGTAGTTTGCCCGTGCGCGTGCCGGTGTCGCAATCGTTTCATTACGACTAGTCTAATAATAATGGAGGAAGAAAAGTCGTGAGTCGAAATTAGAAACAAAAAAAAAATGGATTATCGTGTCGACGATGAGGATTTTTAGGGATTCGGCTGCAGTGTATTTTTAAAGATTTTTCACAGTTTTAGGTAAGACACCAATGTTTTATTATAAAATTGAAGCATTTAATAGTGATACGGAGCCTTTTTTTAAGTTGTAATGCAGGAGAGTTGTCTCTAAAATGGTTTCTTTTAGTAGAGAGAATCAGTGCGATTTGAGTCACAATCTTTTTTTTATTCCGTCAAAACTTTGATTCTAAATTAATATTTTTAAATTTATTATTTTATTCTCTTGTCGATCTATTTTTGTTTATTTACGTAAATCACTAGTTTTTTTGTTGTTTTTTTTAATTTTCTGACCCCCCCCCCTTTTTTCTCGAAATTAACATTCCTGTTTTCGTTTTCGCGTATTTCCTAAATATTTTGATTTTTTTTTTGTTTTGTTTTTCATTCATTTCCTCATAATTTTCAACCTAGTAGATATTTTACTTATTTATATATTAGGCATCTCTTGTTTGAATAAATAATATCATGTCAACTTAAAAAAAAAAAATAATAAATAAATAAATAACCAAAAATATCTCCCAGATCAAATTCTCCTAAATATTTCCTCAGATAGACCCCAAAAATCCCCCTGGAGATTCAGTTTTATTTTACCATTATTTTCGAATTCACCCAGTTCATCATTAAACTTTTATTTTCACTAAAGCTAATTTAAACCTGATTAGGGAATTTGTTCCAAAGGTATACTACTCGGCAGTTGTCCAGAATAGGGTCCCAATTTATTTTTTATAAGGGAGATAACTGTAAACTTTCAAATTTATTTCTTTGCACGTAGACAATATTATTCACGAATACATCGAAGCATCGCAGTGATTCTGCTGTTTCATGTAAACAATCATTTTGAGAAATAATTAAAATGTTAACTAAATATGATAGTTAAATTATTAGCAAATCATCTGTTAAAAGTTAAATTACCTCCCTTGTTTTTTTAGTTTTTCATAATAAATTAGGACCCTATTCTTGACAATTGCTTATATTACTTTATTAGAAAATTTAATTGTGTGTTAGATTTAGTTTTTGAAATATATTTTGCCAATACATTTCCAGTGTGACAATATATATTAAAACTATTTTTTAAATCCCATTAATTATTTTAAAGGGCTCAATTAAGTTACTCTTTATTTTAATTGTTTATTAATTGTATTTACTTGTTGTTAAAAAGATTTAAGTAGTTATATTTTATTTTCTCGTTTTTATTATTTATTCTAACATCGAACATTACTTTAAAAAAATAAATAGAAGAAGAATAAAGCTAGCTAATTAATTAATTAATGTACCCCTTTTTTAAACCTTATTTTCTATTTAATTCGAATCGAATTCTTGAGGGAATTCTTCCATTCATTTTGACACATTCCACACGGAATGAGTCAAAATCGAAAATAGGGCAGCGCAAGGTTTTCCTCTTCTTTCCCCCCTTTTTTATGCAATTTATTCGTCATTTCTAAAAGCTTTTCATCTGAATTCAAACTCTATTTTACATGTTTAGATTTTAATCTCCTCAGATCTGAGAGTTCATTTTTTTTATTTAAATATTTTCTTCTTCTTCAATCTTTTACATAACGATATATATTTATATGTTATAGTTCCTGTTCGTTTGTTCACAAACTCCTATACTTGTATATTTTATATTTCATCTTGATCAAAGGGGGTACACCATTATCGTGGGGGTCTGCGTTCACGCATGACATCTATAAAAAGGAAATACGGCGTTTTACTTTATTTTAGGTATTTTTTTTACTATCACACCCTTCGTATTTACCCCCCCCCCCAAAAAGAAAAAGAGATTCTATGAGGGGGGGGGGCGATTACATGTAAACAACTTAAAAATATTTTTACATTCCTTTTTTGCGGATAGTTTTTCAGACTGTTTACATGTAATCGCCTAAAAAAAGTAGAATCTCATTTGTTTTTTTTTTGGTGGGGGGATTAAAATACGATGGGTGTGACAATAAAAATTGCCACTTGTGCATCTTAACATCCTCGTGCAAATTTAGAAAGCTATTCTTATCATGGGGAGAGGGGGGCTTTGTTAACTCTTCCCTTGCCGCGGAAGGAACTCTACTAAAATGAAAACAAAAAAAATGTTAAATTGCACAAGTGCCTAAAAATTTACATCATTTTATTTATAACTTGAAAATTATAGAAATTAAAGAAAAAAATAGAAATGTTAATAAGGGGTTCAGAGCTTGGAGCAGGTGGCCAAATGAGAACTCACAATGACTATAGATTTACTGAAAATTATTTCAATTGATGTCGCTGTACTTAAACAGCCCCTTTCACCTAATACATGCTGCGTATATCTTTGGGTCTTACCCCAAAATTTTTTAATTATGAAATATAAAAACAAAAAGGTAATATAGACTCACTCCTGTCTCAAATCCAGTGTGTTTTTAGGGTTAGAAATCGTTCTCAGGGCACTGAAGACCCCATATAATCATAAAAAAAAACACCCGATTAGAGACGGAGGTGATTCTATAAAACAGGTAATATGGTGTTTACTAAACAGTAACACCATATTACTGTCTAGACTGGGCACTAAAGAACACAGGGTTCCAGACTCATTCAATTCCTGGCAACACCGGATTTTCCTGTTAGTTGATTTGGCGCTTATACAGTTTAACATCCTCCTGCAAATGGTTTCATTGTAGGAGAGTTCCGTCCGGCAGGGGAAATGTTAACAAAGCACCCCACCCAATCCCATGTTAAGAATGGCTTTCTAAATTTGCCAGTGAATGTACTGTACAGTGTACAAGTGCTGCTGATTTATATGGATGAAAAGAGAAAATGAAATTATTCAAGTTGATAATTATTTCGAAACAACTTATTTCTTAAATTCCTAATGTTTAATGTGTGTATGTTGTTAAAAAAAAATGTAAATGACATCAAATTAAAAACAACATAAAAAAAAAACAAAAGTGAGTATAAATTCGCAATTCGTTCAAAATAAAAATGGGCACTTACAGGCGGTGTAACATTTTGCAAAATCTCTCCTTGTAAAATTAAATTTAATTTAAAACAGAATTGATGTTATTAACAAGGTAAATTTGTAGATAAGCATCCTCAACTACCCCCCCCCCCCCAAAAAAAATGAGATTGTACTTTTTTAGGTGATTACGTGTGAACAGTGAACAGACCACCATGAAAACTTTGCGGAAAGAAAAAAAATTATCTCCCATAGAAAAAGAAATCGTTAACTGCCCGTTTTAGCTAGAATGGTCCGGAAACGGGTTATCATTTTACATTAAATTTATATGCGAAACTGATCCTTCACTCTAAATTCTAAAATAATTGTTTTTTTCTGTAACTTCTACAGAATTTGAACGGAACTGTTTTTGTTTATCCTAACCCTAACACTAGCAATCTAAGCTGGTACAGTTTCAGAAAATACAACCAAAAATGTACAGGCGTGACGTATGTACAACGAATGCTACGAAAACGAATGGAAAAAGGCGAAAGAAGGTACGCCGTTCCAAATATTACCGAAGCCCCCCCCCCCCCGTCAAATTTATTTTATTTTTTATATTTTATTTCAAGTTTAATGTGTTACCATACGACGTTAGCACCAGAGGTTTCTCAGATTGGCAACGCTTGGATCTCATGCCTATTACTTGTACCTCGTGCTTTTAAAATGAATGTGTCAATGTTAAATGAAATTTCACATTCGCAATCAGTAGAAGGTTGCATATTTTTTTGCAAGGAAAAAGGCCTTCTACAGAAGGCATCCTAACCCTAATTCCCTAACCCTAAAACTCGAACTCCCTCCACAAAAAAAATCCCTAACCCTAAAAAAAGAAAAAAAAAACGGACACAAAAAAACTAAATTTCTTGTATTTCTCCCAAAAAACTCTGAAAAAATAAAATTGCATTTTCTTCTGTTCTAAGTCGTCTGCTTAAAAAAAAGGTAACTTAAAAATTTTATTTCATTAAAGTTGCCTGTGAAAAAAAAAAGTGAAAAAAAAATGCTCTTTCTTTTGTTCTAATTGCGTAAAAAGGTCATCGTTTCTGGTGTTAGTTTACAATTTTATATCTTTAAAGTCGTCTGATTCTAAAAAAACGTAAGTTTCAGAAGTCATTCTTAACATGAAGAGAGGGGGTGCCTTCGGTAACATTCGGAATGGCGTACCTTCTTTCGTATTTTTCCGTTTGTTTTCGTAACATTCGTTGTATATACGTCACGCTTACATCACACCTGAAAATGTTTAGTTGTATTTTCCGAAACAGTGTCATGGACGCCATCACCAGGGGCCTGCACTGACCCATGCCCTGGACACTCTTATATGTGGATTATGTCCAGCTTGCCTCCAAGAATAAGTCCGACCTGCAACAAGTCCAGTCCTTCCAGGACAGACTGGCGCAGTTTGGTCTCTAGCTATACATCTAGAAGACGGAGTATTTGACCACTAATGAAGATGAGCACAGCACCATTCAAGTCGACAGACAAGATCTCTCATGAATGCACGCTTTCAAGTATCTCTGCTCGACGCTCAGCAATGATGACAATATCCTTGAAGTTGTTGTGCGCATAAATGCAACATGGCTTGATGGTGCATCACCACCGACGTCCTCTGCGAGCGCAGGATCAGCTACCGTCTGAAGTCAAAGATCTACCGGACTATTGTGAGACCCGTCGCTTTTTACAGCTCCAAATGTTTGCCAACAACGAGTGAGGCAGAGCAAAGATGGAAATTAAAATTCTCTGCTGGATCTCAGGAGTTACACTGTTCGACCACGTCTCTAATGACAACATCCGAAGGCGCTACAGCATTGCACTGATCAAGGGCAAGATAAGGGAATGGTGGCTCGGACAGTTCGGACATGTGTTGATGGTCGACGACGACGCTGTTATGGAACTCATATTTAAATGTGAAGTCACTGAAGAAGCGACCAAGAGGAAAGCCGATGATGAAGTGATCTCTGTAAAACCGGCCTACTCCCGGACCTAACCCGTGATCATGCCAAGTAAAGGCAAAAATCTTTGGAATTTTTTTTTTTTTATGCTGAAAAAATTTACTGTTCATTACTTAAAAAAATAGGATTATTATCAAATTTATCAAAAAGTTATGGGCATAAAGGACCATTTCTAAGAAATGGCGGATTGAAAAGTTGTAGATGTCCATCTGTTGATGATCCAGGAATGACCGTATGAAAACAAAAAAACGGCACAGCCCGTAGAATTTAGTATAGACAAGTGGTGTGGGTGGGTGGGGTGGGGGACAATCTTGCTACGCGGGAACCCACTAATGAATAGATGAGCAGTATCAACCCAACTCCCATAGAGATAGTTTTAAATAAGTATTAATCTATCTAGCAGCCCACTACACCTCCTGTTAACCCAATGACAATCACCTGCGCAGAATACAGAGTTGCTGCCAACACCAGATCTCCAACCTCCACAAGGAAACTTGTCAGAACTTTTCAGAGTATGTAGATTAAGGCCACTGATCATAATGTTCGTCTTCCTTCTATTGACCTGAAGACCCTTTAGCTTCATGTTGATTTTTTTCACAGGTTGAATTTTTCACGTATTTCTTCCTCGGATTCGGCACTTTCTTTAAGATATCATTTTTAAAATGTTTCTGTGACTTAAATCACATGAAACTATTTTTTTTTCATTTACGAACAATCTTTAGGTAAACATTTTATTGATTAGAATTTGAAAAAGATGTGTAAAAAGATGTAAAAAGATGTAAAAAAATATGTAAAAAAAATATGTAAAATGATGTAAAAAAATATGTAAAAAAAAAATAGATGTAAAAAAAATATGTAAAAAAAAATATGTCAAAAGAAAGATAAATATTAGAGTTGGGCGGGTTTTGAAATTTTGGTTTCGGTATCGGTTTCGTTTTTTTCTCCTTAAAACCTCGGTTTACGGTTCAGTTTTTCGGTTGTTTTGAAAAAAACTTTTTTACTATGGAAGCTATTCATTCTCTTGTGTGATGATTAATTATTATTAATATTTGTTTTTAAGACAGGTTAATACAACTTTATAGACATGCGTAAAAGACTAGTAGTACACCCGAAAACCGCGCCAAGGGAAAAGGAAGGATGGTTAAAAAAAAGTAGAGATTATTAATTCACCTAAAGTCATTTTTTAAGCTTTAAGGTAATTTTAGTCATAGAATTCATGACTTGGATTAAGGTTTAATAATTTTAATAATTAAACTTTCTGAATAAATTGTCAACTCTAAATAAATACCATATTAACAATTTAGTAAAATATAAATCGTTGCATAGTTTACTTTTTGAATAACCCATTTTTAGGAAAGAAAACGGTATACTTGAGAGATAGTTCTCTAGAAATGACAATTTATGTATGAAGTGGCTTTTCAAAAGTAAACAATGAAATGCCTAATGTTTAAAATAATTTTTTAAATCCGAATAAAGTGATACTAGCATTGGCAACTACTTTTTTTTCTTTTTAAATGTTTATACTCGCTCGCTACTTTTCGTTTATTTACTTTTACAACAAGTATTTTTTTTAAATTTCATTTTAATAACTTATTTTTTTAGATAACTCTGAAACAAACATAAATAATTATTTTACAATTTTGAGTTGAATCAAATAGATTTTCGACATCATACGGAACGCGTTTGATATTTTCTTTTTCATTTGAAAATAGTTTATGCTAAAAATACAATGTCATGTTGTCTGTCGTATTTCTCTTTTTTTCATTTCAAAATTCAAAATGTTAATGATAAACAAACTGTAAACAAAGATTTCTTCCTACAAATCAATTAAATGTTTTTATCATATATTTGTTTAATCTGTCCTCTTACTAATATAACATTTTTTGGTAATATTCAATTTTATTCAAATCGGAAAATCTTTTCAACCGTGTTTCCTTGTATATGGTGGCTTACTGTAGTAAAAACACAATACCGAACGGTTACGGTTTAAAAAAAAAAAAACGATTCGGTATGGTGACGAAACCGAAAAACCGCGGTTTTTCGGTAAAACCGCCCATCTCTAATAAATATGAAATCTTTTTCTTTGAGCTACAGTGGGATCCGCAATAATCGATTTCTTCCTCCACTTGACACGATCATTGGCTTTATCCGGGTAAACGCCAGTTTTTCAGAGATCGTTGTGCAGGGCGTCTGCCCATCGCATCAGCTCCCTTCCTCTCAGTTGTTTCCCAGCGACTTGAAATTTAAATGCGAGTTCTGTGACAGTGTCATCAGTGACCATCAACACCTGTCTAAACCATGTAAGCCATCATTTCCTCCACTTGTCCTTGATTGGCCCGATGCTGAATCATCTTCGGATGTCATCACGACGGCGAATCTTTGCACAGCCTTCCTTGTTGTTGGCAAGCACTCAGAGCTATAAAAAGCAGCGACTATCACCATAGTCCGGTATATTTTTGATTTTAGACGGTCACAGAGCACGCTGGTGGTAGTGTGCCATTTGAGCCATGTAACATCGATGCACGCTGGTGGTAGTGTGCCATTTGAGCCGTGTAACATCGATGCACGCTGGTGGTAGTGTGCCATTTGAGCCATGTAACATCGATGCACGCTGGTGGTAGTGTGCTATTTGAGCCATATAACATCGATGCACGCTGGTGGTAGTGTGCCATTTGAGCCATGTAACATCGATGCACGCTGGTGGTAGTGTGCCATTTGAGCCATATAACATCGATCCACGCTGGTGGTAGTGTGCCATTTGAGCCATGTAACATCGATGCACACTGGTGGTAGTGTGCCATTTGAGCCATATAACATCGATGCATGCTGGTGGTAGTGTGCCATTTGAGCCATGTAACATCGATGCACGCTGGTGGTAGTGTGCCATTTGAGCCGTGTAACATCGATGCACGCTGTGACTTTACTAAGGATGTTGCCGTCATCGCTGAGCATCGAGCCGAGATACTTGAAAGTGCATGTTCGTAGACGATCCTGTCCATCGACTTATATATAAATATGAAATATGTATTTTAAAAATTATTTAGTTAAAGTAGATATTGAATTTTCAGTAAAATTTTACTCTTTGCCTCAAAGTTGTCAACAGAAAACTAAACATGAAATTCTAATTTTTCATGCAATTTTGCTTCAAATCATCATCGTCATCATCATCATCATCATCATGATTTGAAGCAAAATTGGTTTAACGTCTGTTTTACATGCTGGCATGTGTTGGACGGCTTTTAGAAATTTACTTCCAAAGTAACCTATCTCTGGACAGCTCTTTATTTATCCCTTATCCCTCTTTCCCTCAGGTCCATTTTTATCACTTCCTCCCATGTTTTCCTTGGTTTTCTCCTGTGAACTGAACCTACATCAACTAATCCAAGAACTCTCATCCATTTTTTTTTTTCAGCGTAGCCATACAATTGAAGTCTCTTGTTCTGTACACATCTCCCTTTACTGTCAAGATTTTATCTTCCTCTGAGGTCATCAGATCTAAGCCTGTCTTTAAGACTCGCATTACACATCCATCATATCATTCTAATATAATTTCTCTCCATGCAACGCATGTCCTCAATCATCACTGGCCAGGTTTCACTTTCATACATCATCACTCTGCGTACACATGCCTGATAGACTTTTCTCTTACAAATACTTGGAGATTTCTTTTTTAATTTAGACTTTACAGGTTCACTTTATTTTATAAATTTAACGTAAAATATACATCAAGTTCTTAACCACAGAACTATTTTTTTGTATTTCCAAAATGGCTGCTATTTTTTTTTTTAATTTAGTCTTTACAGGTTCACTTTATTTTATAAATTTAACGTAAAATATACATCAAGTTCTTAACCACAGAACTATTTTTTGTATTTCCAAAATGGCTGCTATTTTTTTTTTCTTTTCAGTACTACAAGTATATTTTAGATTTTTTTTTTCTCACATTGCCACTTCAGACTTAGGATTGGTGTTCGTATAGCTTTCTAATCAAAGACCACATATAAAAATCTGCTTCATATGCACTTAAGTCAATTATTGTTGTGCATTTTTGAAAGCCAAAAAATTAATTTTGTCTGAATTCATCAATATTTACAAAAAAAAAAATGCTATATTATATCCGATCAGCCATTTTATCTTTGATTCTTAATTTCAGCACGGGTATAGGAGTGACTACCCCCTCTCCAAAGTACTACGTCCTTCAACAGATTATACTGTAAAAGAAATACCATAGAAATCTAATTAGGGTAACTTTTTTGTATTACTCCATCTGTCCGCTAACTTCCTATAAATTACTACGCCTGTTAGCGATTACATGGCTAAGAAAAAAGACTTTACAAAGTTATGTTTTCTGATTACAAATAATGCTGACATCCACAATCTTCTTTCTCATGATGTTCTTAGAATATACGCAACAAAACGTCCCCTATAATTCTTTCTTTGTTTTGAACTCAAACTTCATGAAATTGATGCCCTATTTTTCACTTTCATTTGTAACGCATGAGTGTTTTGGTTTTTATTATATTTACTGCTACGTTTGTCATCATGAAACAAAGTTTAATCAACTAAATTATAACAATTAACCATATGCAAATATATACATTTTTTTATTTACCAGTTGGTAACTTTTACGAATTCTCATAAAAAGTTCAAGTGTGAAGAAAAAAGAAATAGTGCATATTCATCGTAATAGCAGTTGTACACGTGTGTGCATTCCTCAGGTGCTGCTCCGTGTGAGCAAGTGCTAGTTCTCACTGGTCTGTTTTCTTTAGAAAAAACTGGATATCACATAGTCACGCAAGAAAGTAGCATATAAAATAGGTTTGTTGTCATAGCAACCTGCTTGTCGCCCATGTTTACGCAGACAATATTATGGCGTAAATGATTGTTGTAAAAATAGTACTAAGTATCCCAAATCCAAATTTTATTTTCATTATATCTGAAAACTTATAATGTGGGCACAATGAGGGTGGCTGATCGGCGAAAGTTGGAAGCTTTTAACAATGACTGCCTCTACCGCACATTGCTGGCGAGCTGACTGCGTCCCAACTGCTGTTTTTCGCCAACATCTCAATCTTAAGTCTCTTTCATCTGTCCTGTTGCAATAGCATCTTTGATGGTTTCGACATGTGTCTCACCGCCTGGAGGAAGAGATAATTCACGATGCAATCCTCTTTACTTTTCTGTCTCGATTGGGCAAGCGTGTCGGTGAACAGCTTAGGACCTGGATAACAATCACCAAGGAAGACTTTGCTGAACTTTCAGGTCCACAAGTGGTCGGCCCTCGATAGTAGAATCGTGAATGGCTAGCCATCTCGCGCGACATTGCTCAGAACTGCCATTCATGGGCCGCTATGATTCAAGATGTAATGCATGCCAGGGTAGAAACGGGCTCAACTCGACTAGGTTGAACACCATTGCGACAACAATAATGTGGCCACATAGATCATTGCAAAACATAAACAATGATACCAAATTTATTTTGGTAGCACAATTAGCCACTGAATTATGACCTTTTTAAAGTTTGTTGGAAATGAGAAAATTTGCCGTCTTGTGTTCTATTGGTTCAGAAGTCAGATTTCATAGTATATAACTAGGGGTGGGACGTAATGGGTGAAAATTTCAGATTCATGCAAGTAGTATTTTTTTGTGTTCATTTATACATAAATAACACTAAACAATCAAACATTTTGAAGCATGTGGTCTTCACTGTGTCCTTCGAGAGACACATAAACACAGTTTGATCCTGGAAATAAGCTTGTTCTTGGTGTTGCAAATGGTACACTTAGTGTCTTTCTCAACTGTGCTCCATACATAATAGTCCATGGGGTTGTAATCAGGCGAGTTGGGGGTTGTGCAGATGTTGGAACCGGTGAAGTTGTGAAAATTCTCAGACAGCCATTTTGGGGTTTTCCTGAAGGTATGCCACTGAGCTGAGTCCTGCTGTCCCATGTATGGCCTTCCGCAGCCACTCTCTCCACCAAGCGCTTGACAGCAGTGGACAGCAATATCAATCTGAATTGAGTCCAAGTCCCTTTTTCGAAAATGTGGAGGTGACATTAGGTGGACTTCACTAAAAACACACCCAAAGACCATCACAGTTTGAGAGAACTTGGTCTTCATGACGCATGGACTTCATGTGTACTCTAGGTTATAGAATCAAACTAACACTAACCGGCATAAAGGCCTCAACTGGCATCCATCTCATACTTATTCGAATAGAAGAACATTTATATACTAGAATGGCCACTTATGAATCTCAGCCAATCAGAACACAGAGAATGGACTTTCCCTTCTGAGCATAATGGAACATTCTAGCCTTATTATAAACCGGCATTTTGATGTGCTTGGCACTTTGACTTATCTTGCTGTTCAACTGGTCATACAGTTGAGCCCTAAGCATCGACTACACCTGAGAAGGATGAGAGCATCTTCGGCTTGACTGGTCATTTGACTTGTTGAGGATTTTCTTGGCTTTCGTAAGGTGGTTCTCTTGGGCCTTGGCGGTGAGTAGTTGGTCCTTGCAACTCTTGTATAAGTAGTAGCGAAGATCCTCATTTAGCACTTTATTCATAGTTGCTACTCTGATGCCCATAACCCCACTTTCCCGACCCGACCTTGGGTCGCATCTTACTTGTGGGAGTAAGATAAAAACTGGCCTTGTGCCTAACTCCTGGAGAGGAGTAAATCAATACTCTGATGCCCATCCCTCCTTTGCCAAGGTCAGCATTGCTTGCCTGGATCTTGATGTTAAAGTTTCAATTCTCACTACAGGTGATACTAACATATCTGTACCCAATTTTGGACGCTTTTTTTAGTATTTTGAAAACAAATTTGGGAAGGCATGATTGAATTGCTATAAAAATGCAGTAGCATAAAGATCTAACATTGAGCTTTGCCTTTAACTGAAAAAAGTCAATGCTGATCGATTTTAGATGATTTTATTCATTTTTATACGACTATAATTGGAGAATTGACTGATTGTACCCAATTTCGGACATCCAAATCGACTGACTCAGCAGACCTCATGCTGAGCTTGGGATGGCGTTTGTAAAACTCACGCATGTATTCGAAGGAGGGGCCACTAGTAAGATTGATGCTACGCCTCTTTTCCTCCTTTTCTACAGCCTTTAAGTGGAGCTCTCTAATTAAAGCTTTCACTTGGGACTGGATCAGAGGCATCCCACGATAAGTACCGCTCGATGGCATCCTCCTCCTCTTTCGTCAATAAAGAAGCATGTAAGGAACCAGGGGGTATGTCATCTGATCCACAGGACTTTGACCTAGCATCAGCAAGGGTAGATAGAGGAATGCCACTTCTTTTTGATGCTTCCCTTAGAGATTTTCCTTTCTCAACCATGTGAAGAGCAGCTTGCAAGTCGGATTCACTATATTTCTTGAAGGATGCTTTCTAGTTTTGTTTGAGGATCTCCTCCCATCTTCCTTTGATCTAGCCATGCTTGAAATAATCAAAGTATCTGTCGATAGATAAGTATTAGTGTTAACAATGAAAAACATTAACCAAACACTAATAATCCATGTGCAAACAAAAAGATTAAAAAAACAGTGTACCCAAATTCGGACGTCAGAATTTAGGTACACACAACAAGAGAAGTAGAAATGCCAAAATTTCCAAAATTATGAACTAAATATGTGTTTTTGAAATTTTTTTGATATACCTGACCTTCAATAAACCGTATAAAACCAATATTGTCATTCTAAATGAATTTTGGAAATTTGCATTAAAATTCGAAAAAATCATATTTTTCCGATAACCTGAATTGATTTTCGGCGAAAAATCTGCATCACTTCAAGTTTTATGGTCCTAAGTGATTGAAAAATGGTCATTTGTATTGTATGTTAATTTTGAAATATTTTAATTATTAAAAATTTTCTACCGTCTGAAATTGGGTACAGATATGTTAAGAATAAAATAAGCATTACTTACGTAAAACTTTTACCTGGTCATGGCTGACGAGAAAAATCTACCCTTATGAATTAAATAAAGGGTTAAGTTCGAAATTCAGTATAGATTACTGAGTTCGACAAAATATACCTGAAGAAGGTTGGTGGTTACATCGGCTGAAACGTTGGAAGAATAACATCCAAGATGAGAATAGTAGTCTGAATAATCGAAATAATCAGTCCTGGTCTCAAACATTTTCAAACATAGGATAACATTCTGACCGATACCTGAGGATAAGATGTATTGAAAGATAACTGAAAAAAATGTATTTTTGTTGTAGAAACTGATAAGTATTAAACAAAGCAAAGAGGTAATTAAGACGTCTGGCAAAAGATATGATCCACATACAGGTTTTCATTTATTTATCTTTCAACACATCTTCTTTTGGGTCAGACTGTTATTTGATGTATTTTCAAATAGTTGACTTAATTTCCTTCAAAAACATCTGAAAACAAGCCGCGCGTGCGTGGTCCCCCTCTATATGTGGCGAGTGTAAAATGCAATAAATTTGGGCAATTTGGGGCATTTTTGATTCCCCTTTGACTCCCTGGGGGCGCGAACCAGAATTTTTCTGAGGTCAAGGATGCTCATTTTATATCCAGAACAATTGCCTCTACATTTTGGCCAAGTTTAAGAAAAATTGAATGGATGGATCAAACGTTATGGGAGAAAATGGTAATTTTTGCAATTTTGGGGGCTTTTGACCCCCTGGGGGCGCGAATCAGATTTTTTCCAAGGTCAGCGATACTTATTTTCTATTAGGAACAATTACCTCCACATTTTGGCCAAGTTTCAGAGAAATTGAATGGATGAAAAGTTATGGGGCAAAAAATGTCATTTTTTGTCCTTTCGGGGCCTTTTGACCCCCTGGGGGACTAACCAGATTTTTTTTCAAAAATCGGAGAATGTCACTTTCTAACCTGACCAAAGTTACAACTTCATGCAAAATTTCAGAGAAATTCAATGGATGGTTGCGGAGAAAAATCCGGACGGACGAACATGCCTCAAAACATAAATCGGGGGACCAAATAAACATTTTCATTAGGCCACCAGTTGTGTTTCTTAGCTGTGCCATGAAATGGACTGTTTGCTTATCTTTTTGTTTTTGGTGGGGATGGGGCATTCTACCGGATGCCAGACATTCACCTGCTATTTCAGACACTTCAGCCGAGAGATCTTTTTAAGATTCTAACTGTTCCTCTAAGTGCTTCTTAGCTGTGCAGTGAAATGGCCTGTACTATAGCTTGCCATGTGTTACCCAAAATTATTTTCCAAGGAAGGTGGGTGGGATGGCGCTACCTGTCTCCTTACTCTCCAACTTGGGCAATATTGTTAATGTAAAAATCTGCCATGTGGGATCATTTCAGATTATATTAAAGCAACAAACTGGCCCCACCTAAAAATTAAAGTAAGATGTTTATTTAAAAAAAAAAGAAGGTAATTTCCAACAGATTTGAAGGAAAAAATAATTAGAAAAAAAAAATCCATCTTAATATAAAGTTAGGTATGTGTATATGTTTATATATTTCTATGTACAGGATTAATTTCTAAATTGATTAACCAATCATGCATTTTTAACACAGCTGTTAGGCATAAGGGGTTGTAATGTGGACTATATTTAGTTTAATTTAGTTTTATGCAAAGAGGCTAAATAGGAGTAAATACCTTTGTGAAAATTCAGATACCTCCGATTTTGGTGAAATTTTAACAATAAGCATTATTATGAATTAATAAATATTCCCCAAATTTCAGTTTCTTTAGAGTATTTTAAAGGGTTTTTAGGAGGTATAATATGGGCACAACTTCCTTTTTTAAAATTCAAATATTTCAGACTTGCATTGAATTTAATCCATAGTCATTAGACACCAATTAAGCAAGATTCCTTGAATTTCAATTTCTTCTTAAGACCCTTTAAGCTTAAGACTTAAATTTTAGACATTTTCTAGAATCAAAATCATGTCATGGATTTTGATCAAAATTGGAATAAGGATTCTAGACATAAGATTTGGTATCATTATATCTTGATTTTAATCTTCATAGGGGGACATAAAAGTGGTGCAAAGCTCTTCTTTGTTTAACATGTCTGTTGCACATTGGCCATGGTGGCACAAAGTGATTTTCTCCATGAAACTCTATCAATTATGTTGGTTTTGATGTGCCATTGCTTGCGGTCATCTTTGACCGAGCCATTCCAAGTCTTTCTCGGTCTGCCTTTTCCTTGCTTACCCTCAATTGGGATGTATGTATATATCTGTTTATCTAACCAAGGATTTGTTCAACATATCCATATCACTATAGGCAGTTTCAATGCAGAGCTGACTCCAGTCTGGGCAATTTCAGCCTCGATAGTAGGAAGTCAGAACTAACTCGGTTTATCAAGGCACACACTACAAATCCACCACTGTTCGGGGAATTGATTTTATTCATCCTGAGACGGGTATTCTTCCAGTTTCTATATGAAATAGAGATTTGTATAAATAGTAAAAATGTATTCACTTTTTACTAACACACACATTGCAATTGATTTTATTTATTTACAGTGTACACCATAGATTACAACTTTTAAAATTAAAAGATAAACTATTGCTTACATGAGGAAATGATTTTTCTTTGACCCGAAAATCTATCTACTATCTATATTAATAGGCATCCTAAACTAAAATTGTATTTTCATTATATCTAAAAACTTTTAATGTGAGCACATAGATCTTTACAAAACAAACAATCGTACCAAATTTATGTTCACAGTTTGTTGGAAATTAGAAAACTTGCCGTCTTGTGTGCTATTCAGCAGCCAATTTTCATAGTGTATAACTAAAAATGCGAGCTTTGAAAAAGTGAAAAGTCCTTACAAATGTAATGCCATCTTGTGGTAAATAAAGATTTATCATAATGGAACCAATAATGATTCGATCAAGTCAGCCTAAAAATTGCGGACAAATACCATCATCGCTTGAAAAAAACTTACAAAAATGACACGAAACACAACTTTGACTGTTCATATAAGAATCATTATGTTTCAGCCGATGTAACCTTTGACCTTCTTCAGGTGCATCTTGTCGAACTCTGGCATCTTTCTGTCGAAGTCTGGAATCTGTACGGAATTTCGAACTGAATCCTTTATTTATTCCATGACCGGGTAGAAGTCTGAAGTAATTCTTAGTATCGTCTGCACTGAGAATTGAACCTTCAACCTCTGGAAGACTGTCACTTAGAACTAATTATTACTTAGCGCTTATATACGCAACACCACACGTCCTTGCGGACAGAGTTTGAAAAGATACACCTGAAGAAGGTCGGAGGTAACGTCGACCGAAACATGAGAATAACATCCAAAATGAGAACGGTAGTTTGAATAATTTAAATAATCCAAATTGGCTAAAGTTCAAGAGAAGTTGAGAAACCCAGCATAAACGGGTACTTCAGCTATTAACAAAATACAAAACGTTTCATTTTCTAAATGTTATTGTTTAGAGTTGGGCGGTTTTGAAATTTTGGTTTCGGTATCGGTTTCGGTTATTTTCCCTTAAAACCTCGGTTTACGGTTCGGTTTTTCGGTTTTTTGGAAAAAAATTTTTTTACTATGGAAACTATTCATTCTCTTGTGTGATGATTAGTTATTATTCAACGTTTAGTTGAATTATGCCACTGTTTCGATAATTTTGTGACTGAATCATTCTCCATGATATGAATCATATAAGTTTTAAGGTGTTGACTGTTGTAATCAAAGTTCTGATACCTTTTCAACAGTTAACTCGTTAAAACAAAGATTCATGAAAGATTTCTGAAGAATAAAACTGAGTTTGAATATACATTCTATCTAATTCTTTAACCCATCAGAAGCGGAAAAGACGGTGGGCCCTATAGTCAAAATATCTTGGCGGAATTGAAATTTATGACCCGCCCTTAAAAATAAATGGACCATTCCTCATTTTTTTTTAAATCACCCAGCTTAATCCTTATTATGCCACAGAAATTAGTTTCAACAAAAACAAAAAAAATAATCAATTTTATAGTGTTTCTGTTTTGCAGACATGAGTTTTCTCCCTTTAATTTTCTATAAATAAATAAATAATTAGCTTGGATGTACTGTTGGATTAATGGGACGCATTTGATCGATTTTGAAGAAAATTAATTTAAGTTGGGAATTAGTTCAAAACAACTTTTTACAACTTATTTTTTCTTAAACTCAAAATGCGTGAGGTGTTAAATTAAATCAGCAATGTTTTTACAATAATTCTATCATGTAGAAAAAAGTAGAGATTATTAATTCACCTAAAGTCATTTTTCTTAGATAACTCTGAAACAAACATAAATAATTATTTTAAAATTTTGAGTTGAATCAAATAGATTTTCGACATCATACGGAACGCGTTTGATTTTTTCTTTTTCATTTGAAAATAGTTTATGCTAAAAATACGATGTCATGTTGTCTGTCGTATTTCTCTTTTTTTCATTTGAAAATTCAAAATGTTAATGATAAACAAACTGTAAACAAAGATTTCTTCCTACAAGTCAATTAAATGTTTTTATCATATATTTGTCCTCTTACTAATATAACATTTTTTGGTAATATTCAATTTTATTCAAATCGGAAAATCTTTTCAACCGTGTTTCCTTGTATATGGTGGCTTACTGTAGTAAAAACACAATACCGAACGGTTACGGTTTAAAAAAAAAAAAACGATTCAGTATTCAGGATGGAGACGAAACCGCCCATCTCTATTATTGTTAAAATAGTTCTCCAATAGGTACTGTGTTTTTTTTTGTGTGTTTATATCTTTGCCTGTAAACCAAAAACTTTGCTTAATTGTTTATCTTTGGTATTTATGTTGTTCCATATCATAGCTTTCTTGAAAGTTGCAACAAGAGGCAGGCGTCTCAGCCCTAAAACATTTACTTTTATCGGCTAGTAAAGGGCGCTCAATATTTTCATAGCAATTTAGATAAAATCACAAAAAGTGTTCAGCCACTTTTCCCAAGCATAGTTCTGTTAGGGTATATTTTAATTCTCTAATTTATGAAAAAATACTTTGCTGCAAAAGATAAGTTAGCCAATGAAATCACTTTTATCTGCTATTAATAATCAGAATCGGGTTTAAGAAATAAATGAACAAAATGGCGACCGCTAACAAAAACGATGCAATATATGTAGACATTGAACAAAAACATTGTTTTATGTGCATGTTTCCCTCCGAAAAGTACAAACTTGTATTATTTTTGGTCAAAATATGGACTCGTTTCTTAGAATATGTGGATAAATGGAAGAACTTGGAAGGTCCACAAACAATAATTGCGAAAAATTACATCTTATGCTGCTGGGAGAAGTGACAATTACATTAATTAATCATTCCTCAAGGAAAATGAAAATTACAGATTTAAATTATTCAATATGTACAACGAAACCGTAACCTTTTGGCTGGGAGAAAAGTGTAGCATCTGTTCTGATGCTGCACTTACTCCGTGAAGAACTCTTTCTAGACTGGTGAAATTTAAATTTTTGTTCCAGTTCAGAGTGCCACTTTTTGGGGGAGCTGGATTTCTCCCACCATTAAAAACCGACTTTATGTCTAACTTTGTCCTCGTGGGGAGGCAAGTAAATAGGAACAAAACCTATAAATCAGTAACAGAGGTACTCCGATATTAATTTTTTAAAAAAATCCTCATGAAAGTCTTCGGTTAAACACTTCACTTAAAGCAACAGCCATAATAGCCATTCTACATTACAAAATAACAATCTGCTTTCTATATATTCCACCAAGTCCCCAACTTAAGAAAGATGAAATACACACTCATTAAACAACTCCCTTCTCCCTTTATAATAATGGGAGATAGATTTCAATGCACACAAGTCTCTGGGGATGCGAACAAGCTAATAACCAAGGTAACATTGAATCGTTTTCATCCATTTATTTCTTCATATTTGTGTCTTATCACTCACAAAATACTTTATAACAGTAACATTATAAATGATCTTTTACAAACAACCAATCTTTGCATCTTAAACAATGGCAAGAATACTTACCTACATTCAGCTAATGGCTCTATGTCTGCTATAGACCTAACAATATGCTCACCCTCTATTTACATGGATTTCCTATGGAATGTATTAGAAGATGAAAAATGTCAATTACCTTATTAGCAAGCAAACAACATGAATGACACAGATAAAGTCATAAACATCCTAAAAGAAACGAAAATTGTTTACAACAATTAAACAAAATCAATCACACATTGTGAATAATATAAAAATATTCCACACACTAAAAACATCTTCACAAAAAGAAGTTTCGTAAATATAACCTTCTTGTCTCTAAATGATCCAAGAGTGGTTGATGAGCTGTAAAAGAAAATCAAATCAATTAGTCAAATCATATTAAATAATCTTTAAAAATCTCATGAAAAGATGTTTAGATTACTGTTACAAAGTGATAACTAATTTTTAATCAACTTTTCAATGCATCATGAATTTAAAATCAATTAAAATGTTATTTGTACATTTTATTATGAAATATTGGTATGTGGAATAGTGGATAAGCATAGCAACAAACTAGTAAAAAAAAATAAGGCCATCAATCACTAAATTGGAAACAAGATATTTTGGTTAATTGATACAACATTAATCATTTGGTGGAAATAAGCTTTATTCAACAGAACACTAAGCTTTTTATACAGCAAAGCACAGAAGGTAATCCAAAGAGCGGAGGATGTAAGGTGAAGAGAGAGTGGGGAAAATGAGAGTAGAAGTGGTATGTGTGTGTGTGTGGGGGGGGTATTTATATAAATAGGTTGTTTAGAAAATCGATGGCATAACTTCAAGATTATGTTCTATATGTGTAAAGGAGTCTCTTTGTGTGGGTGTTTGCTTTTGTAATAGCACTCGATTACTAGTCTTTGTGGTTCATTTCTTCCTCTGCGTGATCTTTGCTTTGTGCTCATCATATTTCATATTTATTTACCTGCTTATTTATTTCTTTGGTCTGTTATATATTGTTACCTTAAATAAGAAAGACAGCATTCACAGGATGTGACAAGTTGGCTATCAAAGGAGCCCTTGCCGATCATGATGCTTAGATTTTTCTTCTGAGCCTCATGGCTTTTATACTTGTTTGGTGTCATTTTTTCATGATTTTTGTTGGTGTATATGACAACACTCGGCCTAGGCTTACTTAATCTGTGGTCTTGTCACAGGGATAGTGTTTATCTACCTCATATGTAGAAATGAGACGAGAAGTTGCCAGCCGAATAGAGATCACAAATGCTATCAGTGATGAACACCATCTCCTTCATGGACGTGAACCAACGGTCCAACGACTGAAGTCAAGGAGAAACTTCCTCTGCCATGTTGAACCCCTAACAACATCTCAGGAAGAGACCAGACTACAGCTGTGGACCAGACGGTTAGAGGAACGCCTCACTCCCACTGACATGGGATTTCCTCTTTCTCCCCGTTCAAAAGCACCCTGGGTCAAGTGGAAAACACTCAACTGCCTGAGAATTGGGCGATCAAACGTTGCTATGACTAGATGAGGCTACAAAACTGATCCAATCATCTGCAAATGTGGAGAGGAGGACCATACGATGCAACACTGCCTTGCCTGCCCTCTACTGCCCAACCGGTGCAGCTTGAAAGATTTTGCAGAGTACAGCAATAATGCAAAGAACTGTGTAAAAAAAAGTGTGAAACTGTCGTCTGACCACATGCCTCTAAAGACACGCAAAGAACGGATATGTAGAAATAACAGTGCACTATTTTGGTGATACCATTAGAGCACAGGGAAGAGCTGGTGCTAGTGTGATTGCAAAAGAATGGATGAAGTAAGTTTAGGGAACTTTTGCAGCAGAGCTGAATATAGTAATTTAGAAATCAAACCATTTTTAAAAGTATATGATCTTTCATTTACTAAGGTAAACATTATCATTATCAAAGTGTAAGAGACATTCTAGACATATCGTTAGCATTAGAACACCTGAATTTATTTGTTAAGTACGGCACACCGTTGGTGGTAATCCTAGAAAATCCACGAGATCGATTGCAAAAGAAGGAACGATCTGTAATGTTGTCCAAAGACATCAGATACAATTCTTATGTGATGAGTCAGTCATTTTACTTCAGAAGACGTAAAGGAAAATCGCTTAATCAGAGGTAATAAACTCCTGAACAAACTTTTAAATTCAGCATCATTTTTATGATTACATGAACCTCTATATTTGGCTTCCTGGCTCCCCAGATTTCAATATGGTACATAGCTGAGAAAAAGGTTAATGAGAACCACCATAACACTAAATAACCCCTAAAGTTCTCTATAGTTAGAGTAATGTCCAATATGTACAAGGACCACTTGATTCTAGCATGCAGGTGATTTATACCTTTCATCAAAAGCCGTTATCAAAGCTGAAGGAGACTTTAATGAATAAAATTGCAAAACAATATTCTTAACCTCAAAAAAGTTTTTTAATAAAAAGATCATCTGTTCCTGAGAGTCATTTTTGTGTCTGTATAAATCTGTCTTTAAAATATGCACCTGTATATTATTCTTATGCAATTATTTTATTCTATGCTTTTCCTGTATATACTTATGCAAATATTTTATGCAAATATTTTATGCAATGCTTTTCCTGTATATACTTATGCAAATATCTTATTCTATGCTTTTCCTGTATATACTTATGCAAATATTTTATTCTATGATTTTCCTTTATATACTTATGCAAATATTTTATTCTATGCTTTTCCTGTATAACAAAGGACCCCACTCTCTTCCCGGTGACGGCACCACTTATAACAAGGTGCCCCACTCTCTTCGACACCGTGGGTATCGTTGTCGGCCACTCACGCACAGGTGTTTGATCTCCTGGTCGCGGCGCCAAGTATAACAGATACTCCACTCTATTCCACGTCACGGAGCCTGTCATAAACATGTACCCCGCTCGTCGTCTGTCTATCTGTGTTCACACTTCTGGTTCTCTACATAGAGAAAGATATGTGAGGTTAAAAAGCTTAATAAAGTCCGAAAAGGGGGATAAGATTTTTAAATATTTTTTCTCGTGAGCCAGTTTTTGCTAACTGCTATTTTGATCTGAGGTGTTATTTATTTTGAAGGGTTAAATTAGTTTCGTCTAAATTATGTGATAAAGAAAGATGTGTGAGATTAACAATTAGATATGTGAGGTTAAAAATTAAATTAATAAAAAATTAAGAAATTAAAATTTTAAAATTTTAAAAATGTTTTATTTAAATTTTTTTAAAAACCTCATAAGTCACAAAAACGGTCTAAGGGGAGCAACTCTACAAATCTTTATTAAATTTGATATTTAATATTGAAGGTATAATATGAACATTTTAAATATAAATTTAAAATATACATTTATAATGGAGTATCTTCTTCTTTCGTGTGAATCAGATGATTCTGGTGTTGGCATTAGTTTCCCCGATGTTTTTCCAGTTAGAAATCTTTCTGGAAAGACATCAAGTACTTACGGGAAGGACCACGAGAAGGTTGCCAACATCCCTAAGTGAAAGTGGTACTGTGGAACCGACTGGATTCGAACTTGGAACACCCAGGTCATCAGTCCGTGTCGATATCCACTTAACCACCGTCACCTCCCAATGGAGTATCAATTTATTATGAATAAGATTTAGGAAGTAAATTTGAGTCTGTTAGGAATTAAACAGTTTTTATGCCTACTATTTTAGCACCATGAAAAAGGGGTCTTTCTAACAACTGGAATTAAAAAAAATATTTTCATGATATAATTTACTGGTTTCGGTATTGAGATGGGACATACTAAGTTGACTATATTAATGGGAAGGTGATAATTGGAAAAAATTTGGGGAAGAAGAGCAGCGGGAATTTACAGCATGAATATAAGAGCAAATCTGGTATTGAATAAGGCTATTTTGAGGTACTGTTTTTGGCGGGGGGGGGGGATTATCAAAGATCCTTTATGTGTACTGGTCAATCCAGTTTATAAGAAGTGCTTGTCTCCTATGGGCACATCCTTTAAAAATTTGCCCCTAATGTTTAAACAGTTTGTATTTAGGTCAATAATTGCACTTAATATGCAATATTTTTCTGCGTCACATAAAGAGCACCTATTTATGACTGGAGAGTATGATGGTCTTCTTTCTATTACTTTCCATTTGATGGTGAAGGGTGTTCCCTCATCATCTTTTAATTGGCATATCCGGGTCGCAAGTGTTGTGTTGGCCTTGTCTTTGTATTTAAAGGTATACCTGTGTGTGTACAATCTCTGCTTAAAGCTTCCCTGCGTCATGCCTATGTATTTTTCGGTTCTGCCGCTGGGCTGGCTTGTGACAATCGCCTCATACACTAGGGAATCAATTTTGCAATTCCCTTTTGTTTTTGTCCTGGCATGAGCAGCCTGTGTTTTCTATTGTTTTTGGTTCAGCGGAGATGATTTTTCTTACAGATGGTGGTGGAGTAGCTTATCTTAATTGTATTCCTGTTGAAGAGTTTATGTAGGTCGTGCGTTGGAGAGAAGTGTTTGTCAAGTAAGCTGAGAAAGAGATGGCCTACTCTCGTCTTGGTGTTAAGAGAGAAAGGGGGGGGACCAAATTATCAACCTCTTATTGCGGCTGCCACGTGTCTGGTTTTGACTTTCATGCCAGCTCGCTATCGCTTCGCAAAATAAAAATTTTAAATAATAAACATTTCCTGCATAAGTTTCTTGTAAACACAAGACAACTTAATGGTCATGATATTAATGCATATAAAAATTAGCCAACATTTTTCTCAGAAAATGGACAATCTCCATTTTTTTAATTCTGTATTTATTAAACAAGATCGCATACACAGTAAATTATTAAGTTTGTAAAGAATTAAATGAAAACAAAATGATTAATTTGCTATCTATAAAATAATACACTAAACTATTTCATGTGCGTACGTATGTTATGACATACATTTTTAAAAAATGAGCTCGTCTGAGGAGTAAAGTCGGCATTGGTGATTAATCTGATGTCACTAAGGTGAAAAAAAAATTCTGACTTTATCCATTTTAAACTGAATTGTTCCAAAATCAAATTACGTTTTCCCCGTTGACTAAAACAGTACAATTTAAATAAATAAATAAAAAAGAGATATTCTTTTTTTTTTTTTTTTTAAAGAATATTTAACTGACAATAATAATTAATTTTAAGGAAGAAGAAGAGTCATGTTTTTTTTAATAGTAATCATCCAGACAAACATTTATTATTTCAAAAGGTAGACTGGCAGTTCTACACCACTTTTATTAACACCCATTGGGAAAAATAACTCCATATAATTATTCACTCCAGTAATGGGTTAAAGTAAAAATACACTTTTTTGACTGGGCCGATTCTGTTGTTGGCATTGGTTGAATCAGATAGTTCCAGGAGAAACTACATTAAGCTTGCCAACATCCATGGTGAAAATTGGTTGACTGGATTTTAACTTGGCATGCGTAGGTCATCAGTCCACATCAGTAGCCACTTCGCTGTTATGGGTTAAATAGTAGGGTGGACTAGATTCTCAAACATTTAGAGCGACTAATCTAGGAGAAGGAAAACTCTAAAATAACACTACTTTTTCTCTGCTTATCCTAGCATCGTTTCTAGATCGTCTTGGACTTTTCCTTGTCACTGGATTTAAGCAATGTCAATTCAGGAGAAAGTGAGGTTACAGATTGTTAAATCCTTGCCTCACTACTCTTTCAGGGGGTGATCCCTTTTCTCTTGTGACAGATTGCTATATTATATTGTCTGTCTTTTGTGAACCAAAGGTGAACGTGTTCATGAAGATCCCTTTTTCAAGAGGTTGGTATACTCAGAAAAAGGGGACAAGATCGATTTTAACTTAAACTATATTCTATTCACCTTACATATTGGAGCCCCCTTTTCTGAGCTTGATGTTGCTTCTGGCTGAACCACCCCTACAAGGGGAGGGGGCTCTAAGGACCCTACCTTTCTGAAACCGTACATTATTTTCTAACTGTAGTAAAATTCTTATAGAAATTGGATTAATTTCGAATTTCTTCGCCATCACAGTGTTTAACTAACTGATCAGCTATCTACTTTACCTATGCGGTTCTAGCTGACTCTAAGGTCATCTCCTCCCTGTCAATCATTTCATACATGGGGCTATCTCTACACTTTAAAAATATATTACTTCTAAGGAGTATAAAAGATTGTGTTTCATGTTGTGGTAAGGTATCCACTTATCATTATTAATCACGGTTTAATTACTGTACACACTGTTTGATTGAAAATGGTGCTGAGAGATACTAGAGATTCTGATTGGTTAAGAAAGATCACATGGTAGGAGAGATGGGCATTTGAAATAGTTAGCCGTTTAGTTACGACAGTTGGTGAATAGAAGTAGTGGTCTTAAAAGTTCGTAACAATTTATGATGCAATGAACGAAGCCAGCCAGAAATGATGGTTTGCAGGTTTGGATAAATTAATATTATAAATATTCAATGTCATTTGTATTCACATAAAGCCATGTGGTTCAAGACAACAAGATGGGGACCTGGACACAGATCATCACATGGAGGTTGCAGATAAAATCATGAGGAAAGAATCTAATATATAACATTATGTTGTCCGGATTTTAAAAGTTGAACCTAAATAGCATTTAGCTGACAAATCAAACTTTTAATTCTGACTAGATAATTTTCATTTGTTATTGTTTTACCATGTGATTTGCTATAGACTAATGTATTTTACTACTCATTAATTAAAACAATATTTAATCCGGTTTGACAGTGTGGTAACAAATAGACTTTCTTAAAGAAAACTCTGCTAAGGGGAATAACTCTTACTAAAATAATAAGGGATATTCACCTTAGCTATCCATGTTCCTTATTTGCTTCTCAGATAGACATATTTACAAAGCACATTTTGAAACTAATAAATCCCAGGCAACACAGCTTCGTACAGTTAATTTATATAATAATGCACTAAGGTGTTTCATGTCTGTTCATACGTTATCACTTGTCACACATATTAAAAAAAAATGAGATCATCCGATTAACAAAGATGTTGATTGGTGAAATCTAATGCCGCTAAGGTAAAAAAAAAATCTGAATTTACCCATTTTAAAATGAATTGTTCCAAAATCAAATAATGAAATAATGTTGTCCCATCGACAATTTTAAATAAATAAATTTCAAAATGTGATATTCGTTTTATTTATTTGAGGAATATTTAGCTGACAATTATTTTTACTGTAATAAGACAGAGAATATTTATTGCTTTCCAAAGAATTAAATTGCAATAATTTTAAATAAATAAATAAAATAAAGAAGAGACATATACGTTTTATTTATACAGGGTGTCTCAAAAAAATGTACTCACTCGTAGAATGACGAGAAAACTTTTATTTATGAACATAGAGTGAAATGAAATAGCATCGAATACATGAGACAGATGTAATTGAAGAATCATGTTCGCAAATGTTCAAACTGATGACCATTATTGTTAAAACAAAGCTGATAACGCGCACCAAGGGATTCGCAAACGTCGCGAAACATGTCATTAGGAATATCACGACAGTGTCTTTCAATTTCCAATTTCAATGCATCAATTGTCCTTGGTTTGTTGCCATAAACTTTGTCTTTTAAGTATCCCCACAAAAAAAAGTCCATGGGTGTTAGGTCTGGGGAACGCGCAGGGTATTCATTGGGGCCCCTTCGTCCAATCCATGTGTCAGGAAACACTGCATCGAGGTAAGCTCGTACATCGCGATGATAGTGGGGAGGAGCTCCATCTTGCTGAAAGTAAATATCGCCGTCATCACCAAACCTCTCTGTAATTTGTGGACCAACAAATTCCTGAAGCAAGTTGAGGTAGCTCTCACAGTGAGTACATTTTTTTGAGACACCCTGTATAAAATGGCAAATTTTTCTTAATCATTTTAAGTCATTTTTTTCTTAATAGTATTCACCCTGACATATATTTATTATTTTAAAAGGAATATCGTTATTAACAGTAAATTATACAGATTGATGTAGAAAGCACCGTGGGTTCCGCTAGTAACCAATAATATACTAACTTGTTGCTGTGACCAGCATACAAGACCACAACAATAGAATCACTGTCCAACATTTTTTTTTCTTCGCTTATGGTGTTTTGTTGCAGAATGTGTATGAAAGTGTAATTAGGTCAGGCGGACATAGCTTTGAAATTAAATCTGATTAACTTGCGTAAAAAGCAAACAAATAAAATAAAAACGATGAAAGATATAAGCCCAGAAGCAAGATTAAAACGCGACTACGGTTCGGAATTTTTTAGATGAGGATTGATAATTTGGATTATTTGGATTATTCATACTACTGTTCTCATCTTGGATGTTATTCTAACAATGTTTCAGCCGATGTAACCGCCGACCTTCATCAGGTGCATCTTGTCGAACTCACGAATCTGTACGGAATTTCGAATAGAACCCTTTATTTAATTCACGGGAGTAACTTACTCTCGTTCCATCAGCCATGACCAGGTAGAAGTCTTTAAGTAATTCATAATTGTATTCAATCCTCAGTACAAGCCATACGAAGAATACAATTACGAATTATTGAAGACATCTAACTGGTCATGACTGACAGAATGAGAGTAAGCTACGTACGTGGCTTAAATAAAGGCTTCCGTAAATATTCCCGAGTTCGGCAGGACACACCTGAAAATGGTCGGCGGTTACATCGACTAAACCGTAGTGAGAATAACATCCAAGACGAGAACAGTCATCCGAATAATACTAAAACGCTACTATTTAATTTTGACCTCAAACTTTAAACGTGACAATATTTGATTATTTAAACACCGTACATGTGCTATTGATTTTTTGTTTGTTTGTTTGGCAAGTCGGACTTCTGCATAGAGCTCCTGAATATCATGCCTCAGGATTGTCTGATCTGCACCTATTTGTTAACCTGCAGGACTCCAGGTGTTTACCCATGACACCAAGAACAGCAAGGCTCAGTGGTTAAATGCAGAAGCAACGTTGCCACTTTCACTGCATTGAGTTGCGGTTCCGTGCCTGATGCATCTTTACTTGCCACATGCAGAGGCAGAGACGACCAGAGGATGACAGATCCTGATGTGGACTCCTCCTGGATTTTCACCAGAACCCTGGTAGCCGGGTAGCTCTGATACTGCCACGTTACCACCGTCTTTACCACGGTAAGAAAGGGTTGAACTTTAGGGTTAGGGTGTTGTTGATAAAGAGATTTTATGAGAAAGAGAAAAGAGCCTAAAGAGATGAGAATTTTCCAAGGACCCGTAACATTTCTTCGTTATAAGCAATTTTCCCAATTAGACCAAATCTGTGAAGAATTCCCAGGCAGCAATGAAGGGGGTAACTAGTAATCTCTAACGAACCAAACAATTTTCTTAAATTCCACAAAGAAACACTTTCTTCACATTCGAATTCAAATAGTATTTAATAGGGATTAATATAACTGCTTTATTGGCATCTTCAGACAAAATAAAGTTTCCAGTTTAAGATGATATGGTACAGATTGTAGGGAGGCCAATATTTAAAAAAAATAAAAGTATTTTATAAGCAGTAAACATTAATCTATATAATAGTACCTAACACAATTTCATTTTCGTACATACATTATCACCTCCCAACCCCTTTTTAAAAGATGGGATCGCCTGATCGCCAAAGATGCAATGTAAAAAAAGTAATTTAAAAAAAAAATTTCATTTGATTTCACTGTTATGTCGAAGGTAAAACTCTAACTAAAATACACTTTTTGGGGCTTTGAATCTGTTCTGTTCAAAGATATTACAATAATATTGTTGGGTTTCTGTTTGTGCCGGACTTCCATAGAATGCACAACAGCAATATACAACAGATGAAGGATACAATTGTTGAATTTCCACGGGTCCCGCTAGTGATTTGATTTTTAACTTTTTTACTAGTGGTAACTCCTTTCTTTCATTGTGTTGTTATAGGGAGTTTGGGTGGTATGAAATAGACATCAAAGTTGCCTTGCCATACACCTTCTTGTTTCTCTCTTCTGATTGGCCAGAAAAGGGAACAATTTGTTTGTTTTTTTATTTTATTAATTTTTATTTTATTATTAAAATTAAAAGAATACCCGTCCCAGGACATGTAAAATTAATTCCTTGAACAGAACAGTTTTGCACCATTTTTATATCCCCTTAGGAAGATTGAAATCAAGATATAATGATACTAAACGTTATGTCTAGAATCCTTATTTCAATTTCGATCCAGATCAGGCTACTGGTGATACCAGATCAGGCTGCCCTGTGGCTCCCTGAGACGAAATTCACCTACATTGACGTTTTTTTTTTTTTTTTTTTTTTTTTTTGTAAAACTTAATTATGTTCTACAAAACCAAAAACAAAAACAAAAACAACAGCCCCTCTCCCTTTCTCCCTCCCCTTTTTTATTTTTATTTTTCCTACCCTACTCCCGGTCCTGGATATGACCTTAAACTACATCCGATGGTGAGATCCGGCTTACGGACTTTGGGGAATGTGGAGCCTCCTCTTAATTACCATTGCTCCCAGGTCCACCCTGACCCGGAGTGGTAGTACCTGTTAGGGTCCCAACTATGGGTTAAATAGAAACAGATATTAAAAGGGGAAAGAAACAAAAAAGAGAAGAAAACAAGACCAGATTCGGCATTAAATAACCCAAAAAGGGTTGATATGCCGTAAAACAAAACTACCAAACCAAAAACCCTGATTAAACATTTGAAGATATAAAGAACTTGAAGCATAAAAACTTTCACTATAATGACCAGATTCGGCATTAAATAACCCAAAAAGGGTTGATATGCCGTAAAACAAAACTACCAAACCAAAAACCCTGATTAAACATTTGAAGATATAAAGAACTTGAAGCATAAAAACTTTCACTATAATGACCAGGTTCGGCATTAAATAACCCAAAAAGGGTTGATATGCCGTAAAACAAAACTACCAAACCAAAAACCATGATTAAACATTTGAAGATATAAAGAACTTGAAGCATAAAAACTTTCACTATAATGACCAGATTCGGCATTAAATAACCCAAAAAGGGTTGATATGCCGTAAAACAAAACTACCAAACTACCAAACCAGATCAGGCTATCTGAAGATATCGACTTCCTGACCCAAAATACACCAAACATTGATGTTTTATTTTTTATCTTTTCTCTTTGCAAAACTCAATCATGTTCTGCAAAGCCAAAAAAAAACAAAAAAAAACAGCCTATTTTACATTTAACAGCAGAGGAAGCAGCACACCAAAATGTAGGGTTGTCAAAAGTATCAATAATTCGATATTTTTGATATCACATCTTTTAAAACTGTACAATATATGTTAGTTATGTTTTATACAAATTGTAAAATATTACATTGATTTTTGCATACCATAATAGTTTGCTGTTCAAATTGTCTTTAATATTCTTTCTTGTGTGTGTGTGTGTGTTTTGTACTTATCTTCCGGGGTTAGCTTTTTGATCTTCCCTCCCTTTCCCCTGACCTGATTTTTGACCTTGCTTTTCTGATGATCTATTCCCCTTATGTTGCACTCACTCCACTTTCGACCCCCCCCACCCCCTCCAATCAAACTGATAGCGGTTACATCTCTTAATAATGCAAGCAGTTTTGTTTTTCAACATTAAACGCAAGTTATTTTCTAAAAGAGTTTTTCTCTACGAAATCATTTCACCTTTTAGTACTTTTGCAATTCAATTATTTGAGGATTTCGAAATATTATTTTATCTGAAAAAGTAAACTTAATTTTCTGTCATTTTTTTTTTTACTAATGTTTGAATTGGAACTCTTCAATGTCAGAATTTTATTTTATTTTTTTGTAAATTTAAAGCAAGTGGTGGTGATTCTTTTTTTTTTTTTTTTTTGCGATTTGAGTACAATTTCTTAAACATTCTCCTCAAATAGATTTGCAAATATACTGAAGGTGAAATTGTTGAAGATAAGACATTATTAAAAGAAAGAATGACAAAGTCTATCCATACAAAATAATTAATTTTTATGGACAACTTGAATGAAAGTTCAAAGAGTCCAAGGAACGTTCTGAGTGAAAGAGTTGTTTTGTCTGTTAGGAGAAATTGAGTACATGCTGGTGCTGTGTGCGGTTACGTGTGTGTAAATGGGATAAGCATGAAGATGTGTGTGTATATTAGCGTGCCTTTTTTTCAGTGAGAGAGTGTATGTATGAATTTGCGTAAGAGAGAGTTTGGTTAACAGCGTGTATGTGCTGGCGTTGTGTTTAGTAGTTTGTGAAAATGTCTTATGTGCTACTATGTCGAGGGTCCTCCGTCCCCCAAGGAACCTAGGCATGATGCGCCGTATGCATGTGTTGTTTATGAAAGAAAAAACAGGATAGAGAAAAATGCTGTGTTTGGGGTTTTATATTATGCGCAATTATTTTGAAATTAATATTTCTGCTGATTTGAGCTTTTGTCCAATCAGATCGATATGTAAAAACAACATTCACTGATACTGCCACTTTTAACAAGATCAATTTGTACAGCATAATAAATTTAGAAAATGCATATTTAAAGAAATCACTCATTTTAGCCATCGAGTCCAAATCTGAAGGTATTGTGCAATATCAAAATAATAATTGAAACTTAATGAGAATAAAATTTGAATATATATATATATATATATATATATATATATATATTACCAAACACAATGTATTTACTTTATTCTTTTAAACTTTAAAATGATGGATCACATAAGAGATTTGTTTTTGAAGGCACATCCAAGTTAGGATTGCTCAAATGAGGAAAGCTGAAAATAGGGGAATTTGGGATCATGGACCAAAGACTTAAAATTATAAGCCAATAAGTATCACAAACCAGCCAGTTTAGTGTGAGAAAATGGCTAAATATAATGAAATCCTCTTTAATTTCAACTTGTGATAAGTCTCCCTGGTGATGCCCAGTACCTTTCTTGTATACGACAGTAAAAAAAAAAAGTACTTTTTTTGTATAGAACAGTAAAATAAAAGGCCGTGAAGTTCTTCTGAGAATGCGCCATTTAAACACACCTGTTCCCTGTAGGACATTGGGCACTTTTGGACTAACGTGTACCACTCTCCAATTGTTATACTGTATTATTTCTATTATTGCTCCCGGGTAACCCTGAGTACCTTTTCTTGTATACATCACTATAACAAAACACAGGTAAGTTTATTCTCCCAGGCAACACAGCATGTAAATACACCTGCTTATCTAGTGTATTGAGCACTTTTTCCATAAGATATACCGCTTACCTCATGTAATACTGTATCATTACTATTATTTCACCCGGGCACCACTGTATACACCAATATAATAAAACAGTTAATTTCTTTATCTTTCTTGTCGCACAAAATGTAACGAGTAAAAAAAAAAAAAAAAAAAATTGCCAGACCAAACCATTTCAAGTGTTTAGGGGAAGGGAGAAAGCAAATGGCAAGTTTCCCTCCCGTCATCTAAAATGAATTCGGAAAGAAATCTTTCATTCTATTTTCATAATGAGATGTTTTGTTTCTTTTATCCCTTCTTTTTTCTCTGTCAGTTGATACGTGTTTTCTTTCTTTTTTCTTAAACTTTCCTGTTTGAGACGTTTTCTTATTTCCCTTTATTTTTACTTCACCGACTGAAACGTTTTTTCCGTCATTTTTTTACGTTGGGTGTCCATATACACACACATATATGTATATATATATATACACACACATATATATACACACATATATATATATACACATAAATAAACAGAAATGGTACCTTACTTTAGATAAATAATGTTTCCTAAACTTAAAACTAATTAAATATATAAGAGTTAGAAATATTCTTGCAGAAAAATAATTTTACACTGGATTTATTATTTTTTTTGTTTTTTTTTATTTTTGTTTTTAAGGAAAGATCCGTTTTTCTAGAAAAATCCCCAACTTTCCAAAATGAGTTATGAAAGTTCCGAAAGTCATGACAGGGATTTTCCTGGCCTTTATCGACCAGCCGTTGGAGTTGATACCAGCATCAGTAAGTTTATGTTTACAGCTTTACTTAATTCTTTTTTTTTTATATCCTACGAATCGAGGATTATCTTTATGCAAATTAACCTTTGATCAAATTTTTACTCATTTTAAAAAAATAATTTTAATTGCCAATTCTTCGTTGTGAGATAGAAATACTTGTCAGCTCGCAAAGTTTCCTATTTGAAACAAAAACTTTAAATAAACATTTTCATTCGTTAGTTGTTCGAAACAGGAGACAAAAAATTTCGCATTTATTCATATAAATAGATTAACATTTTGATACAAATTTATTTATCTTTTAAATAAGACTGTAATAAAAAAAGAAAAAAGAAGAAAAAAGAATCAATTTGCCCGAGCAATAGTGCATGTGAGCTTTAAAACATTTTTTTTAACTTACAATTTAGAAATGGATGACAACTTGTTGAAAATCAAGTCAGTCTCCCTAAAGAAAAGGCTGGAAAGGAACACAAATACAAAACATTTTTTATATTTAAATCAAAACTAAGTGAACGTGTAATGTGAGTTTTAAAAGACATGCTTAGTTCTGATGACCTCAGAGGAAGATTAAATCTGGACAGTATAGGGAGATGTGTGCAGAACAGGAGACTTCAATGATATGGCCACGGAGAAAGAATGGACGAGTATTAAAACAGTTAAGGTAGCAGGTCCAGTTCACAGAGGTAGGCCGAGAAGACATGGAAAAAAGTGATAAAAACGGACTTGAAAAATAGAGATAAATAAAGACCTGGCCAGAGATGAGTTAGTTTGGAAGTCAATTTCTTAAAGTCGTCTAACACATGCCAACATTTAAAATGGAGGTTATACGAGATATGCTGATGATGCTGATGACCCGTACTAAGGATTGATTATTCGATCTCCAGAAGGCTCTCACTTAGAACTGATTAGTACTTAGCACTATTATCTGTTGCGCCACAGATCCTTGCGGCCAATTCTAGTGTGAATTTTAGGAGTTTTAAACCTATTCTTGTTTTAGATGTGTAATCTTATCTGGCTGTCCAGTTTTCACCCTATGCAGACCTAAAAGGATTGTTTATTGCAAAAAATAAATTGCGACTCTCGGTCATTCATCTGAACACTGGACCCTGACTTTCATACCACTTAATAGTAAGAGATAATGCACTACTTTTTAAAAATACAGCTTTTTGATTTTTTATCTAACAAATACTCGATTTTTTTTGTTTGTTTGTTCTTTTTTTAATTAAAACTTGTAAATTAATTTTGCGGTTTAATTTACAGTGAAAATATTTAAGTAAAAAAAAAAATTAAACTTGACAAATAATACTCTCCCCCCCCCCCCCATCACACACACACACACACACCTGTGTTGTTGATACACCAAAGTTATTTATGTTTTAGATTTTAAAAGACCTACATCTAATGACTGGTGGACTTTTGTCAGCTAGCTTTAAACTTCAAGAAAAGTTAAGAAACCTAACGTAGACGTGTACTTCAGCTCATATTTGAAAATGAGGGGGAAAAAAAGTTTTTTGAGGGATCATTCATGTGTTTTTGTTTTTTTTATTAGTCCTAAGCTACAGTGGGGTCTGCAATAATGGATTTTTGTCTTCACTTGGCACGTTCACAAGCTTGGTCCTGGTGAAGGTCATTTTTACGGAGATCATTGTGAAGGGTCTCATCATTGGCCTTCCTCTCGGTCGTTTCTTGGCGACTTCTAATTTAAAAATGAGTTTCATGTTGGTGTCCTCGTCGGCGGCTCTCAGAACATGCCCAGACCATCTGACCATCATTCCCTCATCCTACCAATGATGTAATGCCTTCGGATGTTGTCATTACAGATGTGGTCGAGTAGTATAATTCCGAGAACCAGAGGAGCATTTTGGTTTCCATAACAGGAAATCCTCGCTTGGCCTTCCTCGTTGTCAGCAAGCACTCGGAGCTGTACAAAGCAATGAGTCTCATAAAAGTCTGGTAGATCTTCGACTTTAGACGGTCGCTGATCTTGCATTTGCAGAGGATGCCGATTGTGATGTGCCATTTAAGCCACGTCGCATTGATGCACACAGTGACTTCGCCAAGGATATTGATTATTCATGTGTACATTAATGAAAATATCTATTTAAAAATTTTACAAAATACCTCTCTCAATTTGAGTGTACCGTTTTATTATTATAAAATGTACCTGTAGAATTTCAAAGTTTTTTTTTGTGTACAACTAAAGGAATTATTGACTGTTTTGATTATTTATATTTTCTTACGTACGTAATAATACGCAAAGGCAATTCCATGCTGTACATATGTTATCACCTACTACACTTTTTTTTTAAAAAGAGGGCCTCGCCTGATCGCTGAAGATTTATTTGTTTAGAGACTATTTAGATAATAATTATTTAAATGGTAAGGAAGAGACTATATATTTTGTAACAATTTAAATTGAAACAATAAATAAATAAATTATAAAAAGTTTAAAATTTGCATTTTATTTATTTAAAAAAAATATTTATCTGACAATTACTTTTTATGGTAAAAAAAAGGAGAATATTTTTTTGTTTTAAAAAGAATTAAATTGTTAGAATTTTCAATAAATAAAAAGTGATTTATTCGTTTTATTTCTTTAAAGAATATTTAACAGTGGCAATTATTTTTACGGGAGAAGAAAGAGTTGTCTCTTTCTTCTCCCGTAAAAATAATTGCCACTGTTAAATATTCTTTTGCTTAATATTATTAATTACCTAAATGCTATCATTTCAAATGAAATAGTAAAAAAGTTAAAAGTAAATTATGCAGATAGATGAAGAAAACCCTGCTAGTATCTATAAATGTAGTAGGAGTTTTTGTATTTATTTATTTGTGTCATTACAAAATTAGTAAAAGTTTGGCGTAAAGAGACAATAAAACAAACTTCAGGCTATAATCAAAATGTAGTATCTTTACTTGACTAATCTGAATACAAGGGGAATGAGGACTCAAAATCGCGTGGTTCGTGTTTGGAGAGATTTCTTGTATCTGGAAGTGGATGTAGCTGTGATTGAGGAAACCCACAATGCTTCATTTGGAGATTGTTGGGTGCTGACTGGAAACTTTAATGTCTTCTCAGCATATGGAATCCCCAGGGATGAGGTGTCTCCCTGCTTGTGACAATGTATGCTGTTCATAAGGATGCAGGAGGCAGGTTAGCCGTGGCCAATGTTGCTGTAAAAGATTGCAAGTTTTGAGTCATCACGGTTCATGTACTTAACACCGTTCTCGAGAGGGTCTCCTCTTTTCAGAAGATTGAGGTTTTTGTCACAGGTCCGAAGCTCATAATCTTAATGGGGGATCGAAATGCCATCCTTGATCCCAAGATAGATAAGGTTAGAGAGGTAGGTTTGGATAGGTGTGAGAGAAGTCTGACGTGATAGCTGGATACGATCTTGTCAACAGATTTTGTGTCTATCACCCAGGGCGGGAGATGTGGACATGAACTACTAGAGTGCTTTTCTGTTTAAATATACATATTAGGTAGGATGCTAGTTAGAAAAGGTGATGTAGATTTCATATTGTGTTTTACGTTGCACTAGTTAGAGCAATCGGACCATAAATTGATTATTGCCTAATTACAGTTAAGCAATAAGTCTCGTCTATTCAAGTATTGAAAGTTGAATACCTCCTTGCTGGAGATACATAACTTCCACATAGGCTAGAAATCCTTATTCAGTGTGCTCTAGTAGGGGCGATTACCAGGAGTAAGTGGTGGGTTAGTTTAAAAACTATGATTGGACGTGGCCAGCCCCTCGCACTAGATAAGACCAATACAAAGTTACATTGAGAAGCTTAACTGACCTGGGCGGTAGCTGGGAGGAAAGGGATTAAGTATAGAAATAGCTAAGGAAGACCTGCAATGCGAGGCTAGCAAGCATTATCATGGCCAAGTAGTTAGAACTAGGTCAAAGAAGGTAACTACGAAGCTATGAACTTCGATGCAGAAAAGCTTTGTCGCAGTCCAGATGCATTCGGAAAGTCAAGAACTTGGTGGACGTACCTTAGTATCGGCTTCGGAGATTTATGAGGGATTTCGGAAGTATTTCACCCAACTGCTCAGATTTTGCTCCGAGGTGTTTGCCAACTATTGCCTTGACGTGGGTGGAGCAGCTGCTTGTGATGGCGGGATTACAGGGTGTGAGGTCTTAACTGTGTTGAAGCTGGTTGGCTACGACAAATCGCGAGGACTTGATAGTCTGCCCTACAAATTGTTCCTGAGGCTCTCACACATTTTTATAGCGCTTCTGACTGATGTGTTCTATCATTGGTTTGATCAGGAATTTATCCCTGATCAAGCTACGTTCACTCACAGGAACAAGTAATCTCTCCAAACGCAAACCGCATGATTTTGAGACCTCATGTCCCACACATACAGATTGGTAAAGTTATCAAGGGTGTTATCACATTACTGAAGAAATGGTGAAGAGTATTGTGCAACTCTTGCTTCACTATAAACTCCTCATTGTTCAGAGACCTTTTCAGAAGGTATTAATTGTTTCTCGAGACAGAAGACCAAAAATACTCAGCTTCATGTTTGGGTTTGGTTTTTGAATATTTTAATAACTTTAATTTAAAATTTAAAATTAATAGAAAACTGATGTGTTTTGTTCTGTGCAAATCTTTTTAGAACTTCTTTTGAAAATGACAGAATTTTTTGTCAGTTTTTGAAAGAAATTCAAACAAAATGAGGTATGTCAAACACAGTTTTCCATGGTTGTAATTCAAGGACTGAGGTGAAAAAAAAAATGATGGGAAAAGAATTCAAGTTCTGTCTGCTGTCTGCAGAAAAAAAAAGAAAAGTAACATTGAAGACTAGGCGATTTTTTTTTCTTTCATAGACGTTAAAATATGCTAATTCTAACCTATCTCTGTTCATCCAACCAATCATAAATTACCTTCACTTATAAAAGACGGTTAGCTTTTGACAAGGCTTTTCAGTGGTAACTTTGTTCATAGACGAGTGAAGTATTATTGAGAGTTAAATTTATGTATTTGGTTGTGATCTATGACATGCTCTGTCTTGCCAGTTTTTTGATACTTGGCAACAGATATTTGACTCTGGATTTGCAACTTCAGTTTTTTTTCCTTGTGAGCTTATAAATTCAACTAATAATATAAATCATATATTATTATTATTTCATGTATATACACATATATTATAAGGTGATATAATATATTGTGTAAAGATTTTCAGTATTTTCATCAACAGTGTTCAATACGCGAGTAGAACTTAGTAGTAGTAGTAGTAGTTGTATGAAAATATATCTATGGCAATTAAGTTACACAGAGGCGTCCACGTTTCATCCCCGCAGGGAATCATAAGGCTAAGTACACAGAATTTTGTTATTGATTTTTTTTATATATCATAGTTGTGTTTAGTCTAGCAAACTAACCAATCAGATTCGTTACTATTTCATTGGCGAAGATGAGCTTCTCTCAAACACCTTTACTTGCCACCCTTTTCTTTTGTTTTATTTGGGTGTGGCACATCTCTTTTGCAAGTGTGTCAAATTAAACGGGTGCCCTTATTTTAGCATTTGCATGATTGGAATAATTTCTTTTTTATTCACTTTGTTATTCGTTGCTACTTTAGATGTTGATTTAGTTTAGTTTTTTTTTAATTTATTTCATTTGTTTATTTATTATGTATATAGTTATCCTAAAGTGAAGTTCATTCTATGTCTACAGTTGGTTGCTATTTCTCTTTTACAGTTTAGTAAGTTTTGGGGATCTTTAAAATTTAAATGAGAAGCTTGAAATTTTGATTTTAAAGATCCCAAAACTTACTAAACTGCAGAAGCGAAATAGTAACCAACTGAAGACATAAACTAAACTTCACTTTAGGATAACTATGTACATAACAAATAAATAAATAAAATAAAATAAATACTTAATAGTTGCTAAATAATGAGTAGTTTTTAGCTTGTATGTATGTATATATATAATATATTTATATAATATCCTAATGGTCATCTCTGAATGCATATACCATACACTGGACAAGGCAGGTGAAGCTAGGGCGGTAACACTTGATATATCCAAGGCCTTTGACAAGGTCTGACATGAAAGCCTTCTGCTGCTAGAAAACTTCTCTCACCTGCCAGTATCCTATATCTCTACATGGTCACCATCCACCATGTATGGAGTATTGTTGTCACATCTGGGCTGTTGCATCATCCACTAGTCTCTCCCTCTTAGACGGAGTCCAAAAAAGAGTCTCTAGTCTTATAGGTACCTAACAGCTCCAGTCCCTGTCCCATCATCGTAATGCTGCATCCCTGTGCTTGTTTTACAAGTACTTTAATGGAATGTGCTCCGATGAACTTGCTGCTTTAGTGCCCCCTCGACGTAAGTACATCCGACCAACTCAACAAACAGCTAAATCCCATCCATTTACTGTTGAGGTCCCGAGATGCCAGAGAGCTTTCTACTCTAATAGCTTCTTTCCTCAAACTGCCAGCCTTTGGAACTCCCTCTCTGCTCCTTGTTTCTATGACTGTATCGACATGCAAAAATTTAAATGTAACATAAACAAACATCTTGCTGCACAACTACTCACTTAGGATGCCCTCCTTTAATTTCTGGCCCCTAATCCACAGTAGGCCCTTACGTCTCAGTGACAGTACGTCTTGTCTGGGGTGAACTCAAGTTAAGAAAATATATATTTATAATATAATGGGTTGAGATCAATAAAATTAGAACATTATCTATATTAGTTCCAAGAATTCAAACACAATGATTATTTGATGTATGATCGTTTCGAAGACAATTTGGCTCCAAACTTAATCAGTGCCATTTACAACATCACGTACAGAAGTCATTTAAGAAAAAACATCAGATTTCAGTATTATTTCAAAAAACATATATTCAGACAATATTGGAGGCATAACCTTCCATTATGCAACCATATATTACTCCACCAGTCAGTTAAAAAAAACAATAGCAATGGAAATACAATAGAAATAGCAAATCAAATATTTTAAATATAGAATGAACCAATATGAATAATAATAGATAAACCAGGAGTAGAGTTATGTAGGAGGTATACAAATATTATCTATATTAGGCTAAATTTAATTATGTCTAAGTCCAACCTGGGAAGAAAAGAATTATAGAAGATAATAAAATGTCTAAATTAATTATGGAGAGAAAATAAAATTTCCACATTTTTCGTTTTTTCTCCCCATGATTAATTTAGACATTTTAATATCTGTAGGTTATAAATAATTTAATATTTATTTATAAATATCATACATGAGAGAGAGAGAGATATATTAATTCATTTATAAATTCATTTTTGTATACAGATTTAATTAATTTATATATATATATATATATATATATATATATATATATATATATATATATATATATATATAATGAGAGAGATCTAGGAATAATTAAGGGACTTTAAAATTGTTGTATTTGTACCAAGTTTTATGTAGGCAATTAGATAATATCTCATCTTTTTTATTTAATAAAGGATCTTTGTATTTAATGATTATGAGGGTTTCGTTTTTACATAGAGAACAATATCTAAGGATTTATAGGATTTCATTTTTTTAATCACTTGCCATTTGAGTTTGAAGCCAATATTTTCATTTTTAAGATCCCAGATATTAGTAGCTAGAGCGGCTTATTTGGAGAGGTGACTGTTATTAAATGTATATATATGTCTAGAAATTCTATCCTTCAGTCGGCCGGTGGTAGAACCTATGTAAACAGCTTCTTTGGGATGATATTTAATAGTGGTAGATCTGTTGTTATTACTTATTACATTGATGTCCAAGATAGTACTATCATTATTATTAGTAACCGCTTCATTAGAATTGGTGTTCCAAATATTGTTCTGTATTACCATGCATTTGTAAACCACCCTCATATGCTTACAGGAGCCATTCAATGGGCATAAATTTCTGTCATTACAGTTACAAAGAAGGTTAGATGGAACTATGCTCTTGTTTTTTATGGCAAGATTTATTTTCACAGAGTTAGAACCTATTATTCTTTGTTTTGAACTGTAGAGAAGGAAATTCTAATAGTATTCCTATTGAAAAGTTAACTATACTTCATGAGGTGCTTTAAAGTTGTCTTCAATAATTAAAAAAAATTATTTTAGGGATATTAGTTTGTATATTTTTTACTGAATGCTGTATTAAACCACAGACAGGAGCGTCGTCTATTTTTAGCAGTATTCTTTTTAAATACAGATCTTCTTGTGTCCATATACAAAGCTATTCAGCTTGTATAACATCCAGCCAGTGCTTGGTATATTGTTGTCACTGGATGTTGTAGAGGGCTAAGTGCTTCGCTATGCAGGCTCCACCCAGCAGAGGGCATGGAAGGAGGTGCTCCATAGTCTGGGGTTCTGTGCCACAGTCGCATGTGGTTGGGCCACTAAGATAGCCCCATCTGCTTATCCCTCCCTGGAACGTCAGACACCTTAACAGAGTCGGTTCAGGCACTTCTATTTTGCCCAGTTGTTATATCCTGGTGGGAGGGTTTCGGCAGGGGGGTGAGGGGGTGAGCATAGTCGAGCTGCGTGGTTAGTTGGACAGCTTTTCTTTCCACATTTTTAAACAGGCTTCAGATGGTGTTGTCTCCAGTGGAGCAGTGCTGGTCAGGAAACTTATCCGTGATTTTAGTCGACTGGGGGCAGGTACATGGCCATGTAGGATGTGCCTCTCGTCTGTGGCTTGCCTGCTGGCTATCGCTCTTCTGCTGACTGGAGGGGCGATACCTTTCAGAATGTACAGGTCGTTGGTGTTAGTGGTCTTCAGGCACCCAGTGATATATCTGCAGCTCTCGTTAACGGCGGGGTCCAGTTTTTTTTATCCAAATGGGCTTTCATTATTTCTATTAGTATCATGATTAGTGGTAGTTTGATTTACTGGGCTGGGTATCGGTTTTCTATTTATTGCCATGTTATGGATGATAATGTTTGAATTAGAGCTTCGATTTTTTTTATTATCATAACTATTAGAGATGTTTTCAGAAGATCTAAAATATTTAATGTTTGTGTTATATCCCGAATTTCTTAAGGTATCGTTATAGAATTGAGAGTTAACTTCAAATATGAGTTCGTTAGATGAAATATTAGAGATTCTTCATTTGGTACTATAGAATTAATAATAGATCTAGGATAGTTGGATTCTTTATGGACATTGTATAATATTTGGTTAGGTTTGTGGTAAGGCTTGCATGTTTCAGTAAAAAGGTTTACGGTTTAATCTAAAAAAAAACTTTCTGTTAATGTCAAAAGTAATTTTTAATCCATAACTATGGATTAAAAATTACTAAGAAGATCCTAGAGACTTTTGTTTTCATGTACTCTATCAGTAGATCTTATGGTTAGGAGAGAATCATCCCTATAAAAGCCTCCCCCTAACTTTGTCTTTAGAATGTAGATAGATCTCAGTTAGTAAAAATAAACCTACTAGGTCAGTAACTTATGCAGAGTCTGAGGATCCTATTAGAATGTTAAAGTGGTTAGCAGTATCCCGTCTAGTCCAGAATTAAACATCAAAACGTACTATGGATTTCCTATCCATAGATCAATTTCAGTTGGAGTTAAGTCTGAATTATTTTTAGCCATGATCAGAGCCTTATTCAATAATATTGGTGATATAGATTGGCAGTAGGAGTCTATGTCAAAAGGCAAAATTTGATATTATGCTTGTTTTAAATTGTTAAACCAGATAGACACTTGATTAGAAGAAATCCATAGAGAGCATTTAATCTTGTCTCTAATTGTAGGGATTATCCTATCTAAAATATTTTTTACTAACGAAACCTATATCAGATCTAGATGGGCAAATTAATTTAATTGAAGGGTTGTTATTGAAGCCAGGTTTATGGTCCTTAAAAGTAAATCTAAGGGTACCTGGGACTATTATCGCAGAGTACTTATCTATCTTAAGCTTAAAAAGTAAGGACTTAGCCTCAAAATTAATGTTATTAATGGCTTCTTTTCAGGTGGATTTATAATTTAGTAAAAATAAACCTACTAGGTCAGTAACCTATGCAGAGTCTGAAGATCTTATCAAGATATTGAAGTGGTTTGGGGTACATTAGATACTATAGAATTCATTATTAGTTTAAGAGGATTGGATTCTTTATGGACGTAATATAATATTTGGTTTGGTTTGTGGGAGAGTTCATATGTTTTACTCAAAAGGTTTAGAGTTAAATCAAAATAGTTTACTACTTTTTTGTTAATGTTGAAAGTAATTTTTAATCCAAAGTTTCTTAGGAGATTACAGAGTCTAAATTTTTTTTTTTTTTTCATGGATTCTATTAGTAAATATTATGGTAGGAGAGCATCATCTCTATAAAGGCCTCCCCCCAATTTGACATCATCTTTGAAATGTTGATAGATCTCATTTAGCAAAAATAGACCTACAAGGTCAGTAACCTGTGTACAGTCTGTTGAACCCATCAAGATATTGAAGTGGTTTGGGGTATCTCTTTTAGTCCAGAATATACCATCAAAATGTACTCTGGATCCTATGATAAATAGAATTAGATCTATTTCAGTTGGAGTTAAGTCAGAGTTATTTTTTGTGAATATAAGGGCCTTATTTAACAAGATTGGTGTTATTGATTGATAGTAATAGTCTATCAAATGGCAAAAATTTGATGTTATATTTATGTTTTAAGTTATTAAACCAGACAGATACTTGATTAGAAGAAATCCAAAGGGAGTATTTAGTTCTTATTTCTGATTGTAGGGATTATTCTATCTAATATATTTTTACTTACCATACCTATATCAGATCTAGATGGGCAAATAAGTCTAATTGAAAAGTTATTAAAATCAGGTTTATGGCCCTTTAAAGTAAATCTAGGGGTGCCTGGAGCAATTATTTCAGTGTACTTATCTATCCTAAGTTTAGAGAATAAGGACTTAGCCTCCAAATTAATGTTGTTGATAGTTTCTTTTTGGGTTTGTTTATAATTTTTGTGGAGCTCTTTAAGTATAATTGTTTTATATTAGTCATATGTCATAGAATAAAGGTTCTTAGTTTTATCAGCCGGAACTAGTAGATTTTTGTTATTATTTCTATTCAATTTTTTTGCAAATTCATTTATATGTCTAAGTGCCTCAGTTTCATATTTTCCATATTTCTTAAATTTCAAATTTTTTAAGATTTACAAAGTCGTTTTCAAATTTTTCAAGTTCAAGGTTCTTCTTAGGATTCTTATAAGACCATAATATTTAGCTGCAATTCTTTGGGACTAATCTCCTTCTTTAATAGAGTTAACTGGCAGTCCTGGATCAGTATTTAAAGTCTTACTTTTCTTTTCGTCCATGTGGTCATAATGGTAGGCCGTCCATTGAATGTTTCTAACAAACTTGTTTATGCTTCCAATAAAGACTCTTCTGTAGGTGTCCTCGGGTGGTATAGGAATTTATTTAGTAGGCATAGGTAAGAATTGCTTTCGGAACATATCTGACCGTATCAATAATAAGCTCAACAATAAGGAGCTTTAGTTAAAATTTAAAGCCAAAATATTTTTTTTTACTTGAGTGGAAAGAAAATGCACAATAATGTAGCTATTGAAAATATAGGTACATTCAAAGTATAGGCATTTAAGAAAACTTCAAATACTGCAGATATTAATATCAGCTCAATAGTTGATTGTTAAGATCAACCAGAGCAAAGTGAGTTAAGATCAACAAAATTAGAACATTATCTATATTAGTTCCAAGAATTCAAACAACAATTATTTGGAATACGATCGTTTCCAAAACAATTTGGGAAAATTTTATTTTCTATTATACTTTATGACTCGAAGCCGTCACTTTATCAGCACCCTTTACAACAGAAGTCATTTAAGAAAAAAAACATCAGATTTCAGTATTATTTACAAAAACATATTCAAACAACATTGGAGACACTACCTTCCATTATGCAACAATATATAACTCCACCGGTCAGTTCAAAAAAGACAATAGCAATGGAAACAGCAAATCAAATATTTAAAATATAGAATGAACCAATACGAAAAATAATAATAATAATAAAAATATAAAGAATATATATATAATATAATATCATAAACGGATTTAGGCTCAAGACAGGCAGAGATACCTTCTTGGAGTCCTAAAAATGTGTGCTTAAAAGCAATGGACCTGAACCACCTAAAAGTATCGTTAAATCTTACAAAATTGATAAAAATAGACAAAAACACTGAAAAATTAGTTTTTTTTATTTACTAAGAACCAATTAGAATTCTATTTTTGATCATTTTGTTTTCACTTTTATTTTCATTTATTTTTTTTTTTTTTTGATAAGTATTATCCTACATTTTGGCATTTTTGAACATTTTGACATTTTTGTAGTAGGAGGGGCAGAATTGAAAGTTGACATTTAAAAAAATAAAACAAGTCAATGAGTAAATAGAGTTTTGGGTTTTCCGAAAAAAATTTTCTGAATAATTTTTTTTTTTTTTTAAGAGCACTGCAAGAATGAACATTGAACACCACAGAATTTTGTCTTTTGTCACAGTCTAAATCTATCGCTATATATACAAGTCTTATTGTCGGGGCGTCGGGAGATCTCATTATCAACCAAGAGCCATATCTACCAATCAGTTGTCCGGTCGATCCTCCTCTATATCATGGCTGCGAGACATGGCCAATAAGAGTGGTCGATCATTGGAAGTGGGAAGTCTTTGATAATGACTGCCTCCACCGTAATATGCATTGTTGGTGGGCAATATTTCCAGAGAATTAATTTGCGACTTAATCCTTTCTGCCTGAATGGTGTAAGTGTATTGATGGACAGCTGAGCACATGGGCAACAACAATCAAGAGGGTTTGACTGGGCTCTCAGGTCGGCCTTCAATAGTGGAATTGCGATTGGTTAGCTATCTCATGCAACCTTGTTCAGGACTGCACTGCATAAGCCAATATGATTTGTGAGCTAGTGCAGGCCAAGGAGGAAGCTGACTCAACCCGACCAAGGTGAACATTGTTGCAACAAACAACATTCAACCATGTTTGATTAGAAACTGGTTACGGGTTTTTAATTTTCATGTCCAGTTTTTCTTGTTTGCGGGCAAATAATTTTGGGTTTTATTTGGATTATACAAATTACTATTCTCAGCTTGGTTGTTATGTTTCTAACGTTTTGGCTGATGTAACATTTTATCTTCAGGTATATCTTTTTGAACTTGGGAGCCTATAGAGAATTTAATTCATGAGGGTAGATTGTTCTCATTCCATCAGCCATGACCGAGTAGAAGTGTTAATTTTATGTTATTCTTAGTTATTGCCTGCAATAAGAATTGAACCTTCAACCTCTAGAAGACTGTCATTTATAACTGATTGTTAACCCGCACTATTACCTGTTATGCCATATGTCACAATTCCCACTGTCTTTGTGTGTGTGTTTATGATGTGATATTAATGAGTATACAATTTACCTTCTCTCCACCCCCAAATATCTTTCCTCAGTCTTTTTGTAATTTTCTTATTAAATGTCATTTTAGTTGGAGAAGAAGAACATGAAAAGCAAGTAAAGAAAAAGGATACAGAAAAGAAGAAGAAAGAAAGCCGTAAAGAGAAGAAAGACAAAGGCTACATGATGTTTGAAGAAGAAGATAGTGAAGAGGAACAACTAGTGAACATGGATGACGTTAAGTAAGATAAACATCTTCTCATTTCCTTCTTTTGATTCTTTGTATACTCTCTGTAATAATATTGTGCACTATGGTTCCCAGGAAGTGATGTCAGAAAACAGGAAGTAACTTTCCGAAACTATGTAGAGAGGGATAGAAAAAATAAGTTGCTCTCTCACATTGGTTTAAAACTCTCGGGCGGGATATACTCACTTTTCGAAGGTATGCGTGAGTCCCTCACCCCCAAGACATTAATTGGAACATATAAACATAAAAACGGGGTTGATGATTTTGTGCAGAAAAATGTAAAAAGAAGTAACATACCCGTGAATCTACAGTGAGAGAGTCGTTTTATTTTTCTGGTTTTAATATGTAGACTGCTACGTACAGTTGATACATATTCAGCCACTGCAAGACACAGGCGACTGTAACTACCACAACAACTATGCTTGCCCTTCTACAACCAGCAGCATACATAAAATCCATGAAACACAGATGGTTTTTATGTGTAACATCACAACCGGCCAGCTGATACCAATGGCAAAAAGATTTTTGCAACGGGTAACACTACATCTTTAGCCAATCAGAAATGGACATTTTACATGTTTCCTTGTGATAATAACTTTCTATCAAGGAAGAAAATGAAATAAGAGAAAAAAATATACAAATACTTATTATTAGCATTAATTATCTATATTATTTTTGTGGTGTCTCTTCTTAAAAATAAAGATGAAGCTGTACTTTTCTTTAGTAAAATTTTATGTGCAATCCAATGGTGGTATTAATTCTGTATTGTTTTACAATAATATTGTTGGGAAGGAGGATCCTAGTTCGTTTTACAATAATATTGTTGAGAAGGAGGATCCTAGTTCGTTTTACAATAATATTGTTGGGAAGGAGGATCCTAGTTCGTTTTACAATAATATTGTTGGGAAGGAGGATCCTAGTTCGTTTTACAATAATATTGTTGGAAAGGAGGATCCTAGTTCGTTTTACAATAATATTGTTGGGAAGGAGGATCCTAGTTCGTTTTACAATAATATTGTTGGAAAGGAGGATCCTAGTTCGTTTTACAATAATATTGTTGGGAAGGAGGATCCTAGTTCGTTTTACAATAATATTGTTGAGAAGGAGGATCCTAGTTCGTTTTACAATAATATTGTTGGGAAGGAGGATCCTAGTTCGTTTTACAATAATATTGTTGGGAAGGAGGATCCTAGTTCGTTTTACAATAATATTGTTGGAAAGGGGGATCCTAGTTCGTTTTACAATAATATTGTTGGGAAGGAGGATCCTAGTTCGTTTTACAATAATATTATTGAGAAGGAGGATCCTAGTTCGTTTTACAATAATATTGTTGGGAAGGAGGATCCTAGTTCGTTTTACAATAATATTGTTGAGAAGGAGGATCCTAGTTCGTTTTACAATAATATTGTTGGGAAGGAGGATCCTAGTTCGTTTTACAATAATATTGTTGGGAAGGAGGATCCTAGTTCGTTTTACAATAATATTGTTGGAAAGGGGGATCCTAGTTCGTTTTACAATAATATTGTTGGGAAGGAGGATCCTAGTTCGTTTTACAATAATTTTGTTCAGAAGGAGGATCCTAGTTCGTTTTACAATAATATTGTTGGGAAGGAGGATCCTAGTTCGTTTTACAATAATATTGTTGGAAAGGGGGATCCTAGTTCGTTTTACAATAATATTGTTGGGAAGGAGGATCCTAGTTCGTTTTACAATAATATTGTTGAGAAGGAGGATCCTAGTTCGTTTTACAATAATATTGTTGAGAAGGAGGATCCTAGTTCGTTTTACAATAATATTGTTGGGAAGGAGGATCCTAGTTCGTTTTACAATAATATTGTTGGAAAGGAGGATCCTAGTTCGTTTTACAATAATATTGTTGGGAAGGAGGATCCTAGTTCGTTTTACAATAATATTGTTGAGAAGGAGGATCCTAGTTCGTTTTACAATAATATTGTTGGGAAGGAGGATCCTAGTTCGTTTTACAATAATATTGTTGGGAAGGAGGATCCTAGTTCGTTTTACAATAATATTGTTGGAAAGGAGGATCCTAGTTCGTTTTACAATAATATTGTTGGGAAGGAGGATCCTAGTTCGTTTTACAATAATATTGTTGAGAAGGAGGATCCTAGTTCGTTTTACAATAATATTGTTGGGAAGGAGGATCCTAGTTCGTTTTACAATAATATTGTTGGAAAGGGGGATCCTAGTTCGTTTTACAATAACATTGTTGGGAAGGAGGATCCTAGTTCGTTTTACAATAATATTGTTGAGAAGGAGGATCCTAGTTCGTTTTACAATAATATTGTTGGGAAGGAGGATCCTAGTTCGTTTTACAATAATATTGTTGGGAAGGAGGATCCTAGTTCGTTTTACAATAATATTGTTGGAAAGGGGGATCCTAGTTCGTTTTACAATAATATTGTTGGGAAGGAGGATCCTAGTTCGTTTTACAATAATATTGTTGAGAAGGAGGATCCTAGTTCGTTTTACAATAATATTGTTGAGAAGGAGGATCCTAGTTCGTTTTACAATAATATTGTTGGGAAGGAGGATCCTAGTTCGTTTTACAATAATATTGTTGGGAAGGAGGATCCTAGTTCGTTTTACAATAATATTGTTGGAAAGGGGGATCCTAGTTCGTTTTACAATAATATTGTTGGGAAGGAGGATCCTAGTTCGTTTTACAATAATATTGTTGGGAAGGAGGATCCTAGTTCGTTTTACAATAATATTGTTGGAAAGGGGGATCCTAGTTCGTTTTACAATAATATTGTTGGGAAGGAGGATCCTAGTTCGTTTTACAATAATATTGTTGAGAAGGAGGATCCTAGTTCGTTTTACAATAATATTGTTGGGAAGGAGGATCCTAGTTCGTTTTACAATAATATTGTTGGAAAGGGGGATCCTAGTTCGTTTTACAATAACATTGTTGGGAAGGAGGATCCTAGTTCGTTTTACAATAATATTGTTGGGAAGGAGGATCCTAGTTCGTTTTACAATAATATTGTTGGAAAGGAGGATCCTAGTTCGTTTTACAATAATATTGTTGGGAAGGAGGATCCTAGTTCGTTTTACAATAATATTGTTGAGAAGGAGGATCCTAGTTCGTTTTACAATAATATTGTTGGGAAGGAGGATCCTAGTTCGTTTTACAATAATATTGTTGGAAAAGGGGGATCCTAGTTCGTTTTACAATAACATTGTTGGGAAGGAGGATCCTAGTTCGTTTTACAATAATATTGTTGAGAAGGAGGATCCTAGTTCGTTTTACAATAATATTGTTGGGAAGGAGGATCCTAGTTCGTTTTACAATAATATTGTTGGAAAGGGGGATCCTAGTTCGTTTTACAATAACATTGTTGGGAAGGAGGATCCTAGTTCGTTTTACAATAATATTGTTGAGAAGGAGGATCCTAGTTCGTTTTACAATAATATTGTTGGGAAGGAGGATCCTAGTTCGTTTTACAATAATATTGTTGGGAAGGAGGATCCTAGTTCGTTTTACAATAATATTGTTGAGAAGGAGGATCCTAGTTCGTTTTACAATAATATTGTTGGGAAGGAGGATCCTAGTTCGTTTTACAATAATATTGTTGGAAAAGGGGGATCCTAGTTCGTTTTACAATAACATTGTTGGGAAGGAGGATCCTAGTTCGTTTTACAATAATATTGTTGAGAAGGAGGATCCTAGTTCGTTTTACAATAATATTGTTGGGAAGGAGGATCCTAGTTCGTTTTACAATAATATTGTTGGAAAGGGGGATCCTAGTTCGTTTTACAATAACATTGTTGGGAAGGAGGATCCTAGTTCGTTTTACAATAATATTGTTGAGAAGGAGGATCCTAGTTCGTTTTACAATAATATTGTTGGGAAGGAGGATCCTAGTTCGTTTTACAATAATATTGTTGGGAAGGAGGATCCTAGTTCGTTTTACAATAATATTGTTGAGAAGGAGGATCCTAGTTCGTTTTACAATAATATTGTTGGGAAGGAGGATCCTAGTTCGTTTTACAATAACATTGTTGGGAAGGAGGATCCTAGTTCGTTTTACAATAACATTGTTGGGAAGGGGGATCCTAGTTCGTTTTACAATAACATTGTTGGGAAAGGAGGATCCTAGTTCGTTTTACAATAATATTGTTGGGAAGGAGGATCCTAGTTCGTTTTACAATAATATTGTTGGGAAGGAGGATCCTAGTTCGTTTTACAATAATATTGTTGAGAAGGAGGATCCTAGTTCGTTTTACAATAATATTGTTGGGAAGGAGGATCCTAGTTCGTTTTACAATAATATTGTTGTAAAGGGGGATCCTAGTTCGTTTTACAATAACATTGTTGGGAAGGAGGATCCTAGTTCGTTTTACAATAATATTGTTGAGAAGGAGGATCCTAGTTCGTTTTACAATAACATTGTTGGGAAGGAGGATCCTAGTTCGTTTTACAATAATATTGTTGGGAAGGAGGATCCTAGTTCGTTTTACAATAATATTGTTGAGAAGGAGGATCCTAGTTCGTTTTACAATAATATTGTTGGGAAGGAGGATCCTAGTTCGTTTTACAATAATATTGTTGGAAAGGGGGATCCTAGTTCGTTTTACAATAACATTGTTGGGAAGGAGGATCCTAGTTCGTTTTACAATAATATTGTTGAGAAGGAGGATCCTAGTTCGTTTTACAATAATATTGTTGGGAAGGAGGATTCTAGTTCGTTTTACAATAATATTGTTGGGAAGGAGGATCCTAGTTCGTTTTACAATAATATTGTTGGAAAGGGGGATCCTAGTTCGTTTTACAATAATATTGTTGGGAAGGAGGATCCTAGTTCGTTTTACAATAATATTGTTGAGAAGGAGGATCCTAGTTCGTTTTACAATAATATTGTTGGGAAGGAGGATCCTAGTTCGTTTTACAATAATATTGTTGGAAAGGGGGATCCTAGTTCGTTTTACAATAATATTGTTGGGAAGGAGGATCCTAGTTCGTTTTACAATAATATTGTTGAGAAGGAGGATCCTAGTTCGTTTTACAATAATATTGTTGGGAAGGAGGATCCTAGTTCGTTTTACAATAATATTGTTGGGAAGGAGGATCCTAGTTCGTTTTACAATAATATTGTTGGAAAGGGGGATCCTAGTTCGTTTTACAATAATATTGTTGGGAAGGAGGATCCTAGTTCGTTTTACAATAATATTGTTGAGAAGGAGGATCCTAGTTCGTTTTACAATAATATTGTTGGGAAGGAGGATCCTAGTTCGTTTTACAATAATATTGTTGGAAAGGGGGATCCTAGTTCGTTTTACAATAACATTGTTGGGAAGGAGGATCCTAGTTCGTTTTACAATAATATTGTTGAGAAGGAGGATCCTAGTTCGTTTTACAATAATATTGTTGGGAAGGAGGATCCTAGTTCGTTTTACAATAATATTGTTGGGAAGGAGGATCCTAGTTCGTTTTACAATAATATTGTTGAGAAGGAGGATCCTAGTTCGTTTTACAATAATATTGTTGGGAAGGAGGATCCTAGTTCGTTTTACAATAACATTGTTGGGAAGGAGGATCCTAGTTCGTTTTACAATAACATTGTTGGGAAGGGGGATCCTAGTTCGTTTTACAATAACATTGTTGGGAAAGGAGGATCCTAGTTCGTTTTACAATAATATTGTTGGGAAGGAGGATCCTAGTTCGTTTTACAATAATATTGTTGGGAAGGAGGATCCTAGTTCGTTTTACAATAATATTGTTGAGAAGGAGGATCCTAGTTCGTTTTACAATAATATTGTTGGGAAGGAGGATCCGAGTTCGTTTTACAATAATATTGTTGTAAAGGGGGATCCTAGTTCGTTTTACAATAACATTGTTGGGAAGGAGGATCCTAGTTCGTTTTACAATAATATTGTTGAGAAGGAGGATCCTAGTTCGTTTTACAATAACATTGTTGGGAAGGAGGATCCTAGTTCGTTTTACAATAATATTGTTGGGAAGGAGGATCCTAGTTCGTTTTACAATAATATTGTTGGAAAGGGGGATCCTAGTTCGTTTTACAATAATATTGTTGGGAAGGAGGATCCTAGTTCGTTTTACAATAATATTGTTGAAAAGGAGGATCCTAGTTCGTTTTACAATAACATTGTTGGGAAGGGGGATCCTAGTTCGTTTTACAATAATATTGTTGGGAAGGAGGATCCTAGTTCGTTTTACAATAACATTGTTGGGAAGGAGGATCCTAGTTCGTTTTACAATAATATTGTTGGGAAGGAGGATCCTAGTTCGTTTTACAATAACATTGTTGGGAAGGAGGATCCTAGTTCGTTTTACAATAATATTGTTGGGAAGGAGGATCCTAGTTCGTTTTACAATAATATTGTTGGAAAGGGGGATCCTAGTTCGTTTTACAATAACATTGTTGGGAAGGAGGATCCTAGTTCGTTTTACAATAATATTGTTGAGAAGGAGGATCCTAGTTCGTTTTACAATAATATTGTTGGGAAGGAGGATCCTAGTTCGTTTTACAATAATATTGTTGGGAAGGAGGATCCTAGTTCGTTTTACAATAATATTGTTGAGAAGGAGGATCCTAGTTCGTTTTACAATAATATTGTTGGGAAGGAGGATCCTAGTTCGTTTTACAATAACATTGTTGGGAAGGAGGATCCTAGTTCGTTTTACAATAACATTGTTGGGAAGGGGGATCCTAGTTCGTTTTACAATAACATTGTTGGGAAAGGAGGATCCTAGTTCGTTTTACAATAATATTGTTGGGAAGGAGGATCCTAGTTCGTTTTACAATAATATTGTTGGGAAGGAGGATCCTAGTTCGTTTTACAATAATATTGTTGAGAAGGAGGATCCTAGTTCGTTTTACAATAATATTGTTGGGAAGGAGGATCCTAGTTCGTTTTACAATAATATTGTTGTAAAGGGGGATCCTAGTTCGTTTTACAATAACATTGTTGGGAAGGAGGATCCTAGTTCGTTTTACAATAATATTGTTGAGAAGGAGGATCCTAGTTCGTTTTACAATAACATTGTTGGGAAGGAGGATCCTAGTTCGTTTTACAATAATATTGTTGGGAAGGAGGATCCTAGTTCGTTTTACAATAATATTGTTGAGAAGGAGGATCCTAGTTCGTTTTACAATAATATTGTTGGGAAGGAGGATCCTAGTTCGTTTTACAATAATATTGTTGGAAAGGGGGATCCTAGTTCGTTTTACAATAACATTGTTGGGAAGGAGGATCCTAGTTCGTTTTACAATAATATTGTTGAGAAGGAGGATCCTAGTTCGTTTTACAATAATATTGTTGGGAAGGAGGATCCTAGTTCGTTTTACAATAATATTGTTGGGAAGGAGGATCCTAGTTCGTTTTACAATAATATTGTTGGAAAGGGGGATCCTAGTTCGTTTTACAATAATATTGTTGGGAAGGAGGATCCTAGTTCGTTTTACAATAATATTGTTGAGAAGGAGGATCCTAGTTCGTTTTACAATAATATTGTTGGGAAGGAGGATCCTAGTTCGTTTTACAATAATATTGTTGGAAAGGGGGATCCTAGTTCGTTTTACAATAATATTGTTGGGAAGGAGGATCCTAGTTCGTTTTACAATAATATTGTTGAGAAGGAGGATCCTAGTTCGTTTTACAATAATATTGTTGGGAAGGAGGATCCTAGTTCGTTTTACAATAATATTGTTGGGAAGGAGGATCCTAGTTCGTTTTACAATAATATTGTTGGAAAGGGGGATCCTAGTTCGTTTTACAATAATATTGTTGGGAAGGAGGATCCTAGTTCGTTTTACAATAATATTGTTGAGAAGGAGGATCCTAGTTCGTTTTACAATAATATTGTTGGGAAGGAGGATCCTAGTTCGTTTTACAATAATATTGTTGGAAAGGGGGATCCTAGTTCGTTTTACAATAACATTGTTGGGAAGGAGGATCCTAGTTCGTTTTACAATAATATTGTTGAGAAGGAGGATCCTAGTTCGTTTTACAATAATATTGTTGGGAAGGAGGATCCTAGTTCGTTTTACAATAATATTGTTGGGAAGGAGGATCCTAGTTCGTTTTACAATAATATTGTTGAGAAGGAGGATCCTAGTTCGTTTTACAATAATATTGTTGGGAAGGAGGATCCTAGTTCGTTTTACAATAACATTGTTGGGAAGGAGGATCCTAGTTCGTTTTACAATAACATTGTTGGGAAGGGGGATCCTAGTTCGTTTTACAATAACATTGTTGGGAAAGGAGGATCCTAGTTCGTTTTACAATAATATTGTTGGGAAGGAGGATCCTAGTTCGTTTTACAATAATATTGTTGGGAAGGAGGATCCTAGTTCGTTTTACAATAATATTGTTGAGAAGGAGGATCCTAGTTCGTTTTACAATAATATTGTTGGGAAGGAGGATCCTAGTTCGTTTTACAATAATATTGTTGTAAAGGGGGATCCTAGTTCGTTTTACAATAACATTGTTGGGAAGGAGGATCCTAGTTCGTTTTACAATAATATTGTTGAGAAGGAGGATCCTAGTTCGTTTTACAATAATATTGTTGGGAAGGAGGATCCTAGTTCGTTTTACAATAACATTGTTGGGAAGGAGGATCCTAGTTCGTTTTACAATAATATTGTTGGGAAGGAGGATCCTAGTTCGTTTTACAATAATATTGTTGGAAAGGGGGATCCTAGTTCGTTTTACAATAATATTGTTGGGAAGGAGGATCCTAGTTCGTTTTACAATAATATTGTTGAAAAGGAGGATCCTAGTTCGTTTTACAATAACATTGTTGGGAAGGGGGATCCTAGTTCGTTTTACAATAATATTGTTGGGAAGGAGGATCCTAGTTCGTTTTACAATAACATTGTTGGGAAGGAGGATCCTAGTTCGTTTTACAATAATATTGTTGGGAAGGAGGATCCTAGTTCGTTTTACAATAACATTGTTGGGAAGGAGGATCCTAGTTCGTTTTACAATAATATTGTTGGGAAGGAGGATCCTAGTTCGTTTTACAATAATATTGTTGGAAAGGGGGATCCTAGTTCGTTTTACAATAATATTGTTGGGAAGGAGGATCCTAGTTCGTTTTACAATAACATTGTTGGGAAGGAGGATCCTAGTTCGTTTTACAATAATATTGTTGGGAAGGAGGATCCTAGTTCGTTTTACAATAATATTGTTGGGAAGGAGGATCCTAGTTCGTTTTACAATAATATTGTTGGGAAGGAGGATCCTAGTTCGTTTTACAATAATATTGTTGGAAAGGGGGATCCTAGTTCGTTTTACAATAATATTGTTGGGAAGGAGGATCCTAGTTCGTTTTACAATAATATTGTTGGGAAGGAGGATCCTAGTTCGTTTTACAATAATATTGTTGGAAAGGGGGATCCTAGTTCGTTTTACAATAACATTGTTGGGAAGGAGGATCCTAGTTCGTTTTACAATAATATTGTTGAGAAGGAGGATCCTAGTTCGTTTTACAATAATATTGTTGGGGAGGAGGATCCTAGTTCGTTTTACAATAATATTGTTGGGAAGGAGGATCCTAGTTCGTTTTACAATAATATTGTTGGAAAGGGGGATCCTAGTTCGTTTTACAATAATATTGTTGGGAAGGAGGATCCTAGTTCGTTTTACAATAATATTGTTGAGAAGGAGGATCCTAGTTCGTTTTACAATAATATTGTTGGGAAGGAGGATCCTAGTTCGTTTTACAATAATATTGTTGGAAAGGGGGATCCTAGTTCGTTTTACAATAACATTGTTGGGAAGGAGGATCCTAGTTCGTTTTACAATAATATTGTTGAGAAGGAGGATCCTAGTTCGTTTTACAATAATATTGTTGGGAAGGAGGATCCTAGTTCGTTTTACAATAATATTGTTGGGAAGGAGGATCCTAGTTCGTTTTACAATAATATTGTTGAGAAGGAGGATCCTAGTTCGTTTTACAATAATATTGTTGGGAAGGAGGATCCTAGTTCGTTTTACAATAATATTGTTGGAAAGGGGGATCCTAGTTCGTTTTACAATAACATTGTTGGGAAGGAGGATCCTAGTTCGTTTTACAATAATATTGTTGAGAAGGAGGATCCTAGTTCGTTTTACAATAACATTGTTGGGAAGGAGGATCCTAGTTCGTTTTACAATAATATTGTTGGGAAGGAGGATCCTAGTTCGTTTTACAATAATATTGTTGGAAAGGGGGATCCTAGTTCGTTTTACAATAATATTGTTGGGAAGGAGGATCCTAGTTCGTTTTACAATAATATTGTTGAGAAGGAGGATCCTAGTTCGTTTTACAATAACATTGTTGGGAAGGGGGATCCTAGTTCGTTTTACAATAATATTGTTGGGAAGGAGGATCCTAGTTCGTTTTACAATAACATTGTTGGGAAGGAGGATCCTAGTTCGTTTTACAATAATATTGTTGGGAAGGAGGATCCTAGTTCGTTTTACAATAACATTGTTGGGAAGGAGGATCCTAGTTCGTTTTACAATAATATTGTTGGGAAGGAGGATCCTAGTTCGTTTTACAATAATATTGTTGGAAAGGAGGATCCTAGTTCGTTTTACAATAATATTGTTGGGAAGGAGGATCCTAGTTCGTTTTACAATAACATTGTTGGGAAGGAGTATCCTAGTTCGTTTTACAATAACATTGTTGGGAAGGGGGATCCTAGTTCGTTTTACAATAACATTGTTGGGAAAGGGGGATCCTAGTTCGTTTTACAATAATATTGTTGGGAAGGAGGATCCTAGTTCGTTTTACAAGAATATTGTTGGGAAGGAGGATCCTAGTTCGTTTTACAATAATATTGTTGAGAAGGAGGATCCTAGTTCGTTTTACAATAATATTGTTGGGAAGGAGGATCCTAGTTCGTTTTACAATAATATTGTTGGAAAGGGGGATCCTAGTTCGTTTTACAATAACATTGTTGGGAAGTAGGATCCTAGTTCGTTTTACAATAATATTGTTGAGAAGGAGGATCCTAGTTCGTTTTACAATAACATTGTTGGGAAGGAGGATCCTAGTTCGTTTTACAATAATATTGTTGGGAAGGAGGATCCTAGTTCGTTTTACAATAATATTGTTGGAAAGGGGGATCCTAGTTCGTTTTACAATAATATTGTTGGGAAGGAGGATCCTAGTTCGTTTTACAATAATATTGTTGAAAAGGAGGATCCTAGTTCGTTTTACAATAACATTGTTGGGAAGGGGGATCCTAGTTCGTTTTACAATAATATTGTTGGGAAGGAGGATCCTAGTTCGTTTTACAATAACATTGTTGGGAAGGAGGATCCTAGTTCGTTTTACAATAATATTGTTGGGAAGGAGGATCCTAGTTCGTTTTACAATAACATTGTTGGGAAGGAGGATCCTAGTTCGTTTTACAATAATATTGTTGGGAAGGAGGATCCTAGTTCGTTTTACAATAATATTGTTGGAAAGGGGGATCCTAGTTCGTTTTACAATAATATTGTTGGGAAGGAGGATCCTAGTTCGTTTTACAATAACATTGTTGGGAAGGAGGATCCTAGTTCGTTTTACAATAATATTGTTGGGAAGGAGGATCCTAGTTCGTTTTACAATAATATTGTTGGGAAGGAGGATCCTAGTTCGTTTTACAATAATATTGTTGGGAAGGAGGATCCTAGTTCGTTTTACAATAATATTGTTGGAAAGGGGGATCCTAGTTCGCTTTACAATAATATTGTTGGGAAGGAGGATCCTAGTTCGTTTTACAATAACATTGTTGGGAAGGAGGATCCTAGTTCGTTTTACAATAATATTGTTGGGAAGGAGGATCCTAGTTCGTTTTACAATAACATTGTTGGGAAGGAGGATCCTAGTTCGTTTTACAATAATATTGTTGGGAAGGGGGATCCTAGTTCGTTTTACAATAACATTGTTGGAAAGGGGGATCCTAGTTCGCTTTACAATAACATTGTTGGGAAGGGGGATCCTAGTTCGCTTTACAATAACATTGTTGGGAAGGGGGATCCTAGTTCGTTTTACAATAATATTGTTGGAAAGGGGGATCCTAGTTCGCTTTACAATAACATTGTTGGGAAGGGGGATCCTAGTTCGCTTTACAATAATATTGTTGGGAAGGAGGATCCTAGTTCGTTTTACAATAACATTGTTGGGAAGGAGGATCCTAGTTCGTTTTACAATAATATTGTTGGGAAGGAGGATCCTAGTTCGTTTTACAATAACATTGTTGGGAAGGAGGATCCTAGTTCGTTTTACAATAATATTGTTGGGAAGGGGGATCCTAGTTCGTTTTACAATAACATTGTTGGAAAGGGGGATCCTAGTTCGCTTTACAATAACATTGTTGGGAAGGGGGATCCTAGTTCGCTTTACAATAACATTGTTGGGAAGGGGGATCCTAGTTCGTTTTACAATAATATTGTTGGAAAGGGGGATCCTAGTTCGCTTTACAATAACATTGTTGGGAAGGGGGATCCTAGTTCGTTTTACAATAACATTGTTGGGAAAGGGGGATCCTAGTTCGCTTTACAATAACATTGTTGGGAAGGGAGATCCTAGTTCGTTTTACAATAATATTGTTGGGAAGGGGGATCCTAGTTCGTTTTACAATAATATTGTTGGGAAAGGGGGATCCTAGTTCGTTTTACAATAACATTGTTGGGAAGGGGGATCCTAGTTCGTTTTACAATAATATTGTTGGAAAGGGGGATCCTAGTTCGCTTTACAATAACATTGTTGGGAAGGGGGATCCTAGTTCGTTTTACAATAATATTGTTGGGAAGGGGGATCCTAGTTCGTTTTACAATAATATTGTTGGGAAAGGGGGATCCTAGTTCGTTTTACAATAACATTGTTGGGAAGGGGGATCCTAGTTCGTTTTACAATAACATTGTTGGGAAGGGGGATCCTCTTTCGTTTTACAATAATATTGTTGAAAAGGGGGATCCTAGTTCGTTTTACAATAATATTGTTGGGAAGGGGGATACTAGTTCGTTTCCAGATATCCATAAACGACAAAAACGTTTTAGTTTTTATTTTATTCATAACTTAACAAACCTTCAAGTGTGAACGTCTGTGTGCGTTCACTGCACAGACTGCGATCGTCCGATTGTTGTGTTGGTCTGAAGTCGGTGCTCGATTTCTGCACCAGTCGCATTGTCGACTGTGTCGTCTCAGAAGGATTCTCTCTCCAAACAAAATTACAATTCCAGTTTAAAACAAGTAACAAAGTTTTATTTTGAGAGATACCACAATGATACTCATTTCTTCTACTGAACAGCAGACTTATAAATCAAGATAATCCCTTAGCTTAGCCATCTGGCTTGGAGAGGCACACAAACCTAAACTAACTGTGAGATGCAGAGAAAACCAACTAACTGCCCATCTGTCGGAATATATATAGATATCACTGGAACAACACCAAGAAGATCACTTGAGATAATTAGCTGCCAATTGATGGACATGAAAACCTGACTGATCAGGGGTCCTGTATCTTGATGGCCATTATTTTTGGCAAATCTCAAGTGGATCATAACCACAGTAGGGAGCCTTGTATCTGTAGAACCATTACTATTTCCAAGTGGAAAAAATCAAATTCTGGGTGGCTAAAACTCCAGACCAGACATATTTCCAATTTCTATTGTAGTTTCTTGTTAGGGCAACCTAACAAAACAGAATAGTTATTTCCCTTGGGCCACACACTCGGCTCTTTGTTTACGGTAACAGTACTCAGGCGGCTATTTCGTCAACACGGCTTGCCTGAGACTTTAGTCTCAGACAACGGATCACAATTCACGTCTGAGTCATTCCAACAATTCTGCAAATTGTGTTACATAACACACATCCGGTCGCCACCCTATCATCCTCAATCCAATGGACAAGCCAAAAGGTTTGTAGGCACATTCAAACAGGCACTACTCAAAGCAGGGGGGGGGGACAACAGAGGAGATACTTACATGCTTTCCTCCTTTCATATCGAATAACACCAAATGGTGCTGTGAAGAACGGTCTGTCACCAGCAGAGGCATTCATGGGACAAAAATTCTGTACCACACTGGACGCTTTATGGCTCAGTGACAAAGGCAATTACCAAGCCCTAACAAAACAAAAGCATTTACAGTTGACACCCCAGTGTTTTTCTCGGAATTACAGTCCTGACGAGCCAAACTGGGTACCGGGCATTATTCACATAATAAAAAGACAATTCCTGTATGATGTTCAAGTTTAGAGTCAATTCTGGGCACGGCAAAAAAAAAAAAACAGTTACGTCCCCGATACAGTTAAAGACTAAAACGGGGAGATGTTAGGGAAACCTAACAAAGCAGAATAGTTATTTCCCTTGGACCAAAAGAAAGAGTTATCGCCCTTGGATAAAGGAGTTGTCTGCCATGACAGTTAAAAAGTAAACAGAAGACTTTTGTTTCATCAAAATATGACTTCCTGCCCATTCCTCCCTACACACACACATACGCACTTGGAGTCTTTCTCTTGTTAACGGCCATGTTTTTTTCTTGTTTATTTTTTCAAAATAAACTTTAAACATTCTTTTTACAATAAAAAATCTAATTTTAACAGAATTTAACGAATTTAAAAGCAAAAATAAAGTTAAAGAATATCAGTCAATACTTTCAGTATGAAAAAAAGGATATTGTAGATTAATACCTTTAACTGCCCCCCCTAAAAAAAAAAAGGCAATTATTTTAGATTTAGAGTGGGGGATCAGTTTTGCATATGAATTTAATGTAAAACTATTCCCCATTTCCGGGCCATTCTAGCGTTTTAGGGCAGTAACCATTTTTTTTTTTTTTTTGCTGTGGGAGATAAATTTTGTGCATTCTTTTAGGGGGGGGGGTCTACTATTTTAGATGATTATGTATGGTTTTTCGAAGTTCTGTGTTTGGGCAGTTGCCACTCAAAGTTGAGGTAGGTGATATTTTTATATTTAAAAAGATTTTTTTTACTGACCTTTCACTATAAACCCCCCCCACACACACACACACACACACACTTGCAAAAAGAACGCAGAGAAATTATCTCCCATAGCAAAAATATTTTTGGTTAATTGCCTTAAAAAACTAGAATAGCCCAGAAATTAATAATTTTATGTTAAATTTCACACGCAGGGCCTAGAAGAGAGAGGTAATGGAGGGGAATCCCCCCCCCCCCCTGTTGAGGAATTGATATTTTTATTTCAGCTTCTTTTGCCATTTATATCTCTGATAATATAAAATCTTTTGAAATACTATATACATAGCAAAGACCCAAACACGGCTCTTTGTATGTCTAATTGGCATAACTATTTTTTGAAACAGTCTATAATAAATGAATGTTTGGTGCTATTCATTTGTAATTTTATTGTCCTATTTTTTCCATATGTATGTAATAGTTTTATTGATATTAACAGTAATTAATTAAAGTGATTTAATAAAAAAAACGAATAAAGTACCAAAACTTTCTTAAAATATGTTCATTCATTTTTAAGGGAGGTAATTTAAATGAAAACTAATATATCTTAGTTAGCTCGAAAGAAAGATATACCGATGAGACATAAGAGTAGTAAGAAAAAGTCATAGAGTGGGGGTGGAGGTGATGATGCTCTCTCTCACTCCCTCTTTTTCTCTCTTTCACTCTCTCCTTCCTCTTTTTTTCTCTCCCTTACTCCTCTTTCTTTCTTTCATTCCCTCTCCTTCTCCTCTTCTTTCTACAAGAGGAATGTCTTAACAGATACATCACAGTTTATCAATTTTCCAATTATATCAAAGTAGAATAAATAGTGGTAGGTGTTGTGACTTAATAGTCATGAGTACACCTAGATTTTTGATAATGCTCACATCGACGGCCCCTCCAAGCTATTTGGAATGGAGATAAGGGCTGAGAAGACTAAGTTAATGGCCAACAATGTTTTAAAATCAGCCCTTAATATAGCTCCAAGTGAAAAAATGACACAAGAAACCATGGACACATTTAAATACCTGGAATCTATAGTCTCTGAGTAAGGATCACAGCTGGAAATACTAACCAGAATAGCAGTCAATAGCGGAACTGACAAAACTAAAACCAGTCATGTGAAGCAAATCCTACTTGCTTTCATCAAAAGTAAAACTAACCTGAACACTTGCTCGAAGCATGGACGCTAAACTAGAAACAACAATTCAAGCATATGAATATCATTTACAAGGACAAACGGTGTTGTCGGGAATCACATAATTAACGTCATTGACCCACACCTTCCACTTCTAGTGTGTGTATTAGGCAGCTTGACTGGTTTGGCCACACCGTGAGATCGAGTGAACCGACTGATGTAGTCTTTCAAGACACAGTGAACAGTGTAAGGAAGATTGGCCAGCAGAAAAAGAGGTGGGAGAATAACATCATGGAATGGACTGACTTGTCATTTGAAGCCTGCATGAGAGAGGCTGAAAACCGAAAGGAGTGGCAGAAGATATTCCTGTATCTGTCAGTAATGCCTTATGGTCCAGTGGGACTACGGGTATTATACTTGTACTAACATGTTTGTCTTTTGTTTTATTTTTTGTTACGGTCTGGAATCAAAGAATTGGTCCACCATAATTCTACACTCTAACACTAATAATGTTATATAGTGGTAGTTGTGTTGGAGTGGAAAAGTTTAGAGAAGTTTTTTAAAAGTTTTTTATGGAAATCGCTCCAGACAAGGCATGAAGCCATTTGATGTAAGGAGCTAACAAGAACAAACATGATTATCGCAAAGACAGGAGATGCCTATTGACCTTAGTCTTGAAAAGACCAAGATTATAGGTAGGAAGGATGCAAACCATGTGATTTCCGGGTGAAGTCATTTCTCTCTCTTAGCTGGCAAGACTTGTACAATGAAAGACATCTTTGCGTGCTGCCCTCAAAAGCGGGACAGCACGTGGCGGGTGACTGATATAGTTAGACAGACTATCTGTTGATCTATATATCTCATCTCTCTCATGCATGCAAAGTTTCTGTTTCTATCCTTTTGAATAAACTTTTTATAAACTAAACAAATGTTGGTGTGAGTTTATCAAGAGACAAAAAAAACAACCTGGGCTCACAACGATGATGAGAAGATCAACTCGCATGCATAAAGGATTTTATGCATACATCGATAACAATAAACTCTGTACATTTCAACCACAAACAAGTTTTTTTTTCTTTAAAGAATTTTACTTAATAAATTATAGTATTACATGTATCAGCCATGTTGCTTACCTCTGTGTTTGATTACAACAGCACAAAACACTAATTATTTTTAAGTTTAGATGCTTTTTGAACCAAATTTTTCCTACTTTGAGAAATCATTTCTGGGGCTACTCTAATTTGGAAAATGTTAGATGAAATAGATTCCATTTACGGAATAATAATGATTTTATTTATTTTATATTAAAAGGAAAGTAACTCTTTGCTCTTTGTTATCTCTCTTGATCAAAACAGCATTTTGGAAAGCAGTTATCTGCCCTTACATTTATCAAGCCGAGAATGGGAAATATTCAATTGACGTTCGCTCAGTGACACAATTAAATACGTCCATATTTTAAAGTAATTGTTTGTCAGTTGTATTTATATAATAAATAATTGTTATTGTTGATCTATACAGAATCGTTTTCATCCAATTTATTTTTTCAGTTGTATTTATATAATAAATAATTATTATTGTTGATCTATACAGAACCGTTTTCATCCAATTTATTTCTTCATATTTGTGTCTTACCATTCACAAAAAACTACTTTATTTCAGGAAATTTTCTTTTGGGTAATAAAAAAAATGATCATAAATAAACAATTCATTTTAATCTTATGCATTTGTTTTTATGACTATTTTTACATTTATTTCTAAATAAATTATTTAAAACTTTTTTATGATCATTTTGTTTCTTTTTAACCAAACTTTGTAATTTCCCAAATTAGAAAAAATTATATTTAGAACCCTGAAAAATAGTAACCTCCGATCTTCTTCAGGTGCATCATTTTGAACTCTGAAACCTATACAGAATTTCAAACTGAACCCTTTATTTAATCTGTAGCAGCTTGGCGATTATGTAATCATCGCCTTTTCACCGCGTTGGCGTATGGCACTTCTGTGTGTAACTAAATTCATGCACAATGAATCGTTTTTGCATGAAAGTCAAACCACGCAGATCTTCAGTTCGCAGTTTTTCTTCCAGCTGACAGTACGCGTCTTTTCCCGTTCTCAACCTGAATCAACCACGAGCGGGTGAGATATCGAACTTCGGGATAATACCACTTTATCTAACCAAAATTAATCGGCCCATTGTACTATCTTAATTTTTTCTTGTGTTCCCGTAAATAAAACTTCATATCTATTTAGTTGTGGAGCCATTATTTATTTCGAGGAAGAATGGTGATCCCGTTTTGTTTATGTAACATTTCTATTTCAGTCAGATTCGGCCAGACGTATTACTCTTCCAAGTAAGTTAGTCATTCTGATTTTCTTCCCGATTTAAACCACAAACCTGAAATTGGTTCCCCACTAAAAATCGATGGAGGTTAGATTCTTCCTGTTCCATGATTGGTGTTAAGTAATTCTTGTTATTCTCAGTTATTACCGTCTATAGTAAAGATCGAACCTTCAACCTCCAGAAGACTGCTACTTACAACTGATTATTAATCAATGCCTTTAACCGTTGGGCTGTATAGTTTCCCAAGTTCAAAAGGATGCACCTGAAGAAGGTTGGAGGTTACATCGACCGAAAAAGGTTCACAAAACATATAAATATGAGAACGTTTTATGCAGCTGTATTCCAATAAAGAGGCAAACAATATTGCTTACCCCTGTGATACTAAATTCAAATAACAACAAATATATTTTTTTTCTAATTGCACCAAGATTGTCATGAGTTTATGAATATTGGAGTAGTTACCCCAAAATCATCATCATATTCAGTTTAACGTCCGTTTTACATGCTGGCACGTGATGGGTAGTTTTTAGAAATTGACTTCCAAACTATCTCTGACCAGGTCTTAATTATCCCTCTTTCTCACAAATCCATCCATATTACTTGCTCCCATCTTTTCTGTGAGCTGATCCTGTTATCGCAATTGTTCTACATCAACCCAAAAATTTTCATTCATTCTTTCAACGTGGTCATACCATCGAAGTCCACTGTTCTGCACACATCTACTAGAGTAGAAAGTTTTTCCAGCATCTGGGGACATCTACAGTGAAGGGGTAGGATTTTGCTGCTAGTTGAGTTTGTTAGGAGTATTTACATTGAAGGGGTATAAGTGCAATAAGTTCGTCAGAGCATATTCCGTGGAAGTACTTGTCAAACAAGCACAGGGATGCAACATAGCGGCGATTGGACTGGAGTATGGTAGACAGTGTGGAACCTAGCTCATCAGATCTAAGCCTGTCTTTTAGACTCACATTACACATCTATCGTATCATTTCTCTCCATGCAATGCATGTCCTCAACCCTCACTGGCCAGGTTTCATTTTCATACATCGTCATACTGTGTACACATGCCCGATAGACTTTGGTCAACAGTGGTAACCCTAACCCTAATATTTGCCCCTGTTGATACAGCTGCATAAATTGAACTATTTAAAATAATGAGGTGTTTTTATCGTAACAGTATGGATGTAAAGAAACGCCTTTTTATTTGCTTTTATTTATTCTTATGTGCACTTTTTTTCTTACTTTTTTAATTTCTTTTATAGGAGTCCATCCAAAATTAAAAAGCCAAAACCGACATTCAGATTTCCCAAAAAGGATATTTTTCCAAAATCAAAAGAAAAGGTGAATATTTTTTGGATGATTTTTCTAACTCTTCACTTTCTAACATCACATTTACATTTTAATGCGGCACTTTTGAACTTTCTTGAATGGAACAATTTCGTTTTTTTGTTAATTCAGGGTTTTGTATTGCCTATTACATCGGTGTGACATTATTTTCTTTGTCTTAAAAAAAATAATACTCTAACGAGAAAGATATTTATTTTTGTTCGTTTGTAGATCAACACTAACTTCCACCGAATCTTCCCCCTCCCCTCAAAAATGAAATTCTACTTTTTTTTAGGTAATTGTGTGAACATACTGAAAAAAAAAGAAGAAAAACAAAAAAATTACTTTAGAATCAGTTCTGTATATAAATTTAATGTAAAATGATCCCCTATTTTCAGTCTATTCTAGTGTATTAGGGTAGTTAAAAAAACTTTTATCATTAACCCTAAGTCTGAGTGGCTGCCCATTAAGGTTAGGTTAGAAGACCATAACAAATGTTTTGAAAAATAATTTATTGTCGAAAGATAATTTATTGGATTTTTTTTTTTTTTGTTAATTGGGGAGCATGTGATACAAAAAATAGAAATAAAAAATAATATCGGCTATGAAAGAATTTAAAATGTCTTGTACAAATGAGTGTTCGAAAAGAGTTAAAAATATTGGTAAGAGAAGACAATACAAAACAGATTAATCAAAACAAAATTGCTCCAGTCAAGAAAATTCAATCGCATTTTCAATTCTTGATTTAAAAATTTGCAATTTGATTGATTTCTAAATTGATTTTGGGCAAATGTATATGACCTCCATCTCCACTTAAATTCTTTTTACTCAATTTAATTAAAAAAATGTTTTTATTATTATTTATTAAGCACAACATTCTCAGATAATGAAAGAAAAAAAATACATGTCACATTTTTAAACAGGAAGAGTCAGCCTTCTATGCAAGTTCATTGTAAAATGATTGCTCTACTTTATTTTTTGACTGGAGTTTAACAAAAATATTTAAGAGGAGGAGGGAGGGGCATTTTATGTTAAACTTATGTCAAACTGCCCCTAAATTTCTAAAAATTGAACAGTAGATTAAAAAAAAAACATTTTATTGTCTGAAAAGTTTGTGCTTAGATCCAAAGATTTAAACAAATTAGATTAAAAAAATTAGAACTTGTCATATGCATTTGCCTGACTTTTTAAAAATATTTTGTCTCTCAAACTGATCTTAGTTAACATTTTATCAATCTGTTATTTATATCGAAACCTGAAAAACATTCTATTGAATGAGTTCAATTGATATATTTTTATTGAAATATCCACTTCCACATAAAAACGATTTAATGTCATGGTAGCATAAAACTATATTACTTAATAAAATAAAAATGATGAATGCAAATTCAATTCAATTAATTTGACAAAAAATAAAACAAGCTTGCTTCAGTTGCCATGTAGGGAAAGGGGGTCATAATTTTTTTCTTATGTACTAATGAGTCACTGTTATCAAGGCCCAAAGGCCACTCGAGTATAAGCGTTAATGAATGTCAAGTGGGCAGTGAGACAACACCTTGAAGATTGGTGACAATGGTTAAAACTGGGCAGAATTTGATTATTTAAGAGGACGGCTCAACAAGAATTTCTTAATATTGAACTTGAAAACAACCATGTTGTAGTCAGCTATGAAGCAGCCCCGTGATATTGTGTTCTACAGACAGTTCTTTGGAAAGAAACTTTGCTCATGGAAGTTCCATTTAGTTTTAGGTACACAGAGGAAGAAAAGAAAATTATTTACAGTGGTTGTAGCTAGACGTGTTTTTGCACACAGAAGAGGATACAGTGGCCCATCACCTGTTTAATTTCGCCTTGAATTGCTGCATCGTTGGCGCATTTACTACATCTCCTGGAAGCCGATTCCACGATACAGAGATCTTGATTGAGAAAGCGTCCCTTCTCTGGTTCAATCGAAATCGGCGGTGAAACAGTTTCTGGTAATGCTTGTGTAAATCTCTTTACGGTGCAGGAGTGAATAGTAGGTCCCATCAGAGATCATTAATGCCTATTGAGGAGATTGTAGACCAAAATGAGATCACCACGTAAACGTCGCCGCTCAAAGTAGAAAAGGTTAAGCTTCTCAAATCGTCTATCGTAGGGCAGATCCTGTAGTCTCTGCATGATCGTTGAACTCTCTCCAGGTGCTGGATATCACGTATTAGATATGAGGCGGAGGCATGGACACCATACTCTAACAATGGTTACACAAAGGAGACATAAGGTGACAGAAATATTTTAGGAGTGAGTTTGCAGGAGTATTGAATGAGAAATAGTGCTCCTTGCTTTGTTTGCAGCCTGAATGCAATGTTTAGGTGGTTTGAAAGACTAAAATGCCAAGATCTTTTGTTTCATTCACCTCTTTGACCAGAACTGTGTCACTGCTGAAAGTAAGAACCGAGTCGGAAAGAAAACTCACTGCAATATGGCAGCATTTATCGACATTGGGGTATAAGTCCCCTTTAATGATAATTGCCAGAATATATATGACTAATTATCCCAAATCAAAATAATATTTTCATTATATCTAAAACTTTTAAATGTGGCCGCATAGATCTTTGCAAAATGTAAACAATGAGATCAAATTTATTTGGGTAGCGCAATTAGCCATCGAATTATGACTGTTCAAAGTTCGCTGGAAATTAGAAAATTTGTCGTCTTGTGCACTATTGGTCCAGAAGCCAAATTTCAGTGTATACTTAAAAATGCAGGCTTTGAACAAGTGAAAAGTCATTAGAAATGTAATGTCATCTTGTGGCAAATGAAAATTAATCATAATTCAAAACAATAATTATTAGATCAAGCCAGTCTAAACATTGGGAAAAATCTCATTACCTTTTGAAGAAAATGTACAAAAATGGCACTGAAGTGTAACTTACTGTTCATATAAGATTTATTTCAACAGCTAACATATTGAATTTTCTTAATATGATTACTAGCACAGAAATTAAGGTTGATTTTTCTTTTAATAGTAAGTCAGTTAAAAAAAAATTCACTTTTGGACAATGTAAAAACAGACGGAAAGCCATTCACTAGTTTTCAACTTGTTTTTTTTGTGAAAGACAACTTAAACCCCCCCCCCCAAAAAAAAAATATTCCAGTGCATCAAGTATTAAAAACTTATTTATTTATTATTTTAAGGTCTTCTTCTCTCTAGTAAAGTAATTAAACCTAAGTTTTCTAACTTATTTTTAGAATTTATGTCCTTTTTATTATTAGTTTAGGCACTTTTCTTGGTAGCTACTCAGATCTTGGCCTTTTGGCTAAGATCAAAGTGTAGTATCTGTTCCGATGGATACTGCACCCCATACTGGTGTTGTCTTGGCCTTCGGGTCTTGATTTACGCCGGTCAATGGGTCTGTCCTGTGCAGTTCTGGGAGGTCCACCTTCCCAGGCTTTGCCTCCCCTCTTTGGGGAGGAGTAAGTTTATTGCTTACTGCCTGAGGCGCCCCTACCGGGGAATGCCGACGGAGCTGCCCAGGTAATTTTTAATGGCCAGAGTGCTCACCTTCTCGGGCGCTGGCTTTTCAAGTCCCACTTTCCCGACCCGACCTTGGGTCACATCTTACCTTTGTGGGAGTAAGATAAAACTGACCTTGTGCCTAACCTCCTGGAGAGGAGGTAAATAAATACTCAGATATTTATATCTCAAATGTTATTAATTTTTGGGTGTCTCCCTACATAATTTTTTCTTTGTTAGAAGTTGAAATGGGGAAAATAAATTAAAAAACATCATGGCAGACTCTCTCTCTCTCTCTCTGGAGAGCTTTGTCACATGATTGGGAACAGAATTTCCACTCGAGAGGGTAGGAGGAGGGTGTTTATTCCGTTGTCAACAAGTGTAGAATAGCAGGTCATATTGAAGTACTTAAAGGCATCTTCAAGGCTTTTTTTTTTTTACAGGGAGGTTTCTCATGTACAGTGCCAGGTATTTCCAAATAGATACCCATCTGGTACTGGCCAAGCTCACCCTTACTTAACTTTGGTAATCTATTGAGAACCGGTGTGTCAACATGATTATGCCGTATTTCCAAATAGGCATAACCTATATAATAAAAGTTACCGTACGTGTGTCTGGCTCACTTCAATAATCATGTATGCAAATTTATTTTCATGAGCAAAGAAAGGAAGGCTTAATCTTAACTGATAATAAGAAAGAAAAAAAGAAAGAAATAATCACATATGCAAATTTAATTTATGAGCAAAGAAAAGGTTTAATCTTAATAACTGAAAAAAAATATTCTCTTAATATTTTTGTGACTAAAATAGGAATTAATCTGATGCTTTATTTAAAAATTCGAGAGAGATAGAGAGAGTAGATTCATTTATTTTTTGAGTAAAACTTATTGCCATGCATTTTTTTCTTTTTTGTGTATTTGTCTTTTAAGTAAGACTAGCAAGGCTACCCGGCATTGCCCGGGGCCATAAAAAAAACAAAAACAGCCCTAATGTAGCGTGTATGTTTAGTTTATAAAAATAACTCCTGCCTCCAAACAGGTAAGCTGTCTAACTCTGCCCTCGTGGGGAGGTAAGAAATTATTACAATGTTTTATTACATCTGGAAAGTCAAATGAACAAAACAAATTAATATTACAACTCTGCTCTCGTGTAGAGGCAACAGATTTGATTCGGTTCAAATTGTGTGGAAGCACAATTTGTGTGTTACTTTGATTTGAGTTTGCCATTAAAACGTTTTCTGAATAAAGAAAAGCAATATTTGTTGGAAAGATAATGTGTAGTATTTTCTCTTCTTTATAAAAAATGAAATGAAATATTTAAAAAAGGAACCGTTGAGTTTGTCACAAAGAAAGTTGTACACAAATTAGGATTTATTTGCTCTGCCCACCCATTACGGTTAATGTAAAAAGAACAAAATTAAATAAAAAGAAGACACAAATGTTTGAGTGTTAACATTTCTAAATCGTGTGCGGACACGATTGGAAAACTTTTTAGTGTAACCTCCCCCCTACACACACACACAAACTATGACAAAAATTAAATATAAATGGTATAACTTTAACGTGTATGTTTATTTTTTGAAAATCACACCAGTCTTCAAATCGTTAAGCTGTCTAATTTAAGGTTGCCTCAGTCTAGAAAGATTTCTCATTTACTGACCTTGATTCGTCATATAAAAATGCAGAAATTTTTTTTTTAATTGCAAGTTTTTTTTGGCGAGTGAAGTGTCAGTGTTTTGTTTATATAATGAAGAAATGTCACTATTAACTTTGCTTGTTAACTTCCGGTGTGATGTCTCTGTATGTGCGGTGTGCTAAGTGAAAAAAACTAAAAATTTGTCATTGTCTACCAAGGCTGTATCTGCCAAGAGAAGCAGAGGGAATGAGTCTCTCAGAAATTGACCATCAACATCGAGCCTCTATTGTGAGCACCGGCCAATATCTGATGAGCTCCCAGAACCCAAACCTTATGATGGTATGCCAACACCAAGACAGGACTGTCTTACAAGTGAGGCAGAAACGAACAACAAGCCTGCCACGGAAATAACCCGGAAGAGCCGCCAGAAATACACCAAGACCTTCCATTGCAGAAAACTGGAAGAATGGGCCAACCAACAACGTGCTAAGTATTTCCTAGATGAACCATCCCAGGAATATATAGATAAGGAAGGCTCTGTAGACTGGCTGAAAAGAGAATCGCTCCACTATGATCAGGAGAGAATGATAATGGCTGCCCAAGATCGAGGCTTAATGACCGATGCTTTTTAAAAAGATGAGTGGTCTCAGCAAGTGCAGGTTCTGCCACACAGAAGTGGAGAGTATGAGCCATCTGACATCCAGTTGTAAAGTTCTGCTGGGAGATGGCTACTATACAATGTGATACAACAGAGTGTGTAAATATCTTCACTGAACTATATGTAAAAAGTTGAATATCCAATGTAGCAGCAAGTCCTGGGAGCATATACCAGAAAGAATGGTTGGAAATAAGTTATACACCATCCACTATGACTATGCAATCCCTACAGCTACATATCTAGAAAATGGAGCTGTTAAACCTGACATAGTTATCTGGGACAAAAGGGAGAAAGTAGCAACCCTAGTTGAAGTCAGTGTCCCTAATGATGCTGGCTTAAACGGAGCAGAAAGGGAAACGATTACGAAATACCAAGGTCTTATGTACGACATGAAAAGAAACTGGAATCTAAAGTAGATCTCCATCATTCCAGTAATTATAGCAGCAACCGGACTAATGAAGAAGAATTTCAAAACCTACCTGGCGAATATACCCGATGAACCAAGTGCAAGAGAGATACAAACAATTGGGCTTCAAGAGGGCGGTTATAATCTTAAAAAGATCTCTCGGCTGGAATGTCTGAAATAGCGGTGAATGTCTGGCATCCGATAGTGCCCCCATCCCTAGAAAAAACAAAAATATAAGAAAATTTAAAAAAAGAGAGAAACTTATATAATAGATTTAACTGCCATTTTTGTTTTGTTTGGGGTTTTTTTTTTGGGGGGGGGGGGGGGGGGTCCTTTTGGGTTTTTTTTTGTTTTGTTTGGGGGTTTTTTTTGGGGGGGGGTTGTTGTTTTGTTTATGGTTTTTTTTTGGGGGGGAGGGGTAAGTTTAACTCGATAAGTTGTTTAGAGTTTTACAGTAAGATTTACCTCGTTTGTGACAACAGTAGGAAATCAATTGTTACTGATAAAAATAAATTACTTAGTACTCCCCCGGCAACGCCGGATAGCCCTGCTAGTAATAAATAAATAACACTAAAATACATTTTTCTTTAAAATAGTGAAATTAAAATTTGGTAATTTATGTTAGAATAATCTTTTTTGTTAAAAGAAAAAGAAATTCTTCGATCTGTAATGCTATCCTAGCAAAACTACCAATCTGTATTGTTTTTTTGTTTTTGCTCTTTGTATTGGCAGATTCTGTTTCTTCCATTAATCTCTGTAAGTACAATAAGCACCAATGCAGCACACCCACACTTTCATCATTTCCATTCATTAAATTAGAAAATTTGTTGTTTTTCTTTTATTTGATAGTATCACTCTATTTATTTGCTGTAACTACCTGGCGTTGCCCAGGATGCAGTGAAATCATTTTAGTTTTTAATTTTTATTTGTTTGCACATGTTTTAAACTTATAAACAGAAAGAGAAATAAAATTTTAGTTATAAGGGAGACAACCCTTTTTATATTCTTCAATAAAAAAAAGAAGTTATTCCTCTTGACATTTTTTTTTTTTTTTTTTTCCGGTTACAATTGAAAAATGTTTCCATACTACCAGTTGTCCAACCGGGACTACATCATTTTTAAATAAACTGTAGCGAAATGTGTTATAGTGAACGTGGCACAACAACAAAACCTGAAAATTGGCTGGTCAGAATCAAAGTTAGATATGTCCGCTCAAATGCTATTTAGGTCCAACTTTTGAAATCTTACAAGATAACTTTATATGTTAGATTTATTATTATTTTTATTATTCCTTTCATTCGTTTGTTTTTGATAATAAGTCAACGCCATTCTATACTACAGACCACTTCATGGTGCAGCTGCAAAGCATAACTGGAGGCCTATTCAAAAATGTTTGATTTTCAGAATTTTTTTTACGGAAATTAATCAACTATATTTTAAAATACATAGAATAACATTCTGACCCATACCTAAGAATGTGTTGAAAGCTAAATAAATGAAAATACATATTTTTGTTGTGGAAACTGATAAGTATTCAACAAAGCAAAGAGATAATTCAGATGTCTCGTAAAAGATATGATCCACATACATACCAGTCGGTATTTATCCATAACAATCATTCCGACAGAGAGTAGGCCATTGTGATTACTTCTAGCCTTTCTCTCTCGGTCTGAGGTACGGTTCTGTGCAGTTCTAGCAGGTCTGCCCTCTCAGGTTTTACCTTCCCGTGCTTTGAGAAGGGATTAGTTTATTGCTAATTGCCTGAGGTGCCCCTATCGGGGAATGCCGACAAGGCTGCCCAGGCATTTTTTGTAGGCCAGAGTGCTCTACCTATTGGGGCTTGCTTTTCAATCCCCCACCTTCTGAGAAGGAGGGGGCTTGCTTTTCAATCCCCCACCTTCTGAGAAGGAGGGGGCTTGCTTTTCAATCCCCCACCTTCTGAGAAGGAGATAAATAATCACATACATATTTTTTTTATTTATTCATCTTTCAATGCATCTTTTTATCCTCAGCTATGGCTCAAAATGTTATTCTATGTATTTTATTAAAATTAAGTCAACTATATTTGAAAATAGATAGAAATAACATTCTGACCGATACCTAAGGAAAAGATGTGTTGAAAAATAAATAAATGAAAATATGCATGTGGATAATTCAGGACCGGCGGGACAGTTATAAAAGTGTGGGGTGGGGGGTGGGGGGCTCTCCTAAAAAGTGGGTGGGGGGGGTTAAACACATGCATATATAACTTCATTATTGATGACCGTAAAGTGAGGGGCTTGAGACCCCCCCCCTGCCTCCCTGGTGCCGCCGTCCATGGATATATCTCTTACCAAACATCTTAATTATCTTTGTTTTGTTGAATATTTATCAGTTTCTACAACAAAAATACATTTTCATTTATTTATCTTTCAACACTTCTTATCCTCAGCCATGGCTCAAAATGTTATTCTATGTATTTTATTTTATAGTTGACTTACTTTTCCTAAAAAATATATATGAAAATCAAACATTTTCAATAGACCTCTAATCGTGTTTCTCAGCTGAGCCATGAAGTGCCCTGTAGTATAAAATGCTGTGCCCATTAACCAAGGGTGACATAATGACATAGACTATAGCATTTAATTCAACAATGTTATTAGATTAATAAGAAGCATTTTCACATTTTTTTAGGATTAAATCATTTTAAACGGATTTCAGATTATTTTTATCAGTTAAAATTGTATTTGAAAGATAATAACCTAAAGTTAATCTAGAACAAAGTAAAATTATTATTTATTTATGGGTGGTTGTTTTATTTTACCCATTAGCATGGCGTTCTATACTACAGGCCACTTCACGGTACAGCTGAGAAGCAGGACTGGAAATCTATTGAAATGTTTGTTCTTCAGAGATTTAAAAAAAAAATTAAGTCAACTATATTTGAAAATAGATAGAAATAACATTCTGACCGATACCTAAGGAAAAGATGTGTTGAAAAATAAATAAATAAATGAAAATATGCATGTAGATAATTCAGGACCGGCGGGACAGTTATAAAAGTAGGGGGGGGTTCCTAAAAAGTGGGGGGGGGGGGCGGTTAAACACATGCATATATAACTTCATTATTGATGATCGTAAAGTGAGGGGGGTCCAAGTCAGAAAGTGGGGGGGGGCTTCAGAAATATATCTGAAAATCAAACATTTTCAATAGACCTCTAATCGTGTTTCTCAGCTGAGCCATGAAGTGCCCTGTAGTATAAAATGCCGTGCCCATTAACCAAGTGTGACATAATGACATAGACTATAGCATTTAATTCAACAATGTTATTAGATTAAATAAGAAGCATTTTTACATTTTTTTAAGGATTAAATCATTTTAAACGGATTTCAGATTATTTTTATCAGTTAAAATTGTATTTGAAAGATAATAACCTAAAGTTAATCTAGAACAAAGTAAAATTATTATTTATTTATGGGTGGTTGTTTTATTTTACCCATTAGCATGGCGTTCTATACTACAGGCCACTTCACGGTACAGCTGAGAAGCAGGACTGGAAATCTATTGAAATGTTTGTTCTTCAGAGATTTAAAAAAAAAATTAAGTCAACTATATTTGAAAATAGATAGAAATAACATTCTGACCGATACCTAAGGAAAAGATGTGTTGAAAAATAAATAAATAAATGAAAATATGCATGTAGATAATTCAGGACCGGCGGGACAGTTATAAAAGTAGGGGGGGGGGCGCTCCTAAAAAGTGGGAGGGGGGTCGGTTAAACACATGCATATATAACTTCATTATTGATGACCGTAAAGTGGGGGTGGGGGTGGGGGGGTCCAAGTCAGAAAGTGGGGGGGGGGGCTTCAGAAATATATCTGAAAATCAAACATTTTCAATAGACCTCTAATCGTGTTTCTCAGCTGAGCCATGAAGTGCCCTGTATTATAAAATGCCGTGCCCATTAACCAAGTGTGATATAATGACATAGACTATAGCATTTAATTCAACAATGTTATTAGATTAAATAAGAAGCATTTTCACATTTTTTTAAGGATTAAATCATTTTAAACGGATTTCAGATTATTTTTATCAGATGGGAACGAGATAAATAATCACATACATATTTTTATTTATTCATCTTTCAATGCGTCTTCTTATCCTCAGCTATGGCTCAAAATGTTATTCTATGTATTTTCAAATATAGGTGACTTAATTTCCTTAAAAATTCTCTGAAAATCAAACATTTGTCAATAGGCTGCCATTTGTGCTTTTCAGCTGCGCCATGAAGTAACCCTGTACTATAGAATACTATGCTTACATAGCCATCCTCTGTGCACTAAGGAAAACATTAAGCTCATTATGCACACCCATTTACTTAGTTACTCAATTCTGACTGATCTTAAATGTGAATCATCAATCTCCTAGTATTTCGGTTTTCTGACAGGTGGTACCATCTAACTATCTGGATCTGAAAGCCTTAGAGATATCTTTTAATTTTATATTTGTATCTGCAATTAGGTCTGCCACGTTTTCAGTGTTCACTTGCCCACTGAGTAAATAATATTTTTTTTTTGAGGTCCCTTTGTTTTTCACCTGCATCACATATCCAGCCCACCACAGATCCACTGAATGAGAAAATGCATGCTTACTGTCCAGGTCAACTGTTCTCAGAACTTCCTCATTTGAGACCTTCTTCCACTATTTAATACTAGCTGTATTCACTCAACATTATCCCTGTGGAGATATATTGCTGGTTGGAAATAATTTCAAATATGTTTACAATGCTTGCCTTGAAAAAAAAATTTTAAAATAACATTTGCAATATGAGGTTAGGTAATTAAAAAAAACTGTTAGTGCAGTGGTATTTTCTTTAAAAAAAAAACAAAACTATTTGTCGATGCTGCATTTCTTACAGACAGCTGTAAAACGAAAAATGTCTTTAACGAATCAAAGGGATTTAATTTTTTTTAATTTTTTAAATACCAATAAAAATAATTATTTAAATATTTTTTTTAAATACATCTGTATACATTTTAAATATATTCTTTGTTTAATTTCAGTTTTGTTTTATAAAACGATGAAAATTATTTTTTTAAATGAATTTTGTTTCTTTACGCGCTAATATATTTCAGTTATTTTATGGATCTAACCGATAATTTCCCCTAGTGACTCCAGATGGAATCAAAGGAAAATATCAATAGTGTTTTTAGATTCTTTGAAAAATTTAACTGTTCTTGAAACTTATTTGAATATTCTAAGTGCTAACATACTGATTTCTATAACATTCAAACAAATATTGACTTTCATATATATACAAACAAAAAAAACACACGCCATCCGGCAGATATTAATCTTGCTCTAAGTTTTCTTTCTAAATTTATAACTTACATTTTATATGTTTAATATAAATCTATTGTAATTTTATAAACTAATACCTTTCATTTAAATTACGTCCCTTGAAAATTAATGAACCTAATATTTAAAGAAAGGTTTTGGTAATTTATCCTTTTTTTTTATTAAATCACTTTAATTACTGTTAATATCAACTGTTGCAAATATATGAAAATAGGACAATAAAATTACAAATGAATAACACCAAACATTAATTTATTATAAATAAAAATAAATTATTAGTTTAAAATATAGTTATGCAAATTAGGCATACAAATAGCTGTGTTTGAGTCTTTGCTCTCTCCTATATATATATACAGGCTTTCAAAAGACTATTTTGTAGTATTGATTTAAATAGCTGTGAACCGTTTTGATGGAGTATAGGTGGCATAAATGAAAAAATCTCTGCATTTATTCATTTAGATAGTTTTATGATGATTCTGTAATGTCTCATACATACATGGAGTTTGATTGCACATCTCTTGTACATAGATTATACAGCTTTCCATATCACAGAGACATACTGAAGTCGCTATAGCGTTGTACATTTTACATTTGTTAGGTGGATACACAAGCCACCTATTAATACTTTAAAATATTTTTATATTTAAAAGGAGACAACTCTTTTGTACATTAAAGTTATCTCCCTTGCCAAGAGACGTTTTGAAGTATGATTAATCGGTTTGAGTTATCTGCCCCTGGATTAACCACTTACAACAAACAGGAAAATTCAATGGAGGACACTTACCGAAATCAGCTTAGTGACAGACAATTAAAACTTTTTTCATTTCATAGTAATTCTACCAGTTGTAAATTGTAAAATTATTTATTATTGTTGATCTACATAGGATAGTTTTCATCCATTTATTTCTTCATATTTCTGTCTTACCACTCACAACAACCTTACTTGGAGACATTGTGGTTCTTCCAGGGTTTAACTTTAAGCCTTCCAAATGCTGTGATGTTTTCTCCATTTTCTGTTGCAGTTCACAGCATAGTTTGTAATGTAAAACAATGGGGTGTTCTTGAATCCCCACGGTGCGTTCTCCTCGATCCCCGTGGTTCGCCCACTTCATTGACTGGATTTACTGGTCGGATTTTGGTGGTTATGTGGCAATCAAGGCTTCCATCTCCACTTCTCTCCGTCGCTGTCCTCTTCTTCCCAATAACTGCTTTTTCGAAATGAAAAAAAAAGAATTAACAAATACAATTGGACTTTAAAAATGTCTTTAGGGTTTTATTTATTCATCAGGGTATACGCATAAAACAAGTACACACATAAAACAACTACTGGAAGGAGGAGAAAGCAGTTATTCAAATGCTCAAAACTGCATTCTCTGGTGGCACAGAGAGAACCAATTCTCTCTACTAATTTGCTACATCCACTTATTGTGCCAGTGATGTCACAGCCAGGACATGTAGCTTTCTTCTAATCTTAAATGGAAAATTCCACTCTACCTAATACTTAACCCTACGTTGAAATTTATCGTACTAATCCTATTCTCACACACGTGTCTCTAATATTGTTACAGTAATAGAGACCGCTGATCTAGGGAGTCTTCCTCAATATGAACATGCTCTGTGGTTATAGTTTGGAAAAGCACTTCTGTCTTTCTCATATTGATCTGTTAGCCGAATAAATGGCAGACTTGCCAAAGACTGCGATTATTGCCTGGATATCACCCAGTGTTTGTGCCACAAGGGCAGTATCATCTGTGGGCATGAGCTCTTTTATCCGATGCAGAAAAGGTCCAAGTATCAAGCAAAGATTTTTTTATGTGTTTTTTTTTTAATAGAACCTTTTCTCTATTGTTTCGGCAGCATTTTAATATATTAATACAACTTCCATACTTTCTGTTGATCCATTTAATAAGTCACGTTTATTGGATGTTTTATTTTTGAAACTCGATCTAAATGCTATTCTGAATCTTTGAATCTTTATACACTATAGCTCTATTTTCCATGTAAAAAATATTGAGCTTTCCTGTCTTCATTGCAAGTTGAACATAATGTGTTCAAAATTTGTTTTTTTATAATTTATTATCGCATATATCTATATAATAAAAGTGAACGTACATGTGTTTGCCTTATTTCAATAATCAAACACGCAAATTTAATTTTTATGGGCAAAGAAAAGAAGGCTTATTCTGAATAACTGATAATAAAAAAAAATAATGGAAAGAATTTCTTTCACTTTTAATAGACCCGAAAAAAGTATTTCCTTAATATTTTTGTGACTAAAATACAAATTAATTTATGGGCACACAGATGTTTTATTTACAGATTCAGGGGGCAAGAGAGCAGATTAGTTTATTTTTTTAAAGTACACCCTATCTTGCATATTTTTTTTTTTTTTTGTAAAACTTTCCTTTTTTGTTGTTATTTTTACCTCAATTAGTTGTTTCGCTTCTTACAGTAAAATTTACCTCGCGTGTGACAACAGTAGGAAATTGTTATTGATAAAAATAAATTACTTACTACTCTCCCGGGCAACGCCAGGTAGCCCTGCTAGTATAAAATAAAAACTTATCAAAAATGTTTTTTTTTTCAGAAACCAAACCGAGTACACATAAAGGGTTCGATATATTTTCAGATGGAACTTTATAAACAAATTAATTCAATTTATATGAACACTTTACTGCAACTTCATGCTTTTCCAATCTTGTACATTTGTATCTTACAATAATTTGAAGCGTATTTAAAAAAAAAAATTTAAAAAACGTAACTGAAAATCACTGGAAGTGACCATTATATATATATTCTATGTTCAACACATATATAGAAGTTCTATTATTTTATATAGAAGTTCTATTATTTTATATAGAAGTTCTATTATTTTATATAGAAGTTCTATTATTTTATATAGAAGTTCTATTATTTTATATAAAAGTTCTATTATTTTATATAAAAGTTCTATTATTTTATATAGAAGTTCTATTATTTTATATAGAAGTTCTATTATTTTATATAGAAGTTCTTCACATAAAGAATTACACCAAAATGCACTCTGTAGTTTTAAGATTAAGCTTGAACATACAAAAAAATAGAATGTTCACTTTTTCTATGTATTAAGACAAGAAAAATACCCGTCCCAGGATGAGTAAAACAAATTCCCCCCGAACAGAACAGTTTTGCACCACTTTTATGTCCCCTTAGGAAGAGTAAAATCAAGATATAATGATATTAAACCTTATGTCTAGAATCCTTATTCTAATTTTGATCAAATCCATTCCATGATTTTTATTCTAGAAGATGTCTAAAATTTAAGGCTTAATCTTAAAGGGTCTTAAGAAGAAATTGAAATTCAGGGAATCTTGCTTAATTGGTGTCTAATGACTATGGATTAAATTTAGTGCAAATCTGGTATATTTGAATTTTGAAATAGGAGGTTGTGCCCATATTATGCCCACTAAAAACCCTTTAAAATACTCCAAAGAAACTGAAATTTGGGGAATTTTTTATATTTTTTTTTTACATATTTCACCCCAAACAAGGCAGGCCACCACTGTGGACATAAGGGGCTACTGAGAATTAGGGTGTAGGTTTTGGGTGTCATCCTAAGTTGGGAGCTGTGTAGCAAGATGTCTGTTTACATTAGTTTTAAACCTCTGCATGTCGGAACAGTCAAGAGAGCAGGGGGGAGTTCCAGAGGTCGGCAGTACGAGGAAAGAAGCTATTGGAGTAGAAGGCTCTCCGGCGTCTGGAGACCTCCACAGTGAATGGATGGGATTTAGTTGATTGTCGAGTTGGTCTAGTGTATTTACGTCGAGGGGACACCAGAGCAGCCAGTTCATCGGAATATTTATTACTCAATGTCTAATACCTATTGTTAAAAGTTCACAGAAATCGGTGTTATCTGAGTTATCCTGACGGGCTTGCATCTCAATTTTACCCGCCTAAATTAAACTAAATATAGCTCATGTTATATATTTACTTATTGTCTTAACTTTTTCCCTTCAGATTTTCTTATGCAAAGGAAGGAATAGGGGGTTTAAGCCCTTTGTGAAAATTCAAATACCTCTGATTTTTGTGAAATTTTAACAATAGGTATTAGACATTAATTAATAAATATTCCCCAAATTTCAGTTTGATTGGGGTATATTGTCACAACCTCTTATTTGAGAATTCAAATATATCAGATTTGTATTGAATTTGATCTGTAGTCATTTGACACCAATGAAGTAAGTTTCCTTGAATTTCAATTTTTTCTTAAAGAATAGACATTTTCTAGAATAAAAATCATGTAATGAATTTTCATCAAAGTAAGAATGAGGATTCTAGACATAAGGTTTTATATCATTATATCTTGATTTTAATCTTATAAGGGGATATAAAAGTGGTGCAAAACTGTTCTGTTTGGGAAATTAATTTACATATCCTAGGACGAGTATTTTTCTAGTTAACTTCATATATGTTAAAGATTTTATTTAGTCAAAACAACAATGTATTTAAAAAAAAAAAAAAATTTTTAGTATTAAAAAAGAAAATGTCTGTAATATTATTTTTAGTTATATACTTCCCAGGAAATGTATAATTATTTGTTTTACTTAGATATTTTTTAATATTTGTTTTCCATTTCCAAAATAACTAGAATAATTATTTTCTGTTAATTTTCCAAGCGATGGCGATTTTGCCTTCAAAATTCAAGAGTTATTTTTAAAAACTTCTTTTTAAATATAATATAATAATCGAGTGGCAGGTGGAGGTAAATGTACAACTCTCTCATTTACTAAACCAGCTCTCCGTTCTTCCCAAGAATTTTATGAATTGAGCTGATATATTAATCTTTGAAATAAATTTTTTTTTTTTTTTACTAATGAGTCATGACTCATCAAGATCAAAATCTACTTGAAGATAAGGGTTAATGAGATGGATAGATTGACAATTTAATAATGATGAATATTATGAAAGGATTGAAAATACCGCACACTCAAAATAACAGCCGACCCAGAAAACAGGAATTCTCTCCCTTTTGTGAGAAACATTGATCATGGAATGTGAAGACTAAATGACAAAATAAGAGGGAAGCAAGAGTTATGAGGCTGTCAAAAGTAAACCCGAGGTTTACTTTCTAGTCTCCGTCAGTATAGATGGCCGTTGGCTCTCATGAAGCTCATCCGCTCTTTGCCAGCTCTTGGTTTTAGTGTTACTAGGTGTCTACACACCCACCACACTGGACAATCCAAAGCCGGCAGATTGGAATGCAAGTTTAGTTGCCGACAGCCTAATCATCATCATTGGTTTACCGTTCGTTTTACATGCTAACATGTGTTGGTCGGCTCTTAGAAATTAATTTCCAAATTAATTTCTCTCTGACCAGGCCTTTATTTCACCCTCTTTCTCTCAAGTCCATTCTTATCACTTTCTCCTATGTTTTTCTTGGCCTTCTCCTGTGAACTGACCCTGCTACCTCAACTGTTCTACATCTACTAACCCAAGGACAAGTGAAGCTCTCTTTAACCTTGGTAAGCAATCATTAAGAGATGATGTCTCGATAAAAGCACCTTAGTCGGTAAGTGTCAGCAAGGGCATCTAACCTATAAAAATCTTGCCTCGACTAAGGAAATGACTTAAAAAAAAAAAAATCGGTTTCCTTGAACGGGTAGTAGTGTCTGCGTGGTCCTCGTAGCAGGTAAGAAAGTAGATCAGAAACTGTCGCTCATTTTCGTTGGCTTGAAAACGTCTTTCTTGTCTGATTAGTTTGTGAATATTTCCTTTTCAGGATGAGAAAAAAGAAAAAGAAGGAAAGAAAGAAGAGAAGAAGAAAGATGAAAAAGAAGCCAAAAGAGTGAAACATAAACTTAAGGACAAGAAGAAATCCAAACACCAAGACTTTCACATGAATCCTTCAGGTTTGAAACTTTTGATTTACCATTTTCGGCAGACGTATACCCCTCCTCCGCCTCCTCCTCCTCCTCCCCCTCCTCCTCCTCCTCCCCCTCCTCCAATCTTTATGTTCTTTTGAAAACTCCTCATTCAATTTTTCGAAGAGATTTCAGTTTTCTATGTCAGTTTAATGTAAGATGATCCCTCCTGCTCAGAATTCCGAAAAGCTATTTGTAAACGAAATCTTTTGGTCAAAAATAAGTTGAAAAAAATAACAAACATAGGGCCATTTTACTTTAAATTTACAAAAAGAAAAACTGAACTTCTTGATAAAAATTGAACAAGTAATTCTTTTATGTAATCTGAAAATATGCCTCTTAATCAATATTATGCAGAATTATTTTATAAATTCAATAAAAATGTTTTTATCTCTATAAATGGAGTATGCTTGTATGACGAATGCATTGTATGCATCTGTGACAGGTTCGAAAAAGCGAAATAAGTTTGTGGTGTGCAAAACCACTGCCTTTCCTTCTCTTCTCGTTTTGATTCTGTCTTTTCTTTTTCTTTCCTTTTCTTTTCCTTTTTTTTGTTTTGCTTTTCTTTTTGTTTTGCTTTTCTTTTTTCTTTGCTTTTCCTTTTTTTTGATTCTGTCTTTTCTTTTTCTTTCCTTTTCTTTTCCTTTTTTTCTTTTCCTTTTTTTCTTTTCCTTTTTTTCTTTTCCTTTTTTTTTGTTTTGCTTTTCTTTTTGTTTTGCTTTTCTTTTTGTTTTGCTTTTCTTTTTTCTTTGCTTTTCCTTTTTCTTTTCTTTCCTTTTTCTTTCCTTTCCCTGTTTCTTTTCTTTTCTTTTTTTACTCTTCTTTTTTCTTTTCTTTTCTTTTTTTACTTTTCCTATTTCTTTCCTTTTTATTTTCTTCACTTTATTTTCTGTCAATAAAAGCTATGCTTAAATAAAAGTGGAAATGGGAACTACAGAAAACAATGGTCTACAACTACATTCACATAAACACGTCAGATGACAAGATTACAATTAATATTACTTCCCAAGCAATTTCACAAAACAAGTCTGGGAGCCGATCTATTTACATAAAAACAACAAGTTTGTTGATCAAGGTTCGGTTTCAGGGTTTCAAGCACATGATGCAGAGGCCAATGATGAAATAACCAACATCATCAGAACCCAAAAGGAACCTCTGTTAGAATGGTTACCCACACTATAAGTAAAGTAGAGTGATCTGCCTTGTGTCAGGTAGGACAGTTATCTGCTCCTAGCAGATAACTATATATAGAACATGGTGGCAGCCATTTGCAATCTTAGGATACACATGTGAAAACGTTCCCCGAGATAATAGATGTTATACATGGCGCTATGAACAGGATAAACTTCGAAAGTTATCAATTTGAAATCGTATCCTTTAGTCATTTTCCACCAAGCATAATGGACCAACAAAGAGTAGAAATTCAACAGATTGGTTTGCCTAGGGACAACAGAAAAGTCGTCCCATCACTTGCATAACACTGTGCATCACCTTGCATTCTCCAACGTGCAACAGTTGGGCCAGGAGCAACGGCCCCGGTAAATCGAGACCCCTGCGACTCCACGATACATTGGACCCTGTGGAGGGTGGGAAAAGACTTAACACCCTAATGGATCGGAGAGATTATCCAGCGGTTAAGCTGATATGTCATCATTGTGGATTGACGAGGCGCTTAAAGAAAGTATGCTAGAAGCTTGCAACATCCAGAACGGAAGCTCCGAGCAAAGCGTCAAGAAGTGAGTCAGTCATGTTTACTAACGGTATTTCAGGTAGTTGTCCAGCTTACAAAACCAACAGAGGTGACAAGACGTAGTCGAACACGATATCCCACCTGGGACGGGGGACAGTTTCAGATATACTCCCCGGAACCACCTCTGTAGGTGACAGTGGAAGTAAACATGATGCCTAGAACTCATGCTACATTCGGACACGTACCGAAGAGTCCAATAATCCATCATAGCCGTCACATCCTCGCCTTTGCAGACACCAGAGCCCAGACTTGCTCGAGTGGATCCGAGATTCAAAAAATCCTTGGATACTCAGACAGGTACCTTATGCCAACTACCCACCGAAGATGGAGAATAACTGACAGCAAGTTGCATGTCAAAGGCGTCTTATTCCTACACATAAAAGTTGGATCAAGAGAAACACAACAGGTGGTGTATGTGTCAGACAACACATCTGGCTTTTATTTGTCACAAACCGCTCTGAAAGATTTGGGTTTGTTGCCCTTTAAAGTTTCTAAACTCGCGATTACAGAGCAGCTCGTCAAGGGAGGCAAATGAAACGGCCCCATGTAGGACATCTGTTCCATCAAAACCGAATACTATCCCATTCCAGCCAACAGACACCAACTTGAACCGTTCATAGTGGCAATATATGCCCACACCAACCATTACAAACTATGGTAGGCAAACCATTGGATATCACATTCGTCCCCGGCACCATACTAACAGCAGTTCACATACCAAAACCGGTCCCCCATCATTGGAAGAAGGTGAAAGAAGATCTTGACTGGGATGTTGCACTGGGTATAAGAAGTGGCTACACTGACTACCTGGTGTTCTAGGATGGTGGTCACACCAAAAAAAGACAGGTCTCCAAGACGCATGGTGGACCTACGAAATTCAACCAGGTCTCTGGGATACCTCCCCACACTGGGATACCTCCCCACACCAAAAAAACAGAATAAATACCACAGCCTACTGCTCTCCAGCGGCATGGGACGCTATCACATTCATTACTGAGTGGGTCAGATACTGGTATTGTCGAGCCACTCAAAAAATTCCATGGATCAAGGGACGGATATACCTGTCAGCTTGACAACATTACAGTAGATATGACATGGAAAACTCGGTGCATAGGTGACAGCCTTCTATAGGACGATTCGATAGTCCCCGTTCAGGCACACAGTCAACTACATCAGCCACTGTGCAGATAAGAGTATTGTGTGTAACCCTGACAAGTTCCATTTCATTGAAAAAGAGGTGGAATTTGCTGAGTTTCTTATCACTGCTGAGGTTGTTAAACTCCCCCTCCCCCCCCAAAAAAGATGACAAAAGCTATTCTTCACTTCCCTACACCTACGAATATCACCAGCGTGAATCAGGTGTCATATGCCCTTTCACAAACTGAAGTGATGGCCCCCTTATGGGAGCTATTACGGACGAAGAACCGATTGGAATGCCTATTTCAAGAGACAAAGAGAGTGATCGTAAAGAAAATTGAGAATGGGGTTAAAACATTCGAAATCAACAGATTATAGTAAAACAGGAATTACATATTTCTTGTTTCAGAAACATTGCAAATGCCCCGGTTAAGCAAACATGAGTTGCGGGAAAGGTCACTGGAAGTTCATTCTGGATCGTGATTTACCAATGACGCAGAATTGCGTTACGCAGCAGTGGAAAGAGAAGCCTTGGCCCTTATTTATGGGTTAGGGTCCTGTCGTATGTTCGTACTCGGACGCCCAGATTTGCTGGCAACAGTGGACCACCAACCATGATAAAAATATTTTCTGATCAGGCTCTAGAAACATTAAAAACCCTTGTCTCTTAAACTTCAAAGAACGAAGCCTGGTGTACAAATTTCAGATAAGACATCACCCCACAAAACAATGCAGTACCTGATTTTGCTCCCCGATACCCACTAGGTATGTTAAAGAGCCCGTTCCAAATGATAGATACTAAGGTCAAAGCTGCCTTCACATCAATGTACAACAGCGACTCCAAGCTAAAGGCGATAACATGGGAACAGATTGTGGCTGCTGCAGCCACAGATGAAGAATGTTGGACCTTAGCAGACCTGATGCAAAAAGGTTTCTCTGAGTCATGCAACGACCTCCCATCATAGCTCATGTTTTCTGGCCCATGCATGAGAGATTATACTGCCTGGGGGACAAAGGCGACAATATTTTAATACCTCAACAATTTTGAGCAGAGGTACTCGAGTCACTTCATTCCGCACATCAAGGTGTAAACGACATGCTTGCAAACCCAAGACAACGGTTGTTCTGGCCAGGGCTGAGTGCTAGCGTCAGCCAGATCAGATCCCAGTGTCGCACTTGCAACACGATTGTGCCGTATCAGCCGAAGGAACCCTTGATGTCACCAGTAGACCCGGGATTTCCATTTCAACAAGTTGTAGTGGACTTTGTCGACATAGAGGGCAAACAGTACTTGATATACGTTGGTCGGTATACTGGATGGATGGAGGTGGCCCTAATGCCATTGGGGAAGGCCCAAACCGTCTGACACGATAAGAACATGGTGCACCAGAAAGATGAGCCGCCATTTGAGTTCCCAGAGTACAACTCCTTTCTGAAGAACTGGGAGATATGGAAACGAATGTCATCAGCGTACTACCCTCAAAGCAATGGGCATGCAGAAGTAGCGGTAAAGACAGCTAAGCGTAGTATACTCGCCGACAATACAGATAACTGCAGACGCCTATGGCATGATCGTATAGCCCAGGCACTGCTGACCCATCGCAACACCCCCATTCAGGATCTTGACATGTCCCCAGCTATAATGCTGTATGGTGTGGTTATTAAAGATTACCTCCCAGTCCTACAGGATAAGTACAAAACACGGAAGGAGTGGAAAGAGATAGGTGAACTAAGGGAGATTACGATGGCCAAAAGGCACATGCGGAATGAACAGTTCTACAACAAGCATTGCCGTTCACTTTGGGAACTAAAAGTCGGAGATTTCGTCCAGATCCAGAACAAAGATCATTACCACCATCATCAATAGAGAAAGACGGGGAGGGTCGTAGAAACAGGTGGCAACCGACAGTACCAGGTGCGTGTGGATGGGAGCAATCGGGTAACGCAACGGAACCGTCGCTTCATCCAGAAGATCTACCCAATTGTTGATTGCCCACATTTCTCCACACCAGAAAACCTCAGACTCTTCAATAAATTCTGGACTCCGCTGCAACAAGCTCCTGATGAGGCTATGAATGTCGATGTCACATCGCATAATGAACCCGAAGAAGAACAGATAGAGGTGAACGACACCACAGAGGTAGTGGGAAGAAACACGGGGTACACACGCTCGGTCGAGCTCCTACCGTTAAGACTACCCTCATGTTGAAAGGTATGAGCACCAAGAAGTTTATTCCCACAAATGCATGGTGCATAAATGAAGAGATGACCACATCCCTTCATTCCGTGGTCACGGGAGGGAAGGGACATGTATAAGTAAAGTAGAGTGATCTGCCCTTGTTTTAATGCACACAAGACACAAAGACAACACATACAATTTTTTATTTTTAAAATGTTTTTTTTTCCATTTTTATTACAATTTGAGAAACAGCAATCTCCCATTGATAATTCATTTATGCCTTAGTTGTAAGACTGCTACACGACTGTTGTTTGTATGATTACAAACATGCTTGTGACTGACTACTATCGTCTGATGTGGACTGTTGTGTGTGTACTTGTGACTGTTGTTGTCGGTAAATTTGCAACATTTGTGTTTACCTGGCTTTTAACATAACTCATCCTTGCTGAGTAAAGCAGTTTACTCCACTTCAGGTATGTCTTCCTTTCTTGTCTTGGTCTTCCTTTCTTGTCTCGGTCTTCCTTTCTTGTCTCGGTCTTCCTTTCTTGTCTCGGTCTTTCTTCTCTGTCGTGCTTTACGTCATCCACATTTTTCACATTAATTCTGATTCGGATAGGTTTTGCGAATACCATTTGTTTATAAAATGTTAATATACTATTAGTACTACTTTGAAACCTCATTTGTTTACCAGATTCCAATTTGACCATTGTCCGTTGACTGACGTCATAAAAGAAAACAACACAAAATGTCTGTTTAAAAATGTCTAAACCGACTATTTTTTATGATTCCTAATCCTTCATCAGTAATGTATGCTAAATTACATGTCTTCCATCTCATTGTGTAATATTTTGCGTCCACTTTTACTAGTACATTTATTCTGTCTATAAAGCCTAAAACAATGCCCTTCACATCCGCCAAATTTTATAAAGAATACTTTTTTTAAATTGAGAATTCTTTTAAATTGATAAAGTGATGAATTTATGAGGAGCATAAAGAATATTTCTTTACAAAATAATTGTCCATTTTAAAAAAAAATATATTTCAAGAATATTCTCATAACATTCTAAAATGTATTTTATTTTTCTCCCTTGTAGATCCTGGCACTGCACAATCTTCAGCAATGATATGCGAAAAGCCCGTTTTTGGTGTTCCTTTAGCTGTCGCTGTAGAACGAAGCAAGTGTCACGATGGAATAGAACTGCCAGCCATATTTCGCGAATGTATTGACTATATTGAAGAGCATGGTAAATATTGATTACGCTTTTTATTTGCTTAGAATTTTTGAAAATTTGGTCAATAGTTTTACGACTTATGAGTGTGATAACTAACCAAGTCTAATGATTTTTAATATATTTATTCAAACAACTTCTTAGCATAAACATTTTTTTTATTTAAAAATCGAGCAAAAAGCCATTATAAACCACAAATAAAATGCAAATATTTTTTATTAAATTTTCTTTTTAACTTTAATTTTTAATTTTAATAAAAAAATATTTGCATCTTTTTGTTTGTGTCTTTTTGCTGGATTTTCAAATTTAAAATTTAACAAATGGTTGAAAAGAATTTTTTTTTCATTTTAACTACATATTTTTGTTTGTTTTGTTAAGTGTTTCTATTCTGATAATATTTCTACTCCCTTGTGCAGGGTTGCAGTGTGAAGGCATCTATCGGATATCCGGAGTGAAATCAAAAGTGCAGATGCTGAAAGAAGCCTATAATGATGGAGCACCTGCTTATTTGTATGAACATGAACCGAATGTGGTTGCCAGTTTATTGAAACAGTTTCTACGAGAATTACCAGAACCTGTTTTAACGACAGCTCTTATGCCCAGATTTGAAGAAGCATCAAGTAATTATCCATTTTTACAGATTGATACTATTTTCATCCTAGTTATTTATTTTCCCGTTTCGGCCGATGTAACCTCTGACCTTCTTCAGGTGCATGTTTTCAAACTTTGGAATCTTTATGTCGAACTCGTGGAGCCTATAGGGAATTTTAAACAACCCTTTTAATGCCCAAAGAAAGATAACTCCTTTATTTTATTAAATAGTTATATTAAATGCCCAAAGAAAGATAACTCCTTTATTTTATTAAATAGTTATATTAAATGCCCAAGGAAAGATAACTCCTTCTTTATCTTAGTAAATAGTTACATTAAATGCTCAGCAAAAGGTAACTCCTTCTTTATCTTATTAAATAGTCTTATTAAATGCCCAACAAAAAATAACTCCTTCTTTATTTTATTAAATAACCAAGGAAAGTAATTCTTTCTTTTTTTTATTAAGATCCACAGAATAGATTGTTCTCGTTTCGTCACCTATGATACCTATAAATGACTTGGACGTCATACAACTAAGGTCCATTATGGGAACGGACATGTTTATCATAATATCACTGTTAAATAAGTATTTTCTGCATCATAAACCCAAACATCCATACATGTGACAAAAATTGCAGAATAAAATTTGCAAGTATTATCAAGATTTAGTTTTCTGAAAATAGAGACATTGTTTTCCCTGTGTATTTTAAGACATTGTGGATGGGCAATATTATAAAGATGTCAAAATTGCTTTCTGTTTATATTATCTATAATTATCTATTATACTAAAGCTGAGTTAATCAACATTTCTTTCACCACAGATTTGTTTTTTCTATATTTTAATCACACAAAATACATGTTAAAATAGTATTTGGTTTTGGGATTGAGTTATGTTTGAAAGAAAGAAATCCATTTTAATTGTTCTAATTACAATTTACTCATCAAGTCACCCATCTCTTACTAAGTTTGTGTCTATTGCTCTCAACCTCTCTCACTATATATTGTTGTTTGATCCCTCCCCCTCATTTGATTTTATACAGTCACTCTTGTTTCCGTCACTCATTCTCTCTGTTTATTAACAAAGATAATAAAACTAACTATAAAACAGAATATTAGAATACTCATCATCATCATTATCATCATCGTCGTCATCATCATCATCATATTCAGTTTAACGTCCATTTTACATGCTGGCATGTGTTGGACGCCTTTTAGAAATTGACTTCCAAGCTAACGTATCTCTGGACAGGTCTTTATTTATCCCTCTTTCTCTCAAGTCCATCCTAATCACTTCCTCTCATGTTTTCCTTGGCATTCCCCTGTGAACTGACTCTACTACCTCAATTGTTCTACAACTACTAACCCAAGCACTTTCATCCATTCTTTCAACGTGACCATGCCGTCAAAGTCTCCTGTTCTGCATGCATCTCCCTATACTGTCCAGATTTAATCTTCCTCTAAGCTCATCAGCTCTAAGCCTGTTATCAAAACGCACATTACACATCCATCATATCATTATCACATCATTTATCTCCATGCAACGCATGTCCATAACCCTCACTAGCCAGATTTCACTTCCATACATCATCACACTGCATACACATGCCTTGATTGACAGTGGTAATGCTCTGCTGGTTAGTAATGGCAAAAGTTTCCTGAACTAACTCCATCCACTCCTAATTCTAGCTATCACACTAGCACCTGCTCCACTCTGTGCTCCAATAGTGTAGTCAATTATAGCCAATAAGAAATATCACCACAGTATTAATACTATTTAACCAATAGCTAGAAAGAGAAAGGGAGATATAGCAAACAGAAAAACTAATTTATTTATTTTATTTCAAATATTTTACCGGCTTGTAAACTCATTTTTTCCTCATTCACACAATCTAACCCGAACTCTATGGGGTTTTTCTAAATTAGTCATGAACAAATAGAACCAATATTTATGCAATATCATCTGAAAATGTTAAAGTGATTTATGCATATTTAATTTTCCTAATAATGGGGATTATTATTATTGTACTTTCTTTGTAAATTTGCATTCAAGTCAATAAATCTTATAACTTATAAGGTTTGTTCCTCCTAATAATAGATAGAGTTGCTAATTAATTACTGGGTATTACCAACAAATCCCTTCTTAATACAGGCCATTATTAATTGGTATTTAGTATTAATTTAGGTTCTCACATGCTTTCCCCGGTCATGGACTCCAGTTGCATGTCTGTCAGGCATTTTATAGGTCTTGCCTTGGTTTATACTTATTTTAATTTGAATGTATTTTTTTTTATATAATTGTTGCTTGTGAAAATATTTAGTTTTATTCACTCTTCTTAAAAGTCATGAAGAATGCATTGAGAAGTTTTGATTCAATTTAAATAGTTAATTAAAATAAAATTTAATTGATTCAAAACAGTAATTTGAATGATTTGAATGGCTAATTAAATAAAATTTAATTGCTTTTTATTCAAATATTTGATTCAAAACATTAATGTGAATGATTTAAATTTCAATTACATTTTAAATGAACTAAATATTTTCAATATTAGTAATGCCATTCTCAATTGGAGTGAATAAATTGAATAAAAGCTATAAATTGATCAAATGATTTTAATAATACAATTTGAATCTATTTTCTTACTGATAATTTTTTTGAAAATATTTTTATTCTTTCTTTCTTAAAGCCATAAAGAATGATGTCAAATGCATTGAACAGTTTCGATCCTTGGTTGACATGTTACCCAACTGTAATCGCTTACTTCTTTCATGGATGATAGTTCATATGACACATATTATCAAAAGGGTAAGAATGATTTGAATGCTTTTAAAATTCTATCTTCTTCTCTAGCCCACGCTCTCTCTCTTTCTCTCTCTCTCTCTTTCTCTCTCTCTCTCTAATTGTTGGTTTGCAAACATGTGCAATGCTGCATATTTAGTGAGTTGCATAATTGCAATGCATACGAATGATCGGCTTGCTGTGAGTGAGAAATATTTAACTAAGAGAAAAGAAACCACACAAGAAATTGGAAATCTGCTTGGAAAAATTAGTGTTTCTTTAAACTGGGTTTTGTGCTGAGAAATGAAGCCCTTGAAAAAGTAACGTTTATTCAGATACGAGGTTCCTTGCTGTGATTATGACCCATTCAGGGTCGTACAGATTTAATTATTGGCCAGATATGGAACTCCTAGACAGTGTTTTTTTTTTATGTTCATAGATAAGGCTGGCCATTATGTTCAAGTGTTTTTTCTGGTGTGGTCCCAGTAATATCTATATATATTCCAGCAGGAGGGCAAGTTAGTTGATTTTCTTGGCATCTCATCAGAGTTGAGGTTTGTGTGCCTCTCAGAGAAAGTTGAACTCTAAGGTATTGGACTTGTGCTTTGATTTTGATTGTGCTAAGAATTCTCATTTGCAAGTCTGTTGTTCAGTAGAAGAAAAAACGAGTATCATTTTAACCTCCAAAAAATAAACCCTTGTTACTTGTTTTAAACTGAAGTTGTAATTTTATTTGGAGGGAGACAACTTCTGTTGAAGCACTGACTGAGACCATACAATTGACACTGCGACCGGTGTCGAAATTGAGCAACGACTTTTGACCGGCACAATAAGCAGAGGATCATGGCCTGTGCAGTGAACGCACACAGACAAGTTAACAAGCGACTAATGGTATCCCAGCGTAGGAAAAGGGAGGTGGTTTACTATGTGCTTGACAAATATGTATTGCAGTGTTGAAGATCATTCTAATGGTTGCAGATTTGTTGATTTTACAAATGTGTTTAATGAATGTCTAGAGTTGTTGGTTGATTAGTGCATGATGATTATGATGGGTGTCTCCCCTGGCACAGATGACTTAATCAACAAGAAGACATTCTTTTCCCAGGTTACAGAAATCCCTCAAAACTGAGTGAACTAACTTATTGGACCTTTGACAGAAATAAGGTCGGCTGTTCTCAAATGGCAATTAAACCATTAAAAGAATATCAATGAAAATATGACAATTCAAATCATTAAAAGAATATCGATGAAAATATGGCAATACAAATCATTAAAAGAATATCGATGAAAATATGACAATTCAAATCATTCAAAGAATATCGATGAAAATATGGCAATTCAAATCATTAAAAGAATATCAGTGAATATATGACAATTCAAATCATTAAAAGAATATCGATGAAGATATGACAATTCAAATCATTAAAAGAATATCGATGAAGATATGACAATTCAAATCATTAAAAGAATATCGATGAAGATATGACAATTCAAATCATTAAAAGAATATCGATGAAGATATGACAATTCAAATCATTAAAAGAATATCGATGAAGATATGACAATTCAAACCATTAAAAGAATATCGATGAAGATATGACAATTCAAACCATTAAAAGAATATCGATGAAAATATGACAATTCAAACCATTAAAAGAATATCGATGAAGATATGACAATTCAAACCATTAAAAGAATATCGATGAAAATATGACAATTCAAATCATTAAAAGAATATCGATGAAAATATGACAATTCAAATCATTAAAAGAATATCGATGAAAATATGACAATTCAAATCATTAAAAGAATATCGATGAAAATATGACAATTCAAATCATTAAAAGGATATCGATGAAAATATGACAATTCAAATCATTAAAAGAATATCGATGAAAATATGACAATTCAAATCATTAAAAGAATATCGATGAAAATATGACAATTCAAATCATTAAAAGAATATCGATGAAAATATGAAAATTCAAATCATTAAAAGAATATCGATGAAAATATGGCAATTCAAACCATTAAAAGAATATCGATGAAAATATGACAATTCAAATCATTAAAAGAATATCGATGAAAATATGACAATTCAAATCATTAAAAGAATATCGATGAAAATATGACAATTCAAATCATTAAACTCCAATCCCAATGTGATGATATATGGAAGTGAAATCTGTCCAGTGAAGGGTGAGAACATGCGTTGCATGGAGAGAAATGATATGAGAATGATATAATAGATGTGTAATGTAAGTCTTAAAGACAGGTTTTGTGCTGATAAGTTTGGAGGAAGATTAAATCTTGACAGTATAGGGAGATGTGTGTAAAACAGGAAACTTACTTGGTTTGGTCACATTGAAGGAATAAATGAGAGTTCTTGGGTTAATAAATGTAGAACAGTTGAGGTAGCAGAGTTAGTTGGTAAGTGAAGGCCAAGGAAAACTTGGGAAGAAGTCATAAGGATGCATTTGAGCGAAGGAGGGATAAATAAAGACCTGGACAGAGATAGATTAGTTCGGAAGTCAATTTCTTAAAGCCATCCAACACATGCCAGCATGTAAAACAGACATTAAATCGAAGATGATGATGATGATGATCTTGAACTGACCTTTTCTTTTTAATTATTTTCTAAAAACAAATACATTTTTCATTTTTTTTTTCTCATCAAATGCAGTACCATTACAAATAATGTTGTTTGATCAGTTGAATGAGTTAACTGATCAGTGTTACATCATCGTTGTCTATTCGGTTTAACATCCATTTTACATGCTGGCATGTGTTAGGCAGCTTTTCTAAATTGACTTCCAAACTGACCTATCTCTGGTCAGGTTAGGGTTAACCCTAACTCTGGTCAGGTCTCAGCTCTATTTATCCCTACTAACTCAGGAACTCTCAGCCATTCTTTCAACATGACCATATCATTGTTGTCTCCTGTTCTGCACACATCTCCTTACACTGTCCAGATTTAATCTTCCTCTGGGGTCATCAGATCTAAGCCACATTACACATCCATCATATCATTCTCACATCACATCTCTCATGCAATGTATGTCCTCAAGCTTCACTAATTTAAATATCGGTTGTTTTCAACTCGATAAAATTTACAAATTGTTTGCATTCTTCTTAATGTTGTTTAATTTTTTAATTCCTGATGAAATGTAAGTTTTTAATTTTGTATTTATTTTTTAGCAAAAAGAAAATAAGATGAGTCTTCAGAATGTGTCGATCGTATTAAGTCCCACAATGCAAATCAGTCATCGTGTGCTGAATGTTCTTTTCTCGCACGTAACAGACCTTTTTAATGACACCTGCATCAAAAAGTGAGTAACATATTCTTATTAAATGCCCAAGGAAAGATAACTCCTTTTTCTCTCCCCTTTTTTATGACTAAATTTAGATTTATATTCATGACTAACAGAACCCTATGGACCTCCATCTGTATAATTTACTGTTAATAATTTCTGTCAAGGGCAATACTATTAAAAAAAATGATTTCTTCCCTAAAAATAATTTTCATTGTCATCTTAATATTCTTCAAATCAATAAAACAAAAGTTACTTTTTGAAATGTATTTATTTAAAATTGTACTGTTTTAGTCGACAGGACGACATTATTTGATTTTGGAACAATTCATTTTAAAATAGGTAAAGTCGAAATTCTTTACCATAATGATATCAGATTAATCACCAATCACCATCTTTGCTGATCTGACAATCTCATTTTTTTTTTTTAATGTGTGTGAAAGGTGATAACGTACATACAAACATGAAATTTCTTAGCATATTATTATTATATAGTTTCTTCATCGGTTCTTTTTTATTCAGGAGCAGGTTGAGGGGTATCATCCACACTGGTGGGCCCCTGTCGAGGTAGCTGGCTAGCTGCACACATGGAAATATCCATGAAGGTTTATTTGAAGGTTTATTTTACGGAAGATGCCCTTTTTTGCTTAATGCTTTTTCGTGACTGACATTAAGTGCGTCACCAAGTCAGTCAGTCAACTTTTATGGCAGCTGACACACGCCAAGTCTAAACGTTACATCGAGCATTTGTATGCATTTCATGGAGATATACCTGACTAGAGCATATCTCATACACCCTCTGAGTAGATTCCAAGTTAGTTTGTAACTACTTATTGGGTATTCGCAGCTAACCTCCATATCTGAAGGCCGTTCTCCTATCCGTCAATTGTTTATAGGTAAAAAAAAAACGGAAGATAATTCATTCTGTTAAATATTTCAACATTGAAAAACAAATTGAAGAATTTTAAATCTAAAATTTATTTTTGCACATTTTCTACAAAAATTTCTCACAAATATTAGTTTGAACCCTTTTAAGAATTGGAATTGTCAACTTGTAATAATTACTAAATGGAATATAAACATTTTGACAAGAATTTTTAACTTATTTTTGTTACTAGATATAAAGAAAGTTGTTGAGGCTCTTAGTGGAATTCTGTCCTATAATTTTGAATTCATAAGTATTTAATACTAGCAAGGCTACCCGACATTGCTCAGGGGAGTAGTAATTTATTTTTATCAGCAACAATTGATTGCCTACTGTTATCACACGTGAGGTAAATCTTATTGTAAAAAAAAACAAAACAACTAATCGAAGTAAAAAAAAAAAAAAGAATATGCGAGTTAAATCTTATTTAAAGAACAAATACATGAGTAATGTTTTACAGAAAATAAAATATGCAAGATAAATTTTACTTCAAAAAGTAAACTAATCTGCTCTCTCTCTCTCTCTCTCTCTCTCTCTCTATATATATATATATATATATATATATATAGAATGTGTGTGTGTGTGTAAATAAAACATCTGTGTGTCCGTAGATTAATTCTTATTTTGATCACAAAAATATTAAGAACAAGGGAATATTTTTTGTGTCTGTTAAAAGAAAAAGAAATTATTTTCTTTATTTTTTTTTTATTATAAGTTATTAAGTTTAAGCCTCCCTTTCTTTGCTCATAAAAATAAATTTGCATACATGAGTATTGAAGCAAGCCCGACACACATATAGATTAACAAGCTGTCCATATCAAGTTGAAATGAAATAATACACTTAAAAGCAAAACAAATGTTTGCATAGTGTTTTTTTAATTTTTTTACTGAGAACCTCATGGAGACATAAATAAAAAACCGTATGAAATTTAAGACTCTAATTTCTTTATAATTAAATATGTTCTTTGCCAGTCACTGTAAGAATCTATTATTTTTAGATACATCCCACCCTTGAAGCCTGCTACATCTCGTTGGTCTTTAGAACTTCCTGATAATCTTTGTGCTCTTGAGGAAGAATTAGCGAAGCAGGAATCTTTGCTCGACCAATTACATGAGGAACTCAATGCTGGTGTGGAAGACGCATTGAAAAATGAACAACTCTGGGAAGTTCAACGTGTAGTTACACAACTTAAAAGAAAGGTCAGTTCATTTTGATTTATATAAAAGTTTGTTTTTTATATCACAGCCCGTTCATAGGACATGTACTTTTTATTCTGCAGTTACATTTTTTTTCTGCTATTCCTTTTCTTTTCATTATTAATTATGTTTAAGTAAAAGTTATTTTATTCACAAAATACTGCATGTATGTATATATGTTGTTCCCATCTCGTTTTTTCGACCACTCGGTCATATTTTTGATCTTTTGATAATGCCTAGAAAATTAAACTTTACCTTTTCCGCAACTTTTTAATTGCTTGACAGTAAACTTTTTTCTATTTACTGTTCTGGTATTTAATCTGTTTTACGTGAAATATTAATAAATTGATTTGAGATTCCATTCTTATTTTCTCTTCTCATTTATTTTTGTTCATCTGTTCCACCTTCCGGTACCTATATCACATTGCTCCTGCCTCGGATTACAAACTTACATATATATATATATATATATATATATATATATAAAGTAACAGTAACATGCAAAAGTTTATAACACATTCTGAAAAGGTGTCTTTATGTAATTCTAACACAGGTTAATGGAACTTTTATTGCTAATTATACATATTTAATCAAACAATCAGATTTTTAGAAATAATCAATAAAAATATCCTTTTTGTGAATTTAATCATGCAATCTTCGAACAGAGATAAATTACTTTTTTCTTTTATTACATATCCCGTTCTCAGCGAATTTACTTTTTATTCTGCAGTTACATTCTTTTTCTACTATGTTTTTTTTGTTTTTTTTTTCATTATTAATTATTAGCAGAGTAGCAGGCATTGGCTGGAGGCATGGATGATAATAAAATAGAAGAGTAAAAGGAAGGGTGTAACATCTCTCTCCCTCATACTATCCCCTTCCCATCCCCTTTCCAATCAAAAAGGATTTCCCCTCCTCCGACAGAACAGATACTACACTTTGATTCTAACCCAAAGGCCAAGAAAGTGTATGTTAGTTTCAGACCAAAGTTCAGTAAAAAAAAAACTAAAAAAAAAAAACTGCTGTAAATGTTACACCCCCCACCCCCGATAAATTTTGTTCCTTGTAACACCCAAAAGCATAACGTTTTTTAAAAAAAAAAAAACGTGCTTGTATCCTGCCCAAAGCAATGCTGAAAAAGAATATATCAGCTTTGTGGGTGTGTCCGTTTAAATAAAAGTTATTTTATTTACAAAATACTGCAAAAATATATAAGATAAGAATGCTTATATGTACGGTATTCACTCCTCAACTAATTAACCGATCGTTATTAATTTTGGAACACAGCTGCTAGACATAAGGAGCCCACATGTGGGCTATATTTAGTTTAATTTAGTTTTATGTACAAGAAGGTAAAAAAGGGAGTGGAAGCTCTTCGTGAAAATTCAGCTATCTCCGATTTTGTGAAATTTTAACAATAAGTATTAGACATCAATTAATAAATATTCCCCAAATTTCAGTTTCTTTCGAGGTTTTTAAGGGGCATAATATTGGCACAACCTCCCATGTGAAAATTCAAATATATCAGATTTGTATTGAATCTGATCCATTGTCATGAGTCACAAATTAAACAAGATTCTCTGAATTTCAATTTCTTTTTTAAGATTCTCTGAATTTCAATTTCTTAAGCCTTAAATTTTAGACATTTTCTAGAATCAAAATGATGTAATAGATTTTGATCAAAATTAAGACATAAGGTTTAGTTCATTATATCTTTGTAAGTGGAAATAAAAGTGGTGCAAAACTGATCTGTTTGGGGAATTAATTTTACCCATCCACAGACGAGTATTCTTCTAGTAATGTCTATGTAATTATAATTATATGATATTTATTATGTTTTTTTTTTGTTTGTTTTGTTAGATCAAATTTGCCCGCAAAGCAATGGAAGCTGCTGAGAAGAGAAAGAAAGAAATTGAACAACAAAAACGCGTCGCTTCTGTTCATGAAGAAGACGAAGAATTGAAGTTGGATTTGCAAGAAATCCCTAGTAAACCGATCGGTGGCCAAGAGACGGTGGAATCGGAGAAGACCGCACCTGTAGTGAATCCAACTCTGTCGGAGATTGCTGCAAATTCCTTTGATAAAGCAGCAAGTGAAGATGTTGCTGCTGTTACAAAAATGAGTTCAACGTCGTCGGCAAACGATTCACAGCAAACAACCAAACAAGATATCGTGCCTGCTGTCAATGGTATGCAAAGTTTTGTTTTTTTAAATCGGCTTTTCTACAATAGTTAATGACTTTTAATTATTACATTAATAAATGTTGGTGTAGACGACATTTTTAATTTTATTTACTACTAAAACTCTGATTGTGTTGTCTTGTTAGTCACCATGCACACTATTCACCCGTACAAGAATGTTTTAGATGGTCGCACGAAGGGTGAATAATGAAAATAAAGAATGAATTATAAGAGAAGTGGTGAGAGAAATGGAATGATGTAAATAATGTGGCACAAATTTACATTCCTATTTTTGCCGGAATTCGTTTTGGTTTCGGGTATGTTCCCTGAATTCTACAATGATGTCTACAGAAGACACACGAGATAAGGTAATTGGCGACAGAAAGACTAACACATTGGGAATTGTTCAAATCGGCAATCTAATGCGAAAACATAAAAGAAATGAAATTCAATGAAAATAAGAATAAAAGATTTTTACTCTGATGGAGCTCACATTTAACACATTTTTACATGGGTCAACAGTTCAAAGTTAATATTCACTTATCTGTTCAACTCAAATTCACTTCAAACAAATGATCCATACAGGCGGCGTGCCAACTTTTCAACCGACAGGACCAATATGTAACCGACTTATTCATTTCTTTTTCTCCGCATTGCGCTTCAAAACCTTTTCTTTATCGCACTAAAAATCACATTATCATCTGATTTTCTTCCAGTCTCAACTGTCGTCTTCTCTCTCCAATGTCATCTCTTCCCCCCCCCTTCCTTTGCACACCATACACTCGCCTTCTCCCCCTTCTACTACTGTTCTGTTACATTAAGCCGGCAAGCAAAAATGAAACAGAAAGAAACAACCAAGCCAGTCATCCATGGCCTCCCCTCTGTCTCTCTATCTCACCTGCCTTGTGATGTTGTAAAAAAGAAAGTCAGAGAAAGAAGCAAACCGCGTGATACGTTGTAATTGTCTTTCTTTCTCCCTCTTTCCCCCTTCTGAACCTAACTTTATGTGTTGCATAGCCCCTTAATAATTCATACCTTCGTTTCTTCTCGGTTTTCTCTGTCGTCTAGTGGTTGAGTACTTTCTTCGCCTCTGCACTGTAGTGGCCATCTCCGTGAGCTGTCTGTAACAAAAGACCTTTCTCGCTTCATAAGACAACAATCTTTTCATTTTAATTACTTTTTATTCGGCGTCAGTTTCTATTGCCCGTGGAGATGTTTTGCTATCGTTGAGAGAGAGAGAGATTTACGGATATCGTGGTTAATTCTTAGCTAGCTTATTGTCTAATCAGTCCTTTGTTATTTGAGGAGACATGGGGGAGAAGGACATCTTGTACGCCAGTATTCTTTCTTAGGGAAAAACATTTCCCGTTCTGACTTGACTACATCGTAATTCCTTCGTCCGACTTCTGCGCCTCCTAAGTCCGAACTCATTTAAAAACTCCAATTTTCTCACATATCAAAACTGTGACGTAATATCACGTGACCGCCACACAGGTGCAGGATGACCTTTTGAACTAGGGTCATCCATTGTCTCGTCACTTATCACATTTTGATTCCCGGAAACAGCATCGCACTCGGCGGCACACACTAAATCGCACAAGCCAAACCAACGACCCCACACCCGTTCTCCACTACATATGTCCATTATCATATAACATTCTCATAAAGGTTTTTATAATCCCACAAGTTACGTTCATCATTATATAACATATGTGCATGCGTCTTTGTTTATGTTCACAGTTCTTTTTGTTTTGCTTTTCTCTCCTTACTCCGTTTCAAACCCAATCGCTTACAATAAATAAAATAGAGAGTGGATGAAGAGAGGAGGAAGAAGAGAATAGGTCTATCATGACATCACAAAAGAGCTTCATAAATATTTAGAAATGTCAAATATTTAGGAAAGCATTTTTGAATTTTTAAATATTTAGGAAATTCTTGTGATGTCATAATAGACATTTTTTTTCTTCTCCTATCTCTCTTTCTATTTCTTCCCCCCTTTCCTACCTTTTCTCTTCTTTCTCTTCCCCCTCTCTTTCCAACCTCTCTCTCTCTTCTCCTCTCTCTCTCTTTTCGCCCCTTTCCACTCCTTTTTCCTCCTCTCTCTCTTTCCCTTTTTCTCCTCTTTCCCCTTTTTCTCCTCTCTTTTCACTTTTTCTCTTCCCTCTTTTCCCCTTTTTTTCTCTTCCCCCTTTTCCCCTTCCCCTTTTCCCCTCTTTTTCTCTTCCCCCTTTTCCCCCTCTCTCTCTCTCCCCCTTTCATCCCTCTCTCTTCCCCTCTCGCTCTGATTATTTCAGCTAATGTTCATCAGTGGAAAGATTATTAGAATTTAACTCCAATTGAATATGATCAGCAAATAATACATTTCATAGCAATGACTTCTTTTTCTTCTTTTTTTTATTTTTTTATTTTTTTTACTTCAGTTAGCCCTCAGAAATCAAGTGTTGGCCGCTTTCCCGGGGCTAACACTTGATTTCTTTATGAGATAGATAAATATTGGAGTGTTTATTTAAGGTTTTTTTCTACTTCTCAAACATTAAGTAACTAAAGCAATGAAGAATAATAATTTTCCTCTCCCCTAAGTGACCACTTAACTATCACATAGTTTATCGTTCTTGTTGTCTTTGCTTGGTTTTGCCCGATTCTAGGACAAGAATTCATCTGGTCTGGTGGAGTATCCAGCTAAGTGTTGTTACTTGTGGTAGCATCACTAGTAAAAGGTGCACCATTGCTCGTATGAGTCAGCGTATAGCTGTGTGGAGGGAATCTTATTTGAGTTTCAAATACTATGTTATTTTGAATAATTGGTCAGAGTTTATGTAGCGCGAAGCATCCTCTTGTCAGGTTGTCTTGACAAACCCTTGTGCAGAGAGACCGAAGACACTCGAAATGGTGTCGAGTATATATATATATATATATATATATATATATATATATATAATAATCTAGGTAAAACATCCACAGGGTAGTAATCCAAAGAATTTCAACCGGGTTTATAAAACGTGCTCAATATCAAATAGAGCTTTTATATATATGTATATATATATGACCCTGTGAACCGGTTTCGTACCTTGTAACCGTCTGAAATTATCACCTCCCTGCACTGATGAGAGCATAAGCTCGAAACGACGTTGTCTGTAGGTAAATATCATAATTTAATATTTATTTATGAATATTATATATATATATATATATATATAGCCTCTCTGTGTAGTTCTTTGTAAATAAAATTATTTTGATTTCATCAAGCAAAACAATTTGACTACCCACAATAGTATTAGATTATTTTAGAATTATTATAGGAGCTAAATTTGCTGCTGAGAACAAAGATGATGTCCATATTTATTAAAATTTGCTGTTTATAACAAAGGCAGCCATCTGAAAAATATTCCTAGTTGGATAAAGTATTTACTGAAAGGAATTAATTAAATTGAATCAAATTTTATTGTTCTTAACAACATGGTTATTCAGAATGAAATATTGATTTTGTAGGACGGAAGCTATTGATAAAAACATTTGCAAAAATAGACTGACTTTATTTTGTATAAAATTTAATTTTTAATTAATTAAATTTTCTTTTTTTTTCTTCTAGTTCCTAGTGTTCCGTTGGACGAACCAACTGAAGGGAATGCAGAAGTTAAAGAACTGAATGATGACGATGAAATCAACAGGAATAAACCCCCCCAAGTGGAAATGATGAGACAACCAGATGACAATGACCCGAATGTTGCATCTGCCCAAGTGCATGTACATAATAACAACGATATAGCGACTAATAACAACACTGTAATAGATAGACCGCCGGTCCCTGCAGCAGCAGCAGCAGAGAAAAGCAAGCCCGATTTCCAGGCAGACGTTGAAGTATATGTACCACCAGAAGCTTCGATACGAATCCCAACGAATATCAACGATATTCTTAACGGTATGTTTTCTCGATTGGAAACGATTTGGTGGTTGATTAAAAGTTGTACTTTTGAAAGAAACTGAAGACGTGTCTGATTGATGTTATGTATGCTGTTATAAACTACGAAACCAGCGATGCAGGGTTCAAATCCTATCAAATCTATTGTGTTTAGGTGACAGCACTTCTGAGTTCTGATTCAAATTCTGTCTGGTCTACTACTTCACTTTCACTTATACTCTTGCGAAAGGTATGAATCCATCTGTCCTCCCCCCGGCTATAGATTAAATAGAGTAAATTGGTTTCTTTAGTCCTTGAAGAGCAACTCATGTAGAAAAAGGAAAGCTCCGAAATAACACCAGTTAAGTTCAAGCCTCCTTGAAAAACTGTTGTTATTTGTTTATTCCTTTTTGAGTACCTCACCGCCACCCTTCACTATTTTCTCAATTCAAATTTTTTGCGCAATTTTTTAAAAATTGGTTTATAAACCAATTTTTTTTAAAAAGTGCGCAAAAATTTACACTATTAATACAATTTTAATATACAGATAAAACTGTTAAATATTTTATCTGATAGTTTCCAAAAATTACTTTTTAAAAGTATCAAATCTTCTTGAAAAAAAATTGCTCAGAGACACATTGCCGACTTTATTCTTATTGCAAATTACTGCTTTCTTTTTTTTTGTTTAGTGAAATAACTTTCTGAAATGCATTCAATGAATGTTCAAATTTAATTTTTTTATTATTCGCAGAAACTGATTTCATGTTTGACGAAGACTTGCTACAATTATTGGAAGAAGAAGAAGCCCTCAAACTTGAAGAGGAAGAATTGTTAGCAATTAGTAAGTTTGAACCTTGTTTTTTTTTTGTCTTGTTTTGGAAGAGTTATTGGGTCAAGCGAATCCTATTTATGTATATGAAAAGGGGCAACCAGTTTTGCCCAGGAATAAAAGTAGTCCTTATTTATTAGAAAACTAAAGCAAAACGTGTAGTATATAAATTTGTTATCTATATAGTAAAAATGAACATATGTGTGTTCTGCTTGCTTCAATAATCACATATACAAATTTAATTTTATGAGCAAAGAAGGGGAGGCTTGATCTTAATAATTTATAATCTATATAATAATGGTGAACGTGTGTCTGCCACACTTTGCGGTATTAAAAGAGAGGGGGAAAGCGCATGCTTAAGTTTAAGGTAGCAAAAGGATTCATTTTGTCCTTTCTTATCGATTAGTTTTGTTCTAATGATTTCAAGTAGCGAGTAGGAATTAAATTGCGAGTGGGCAAAGCCAGACACTTTGAAATATTTAAAAGTCTGAAAGTTAAAAACGTTTTTTTCCATCATTCACAACACTTAAATATTCCATTTCTTTTCATAGTAGATTTTATTTAAAATTCTGAAAATTAGACGTTTCGATTGAATAATAGATACCATATTTGGATTCCTCGTAAAATCTTAGAAAAGGGCTTTGTTATAAATATATATATCTGATACAAACGCAAACTTTGAGACCATTGTAAAACACTCTAACATAAAACTAATTCCAGCACTGAATTGCTCATAACATTTTAGATTATATTGAAGCGGTTAGCTCCCAAAATGGCTGCTAAATTTTATCGAGTAGTTTTGTTTGATTTTCCAAGTGGTAACATGGCAAATTAATTTGTTGTCAGATTTTTGTGGATTTTTTTTTAATAAACACTGTTTGATTTTATTATTTGTTTCTGACAAAACAAAACATACCTTCCCTTAACCCTAAGTCTGGGTGGTAATAATAATTTTTAATAAACACTGTTTGATTTTATTAATTAATAATTTGCTAAATGAATACGAAAAGAAATCTGTAAAAATCAGAAAACAAATTATTTGCAAAATAATATGCAAAAATCAAAAATAAATTTGCAAAAAAAACGTTAAAAAGAAAATAATCTGCAAAAAATCAGATTATAAATTAATACAATGGATTCATTTGTCCTGTCACCGCTTAGAAAATCAGACAAAACTTGTCGATAAAATTTGACAGTCATTTTCGGAGCTAACCACTTCAATATGACTAAATTTTATTTGATTTCATTATAATTATAAAAAGAAGAAATATTTTTTATTTTTAAATACGCCTTCGCTTCATTATGAGAGACTTTGTCAGTCATTCTGTCACATTTCAGTTTAAAATCGCATTTTCATCATAACGTGCAAATTGAGTGGATGAATCTTATTTCATCATTCATCATCATCATATTTGGTTTTACATGCTGGCATGTGTTGGACGGCTTTAAGAAACTGACTTCCAAAGTAACCTATCTCTGGCCAGGTGTTTAAGATTTACTCAGAAAAATTAATTTTTAAAAATCACTTCGTTTTTGTCTTCCTTCTCAACATGGCATATTTCCATTTCTTGCCTTGTGATAGACTTTTATGACCTTTTATGATATACATATTACACGCAATGCTTCAAGCAAACTACATCACCTTATTATTATCTTTGTTTTTCTTTTTAGGTGATGAACTTCATCAAAAAATTGAAACTGAACAAAGTGAAATTGAACGTCTTCATCAAGAGATTGTAGAATTACAATATTTACGACAAGATTCCGATCTGGACGATATGAGTTCAAGTTCTGAAAGCAGTTATGAAAGTGAAGATGAAGACGAATTGCAGGACATCTTGAACCAACTGATTCGAGACAACGAACTTCTTGAGGCAAGTATAGCATAATCTTACAATGAGAAATTTTCAGCAAACTTTACTTTTTATAATAAGATTAGCAGGCACCTTTGGTGTTGCCTGGAAATTAATGTAGAATCCCTTGTGTAATCTCGTTCCCACGCCTAAACCCAATGTTACCACTTTTATTATTTTTTTATTTTTATAATTTTCACTTTCAAAGTTATAAATAAAATAAAATGTTGTCTTTGATGTTTATAGATGCCTGGCGTGAATGTAGCCCCCCCCCCCCCCCTCCCGATATTATTGTCAACCACTTAGTTCAAAATGATGATGACCATGGGATTCCTTGTACAATTTTACTCAAGTTGTTTCTGAACTTAGTATTGGGCTTTGTTTTCAATTGCATCTCTGGACAGACAGATCAGGCCACAAATGTAGTATAAATTGTGAATTCAATAAAAATCTTACATTCTTTTTAATGTTGCTGTGGGAAAGGTATATACATATATATATATATATATATTAAGGATAAAATGACGTGAAGACAGGATGTATAAAAAAGAACGCACAATTCTTTTTTCTTATGTTTTGCCTTATTCAATAAATTTTAAAATTTTCAATTTTTTTGAAGACGTTCGTTGATCTAAACGAAACCGATAAAATCTCCTGGTTTTTGATGATTCTTTCCTGTTTTTGATTTGTTTTCCTTTTGTCTTTTTCATATATATATATATAATATTTTTTATATAAATATTTATTATTATTACCTACAGACACTGGTGTTTCATGCTTATGCAATCATCAGTGTAGGAGATGGCAATCACTGCCGGTCAAAGGATTTGAACTCAGTTACAAAGTCACTTTTGATTTTGCAGCCTGATATTCAACCCCTAGGCCAGCATTGATTAACACGGGAATTACTTACAATCTCATAGAATATGAATATACAGATCAAATTAATTTTTTTAACATTTTTTCTGAATTTAGTTTATTCTTAAAATTGTCTATTTTTAACCTGATTAGGCAAATTGTGTGATAGATTTAGTTTTTGAAATCTTTCGTGGCAATGAGAGGCGATATATTAAAAAAAGTGTTGCATATTTAAAAATCCCATTATTCTAAAGGTCTCAACTAAATCACCCCTCATTCATTAGTAAAGTAGTTAAACCTCATGATTCAAACTTATGACTTATAATTGAGATCATTTCATCCTTTTATTATTAGTCACTTTTCTTTGTACGTCTTCCAATTTTAATATCATTACACTCCAATCCCAAAGCGTAGTTACTGATGCCCAAGATTGAGTACAATATTTTATATGGGCTCTTATTCTTACAATAACATTGGCTTCCCTTGAAATAGAATTTCTAATCGTCTAACAATCATTTTATTTGTTTTTGACAAAATATTATTAGACAAGTGTACACCTTCGAAAAAATGACAGAAAATATATTATGATTCGCCAGTGTTCGCACTAATATTCATATAAAATAACGGTTCAATTGTTCTGAAATGAAAGAATATCAAAATATTATCAAGTTTGTCTCGAACACCCTGTATATCGTCGCTTTTATTCTTTTTGTCACTTTTATTTGTACGACTTTTAATTTGAATATTATATCCCGATTCTCATGTCTACCTACGGGTGCTCAGGATTGAGTACAATATTTCATATTAGGTCTTATTAAAGTCTTAAATATTCTTGCAATATCATTTGCTTCCCTTGAAATAAAATTTCTAAATCACCAAACCAATCATTTTATTTGCCTTTAAGACAATAGAGAAAAATATTTGAAAAGTCAGAAAATAGTTTTTGTTTTCAGTTAAAACCTAATGTATTTTATGAAGTGCAAACGCTTGACATATAAAAAGAGGTTATATAAAAAGATGGATGGTGATTACATTAAAGATTAAATTAATCTGATATTGTGGGGTTTTTTTTATTGGGCCTTTGAAAATGAACAGAACTTTCACGAAAAAATAAAATCTGCTTGCATGGTATAATTTTTTATATCTTTTTTGCCAATCATTAGCAGTGAAATGAAACATTAAAATTTGGAAATCCCATTATTTTGACCGTTTCAATTTTATTCTCTCAGGTAAAGTAGTTAAACCTAGGGATACTAACTTTTAGAATTGAGATCTTTTATTCCTTTAGACACTTTTATTTGTAAGGCTTCTAATACGAATATTATATCCAAATTTCCGTGTCTAGCTACTTGTACCCAAGCTTGAGTACAATATTTCATATGAGTTCTGATTAGATTTAATATTTTATTTTAAGAGCTGCAAATCTTTTTGTAAGAATATATAATTCTTACAATAAGATTTGCTTCCCTTGAAATAAAATTTCTGATTATCTAACAAATCATTTTATTTTTATTTTGATACAATTGGAAGAATATGCTTATGTCATTAATTTGAGCATAAAACTAAACACAAATATGAATGTTACTCATAAAATGGTCCCTCCTAAAACAAAAGAAATTCAAAACCACCTAACAAACAATAATAATAAAATTAAGAATAAAAAAGGAGTACTATTTGGTTTAACCCCCCATATTCAGTAAATGTTCAAACAAATATCCCCAAAGAAACTCTATAAAATAGTCATTAATAACTTCCAAGACCCACATAGGTAAAGTAAAATTTTAAATACAAATACAATAAGGATTTCATATCCAACTGTCCCTAATCTAAATCAAAATATAATTATGTTAAATTTTTTTTTAATTTTAAAATATCCAAAAGAACTGGATCCTAACATAACAGCACCTATATCTAATAAATGTAACTGTATAAATAATAGCCTATGCCCTCTAGATAATAACTGTATACAACGTTATGTAATTTACAGGTGTATAATTAAATCTAATATAAATAATAACAGTAATAACTATCAATACCAATAGTAACATTAATGCTAATAGCAGTAATAATAACAACATTGCTAATTATATCAATGTTAACACTGACAGTACTAATACTACAGATATAAATAAATAAAAGAACATTCTTCTATATAGGCTCCACTTCAAATCTAATTAAAAATAGAATATCCATGTATTATATTACTTTCATCCTATATATGAGGTCTTATTAAAGTATCAAATATTCTTACAATTACATTGGAGCATAGGTTGAAGCAGATGCTAGTGTGATTGCAAGAGTTAGGAGTGAATGGAGTAAGTTCAGGGAACTTCTGTCATTACTGACCAGCAGATTGTTACCGCTGTCAACCAAAGGAAGAGTCTATCAGGCATGGGTGCGCAGTGTGATCATGTATAGAAGTGAAACCCGGGTTGAGGACATGCGTTGCATGGAGAGAAGTGATATGAGAATGATAGGATGAATGTGTAATGTAAGTCTTAAAGGCAGGCTTAGATCTGATGACCTCAGAGGAAGATTAAATCTGGACAATATAGGGAGATGTGTGAATAAGATTAGACGTTGATAGTATGGCCATGTTGAAAGAATGGATTAGAGTTCTTGGGGTAGTATATGTAGAACAGTTGAGGTAGCAGGGTCAGTTCACAGAAAATATGGGAGGAAGTGATAAGGATGGATTTGAGAGAAAGCGGGATAAATAAAGCCTTGGCCAGAGATAGGTTAGTTTGGGAGTCAATTTTTAAAAGCTGTCCAACACATGCCAGCATGTAAAACAGACATTAAACCGAATATAATGATCATAATAACTTCTCTTGAAATAAAATTTCTGATCATCCAATTTTATTTGCCTTTTGATACAATTGGCAGAATATGGTGATGTTATTTAATTAATCATAAAAATTGACTTCCAAGCCAAATTCCTCAATTGCTTTTGCTGAATTTTTATTTATATTTGCTATTTTTTGTTCCAATATTAAAAACTTTTCATTTTTCTTTCCACAGAAAAAGAATACAGAATTATGTCAGAAAATCCACGAAGAAAGAATGATTTGTTTGGATGTGAAGGTCAGAATTCGGCTTTTACAGCAAAAGCAGCAGGATCCGAGCGGAGGGGGAGGGGGTACGTCTGCCCCGGCAGGAAGTGGCAGTATGGAGGGCAATGCGCCCCCAACGGACTCTAGGACAACAGCATGACAAAGAAATACTTAATTTTTTGGGGGAAAAAGACCCCATGTAGCTTTGTTTTTGTCGTTTCCCTTCCGAAGACACAAATGGTAGATATTCTATCAAAGAAAGTGCCTCTACGGTCTGATCATAACAAAATCCGTGCTTCTTCTTGCGTTGTCAGCATGATTATTGGCCAGTCTGAAAAAAACATGGTTGGATTGAAGAAACTTTTGATTTTTTTTTTTTTTTTTTTTTTCCCCCCCAATTTTTTTTTTTTTTTTTTTTTCCCCCCCAATTTTTTCTTTTTCTTTTTGCAATTGAACATTTTGTAATAATTGTCATTCATGTTTGTCATCATCAAAGTCATTTTTTAAAAATGTTTTTCCTTTTTACTTTTGCTCTCTATCATGCTACAGGCCATTTCATAGCACAACTAGAGGCCTGTTGACAAATGTTTGATTTCCAGAGATTTTCTAAGCAAATTAAGTCAACTATATTTGAAAATGCATAAAATAGCATTCTGACCCATACCTGAGGATAATGTGTTGAAAAATAAATAAATGAAAATTAGTATGTGGATCTTATCTTTTACCAGACATCTTAATTATCTCTTTGTTTTATTCCCACAACAAAAAATGTATTTTCATTTTATCTTTCAACACATCTTCTTATGTATGGGTCAGAATGTTATTCTAAGTATTTTCAAATATCATTGATTTAATTTCTTTTAAAAATTTCTAAAATTCAAACATTTTCAATAGGTTTCTCAGCTGTGCCATGAAGTGGCCTGTAGTATAGAAAGCTATTCTCTCTGCATAAAGTCAGTAGTTTTAATCTGATTTCTTGGACGAGAGGCTTATCCTTATTTGCATTGTTTTTACCCCAACCATTGTCCACATCAACATTATTGTTTATTGTTTGCCTTCATGTCTAAATCTAAATGCAGCAGTTTATAAGAATAGTCCGCGTGATTGCTGATGTCACGTTACATTTATGAATTTAAAAAATGTAAAAAAAATACTATTTCATCGGATTTGGCTACGGAAGAAACCTCCGTATACACAGTAAACAAGTAATCAACAAGGTGGGGAAATACGTCACCGTGGATGAACAATACATTGGCGTAGGTCAGAAGGTGCATCGACTGACACGTAGTCAAAAAATAACAAGCAGCGGTGAGGACAATAGTCTAAAGAGAAAAGCCGATGCAAATAAAGTTGGCTTTTGAAGGAATGTGGCTAGGATTTTAATACACAAATCTTTTCGTTATTATTATTATTATTATTATCTATATATTAAAACACTTGTACCTTCGTTTTGTGTCACGCTGATGTCACAAAGGAACGATGATGTCATCTACTAAAACAGGTTGAAGATATCGGGAAGATCCTTTATGACCTCATAAATGCTGAAATAACAAAAGGATGATGTTATCTTTTACAACAAAGAAGATAGACGACCTGTGACCCTTTTAGGTTACTGGTTGTGATGAACCATCTAGACCCGGAGGGTCTAGCTATTATTATGTACTCACTTGGAGGTGTCACACAAGTCATTGTCAGTGATTGTTCACTAACAGTAACAAGTGGGGTCCCCTGAAGTCTGAGTGACAACAAGTCTCCCCAGATTATTATTATTATTATTATTATTATTATTATTCTAATTCTAAACAAAAATAGGTTAGTCTCTGACCATATATTTTTCTCCCTCTCTCTCAAGAGGAAAATCTCAAAAGCTTTTCTGTATGTTTTAAAAAAAAAATTAAATTTCAAAATGATTTTTTCAAAATAATCCAATATGTGTCTCGAGGAAGAAGAAAATGTGGAATTATTGTATCTTTCTATTTTATCCTTAATGTTATTGTTGTTTTGTTTTTTTAACTGCTCGTATGCATATTTAAGCAATTCCATTTTATTTATTAGTCACGTCTTTGTTTCCAGAAAAACAAAGTGTGTATATAGATGCATAATGCATGCAAATTCCTCGGGGTGACACTGTTTATAGGTTGAATGGAATTTGTAAATATTTCTGCTCAGTTTATGAAATTCTTTGATTTCAAATGAAAAGCTCTTTTCAAATGGAAAACTATAAAAAAAAAAAGTTAGAATTGCTGATTTATTTAACTCTCACTATTAGAATTAAAGAGAACATTCTTTTCTTTTTCTTTTTAAACACTCCAAATATGGTTTGTAAACAAAAAAAGAAAAGTTGCTTAACATTTCTAATAATATTGTCTGAGGGTTAGAGAACAGCATCCTATGGTGCCTTCTGGATTTAATGATTGAACATAATTTTATTAACAAAGCAATTTAGGACCAAAAAAAAAAAAAAAATTTAATTAATAAAAAAAAAAATCTATTAACCAGTGAACCTTTTGCAGAGTTTATTCTGCAAGACCCTTTCTTTATTTTCAATAAGTTGTAAAATTATTTATTCTTTAAAAAAAAAGAAACAACGTATGTAAATGTTTTGTTCTGTATTTAACTGTTTCCGTTTTATGGGGGTAATTGTTTAGATATGATTGATTTCACACTTATAAGAATTCCTGTGTTTTATTGATGATCATCGATGCATTGGTATCTTAAGGTTATCATGAGTTTTAGTTGAAGTGCGTGATATTTTAATCTAAGCACACATAATATCTTTATTTATACGAGAAGTGAACAAAAGTGAAATAAATTTGAGATCTCAAATACATTTAAATGTAAAACTTAAAAAAAAAAAAAATCCAAATTTTTGAACTTACGAATTTTGAAAAGCAAGTTTGAATAAAAACTGAAAGAAGTTTGAAAAGAGTTTTTTTTTCCTTTCTCTCCTTTTTTCTGCTATGCAAATTTTTTTCTCTTCCTCTTGATAGGAATGAGAATTTTTTTTTTTTTCAGCTGTCCATTTGTAAAAAAAAAAAAAAAAATATATATTTACTAGAAATTTTTTATTTTTTTTGTTTTTTCTCCTCGACAGTCAAATGATCTGTTAATGCCTGAAAAACACATTTGATGACAGGGGAATCATTTAATGTCACATGATTGCAACAAATTTATGAAACTTTTTTGGTGTTATTGGAGCCCTGCATCTTGTGTTAATTCTCTTAAAAAATAAAAATGAGATTCTATTTTAGCTGGTTACATGTAAACAGCCTGAAAATGTAGACGGTAAAAAGAAAGTAAAAAATAAAATTATTATAGTCGGAGAATCACTTTTGCATGTAAATTTAATGTAAAATTATCACCCACTACCGGGTTATATAGTGTTATTAAGGACAGTCTTAAAAAGCTATCTAGTTTGGAAGTGAGTGATCATTATCGCCTTGTAGCCTGGAAGTGGGTGATCATTTTACACTAAATTTGTGAAAGTGATCTCCCACTTGAAAGTTTAAAATATTTTTTTTTGTTTCTTTTATTTCTTTTTACCGCCAACTTCTTCGGGCTATTTACTTTCCTAAAGAAAATTTTTCTTTTTTTTTTCTTCTTTTTTCTTTTTCTTTTTTTCTTCTTTTTCTTTCTTTTTCTTTCTTTTTTTTCTTTTTCTTTTTTTTTTCTTTTTCTTTTTTTTTCTTTTTTCTTTTTCTTTCTTTTTTTTTCTTTCTTTTTTTTGTGTGAATTAGCAAAGTCTGCAGAGCTACAGTCTTACCAAATTTTTTCTTTTTTTTTAAAGAGATTTTTTTTTTGCTTTATTCAGCTGCCCAACAAAAAATTGAATTTGTTATGTAAAAATCAAGCCATAGAAATAGTTTTGCTTTATTTTTTCTGAATTAAATGTTTTCTTACATAAATGGAGACCTGAATGGCAAAAATAAGTTATTTTTTCCTGCACATTTTGTCAATCCTCCAAATTGAAAGCAACAAAAATAAATAAATTAAAACAATTATAGCTGCTTGATGTTAATTTGCTATAATTTCAAATAAAACTTTTGAAGCTTAAAAAAATATTTATTTAAAAATAATTAGCATTTTTTTTTTGCTTTATTCATTCAGAACAATCCCAATTTACTTGCCTCTCCTCGAGGACAGAGTTAGACACGATGTCGGTTTTTAGGGGGGGGGGGAGAATCCAGTTCCCCAAACAGATGCACTCTGGATTGGTACACAAATAAAAGTTGCCTCAGTCTAGAAGTATTTCTCCTTCACTGACCGAGGACAGAAAAGATGAAGTGTAGTATCTGTTCTGATACTACACTTTGCTCCTAGCCAAAAGGCCAAAAGTCTATTACACTTTTTTATTTAAATGTTTCTGCTTTCGTGATAATACAATTTAAGCCGGTTCCAGATTGAAGACTTTTTATTATCCACATTAATAATTTCAGCAGAAGTTATAAAGGATCCAATCTTTATAAAATGGCTGTTACATTAACAATATATCAACGATTTTGACGTAGATAATTCATGATTTATCAAACATTATTTATCAATTAAATGCATTTTTAATTCAATAGTTTTTGTAGTTCTTTGTGGTTTCTCAATGTTGTGGCCTGTAACTGTCAGCCAATTATTGGCAAAACTTAAACAACAGTTTCTTAATGATCGACAAAATCTTCTTTTTTTTTTTTATTCAAATATTTGCAACTGATGTTCTATTATTTAATTTCAAAATTTAACTTTTTAAATCTTTTTGATCTGCATAAAAACTAATTTTGTTGTCATCAACTGCTTTTTAAAAGTTGGCTGGCCATTTTTTTTTTTTTAATGTTTCATTTCATTATTTATTTAAGTTGGTCATTGTATATTCATACAATTCAATGAAAGCAGCTAAGAAATGCATTAATTTATTATTAGACAAAATCTAAAAATTCTGATGGTGGGGGGGGGGCAATATATAGAAAGCAGAATTTTAGATTGTAGATGAGAACTTTTCTATTTTTCTTTTTTTTTTTTTTCAGAAGTAAAATTTTTTCTCAAGCAAAAAAAAAACTGAAAGCAATAAGGACTTATTTCGTTGCAATATGGTGTATTTGTGTGTGTGTGTTTTTTTTTCTTTCAGGAAATGTGAAGCCTGCTTCTTGCTGATTTTGTGCTCTTTTTCCCCCCCTTTTTTTGTAAATAAATTTGTGATTTCTTCATAAACCCTTGTAAATTTTCTCATTCTTTTGATTTTTGCCAGTTTTAGGTCAGTATTGTCAGCTTGGGGCGATTTGTGTTCGGGGTTCGCGCCTACCGACCGTCGGGAATTGGTTCCTAGACTGAAGATTGCGTTAGCATGAAACATCGATGTCTCTAGGTATTTTAAATAATTAATATTTATTTATTAAAATATTATTGTTTATCAGCCCCCCTCCCCACAAGGGCTGGGCACTTTCGAGTAGCTTTAATAACAAGCAGTACTAATAGCTATATGCGCGATCCGAACACCGTTTCGTAAGATCACTCTAGCTGCCTGGTAAATGGCGGCCACGTGTCGCTATTTACAGTTAAAGTTACTCTATATTTACTAACTAATTGACGATGGCCCTTTGGTTAAGATCACCGACTACGAATCAGTGGCGATTTGTGTTCGGGGTTCGCGCCTACCGACCGTCGGGAATTGGTTCCTAGACTGAAGATTGCGTTAGCATGAAACATCGATGTCTCTAGGTATTTTAAATAATTAATATTTATTTATTAAAATATTATTGTATATATATATATATATATATATATATATATATATACTAGCAAAAAACTGCCCGTCCTCCAGGCAGCAATTAATCTAGCCGTAGTCTTATCTACAGGAAAACCAAGAAATAATTTTCTTTTCACATTTTCTTAATTTGAAGAAAAACAACAAAAAGATGATTATCATGGTGTTATTTGATATTGTCGCGGTCGATACCGCTATGTTTGTTTACTTTTGGATCAGACGCCATCTTAAAAAAGATGACAGCAGCAGTTTTTTTAACCCCTTGCATGCTATGTAAGACGGAAAACTACTGGCTGCTGCCTGTATTTTGCCATCGCGGATGCTCTTAACTCTTCGTCTGGCAAAAATGGAAAAAATACTGAGCTTCACCGAACATTCTAGAAGAAATATCACAACAAACAGTTTCACCCGTATCTTCTGTCATTTTGGATGGAAGGATTAAAAATATAATTTGTTGGGATAGCAAACTATATTACTTATACAGTCCAACAACTTCTGGACTGGATTGGGCGCCGAATAATTCCCACAGGAATTATTTGTCGTAATCTATACATTCATTAAAACCAGCGACTGTCATGGCACACTCTCTCCGTGTATTCACCAGCTTTTCACTCAAAAAAGCGGTTCAGCCGGGGGGGTTAGGAAAACCCCACATCCGACTTGGTGGACCAGTCGTCGAGCCAGGAAGCAGACAGCAACAATCAAACAGCCCTTTTCGGGGCTAAATATAAACCACTAATGCGATTTAACACTTTCCTGCCTGCTCCATCCCCTGAACTCCAGCCTACCTCTCCATTCTCCTGTTCCTGCTTCGACCTCAGCATTTGCACTAGCGGCACCTGCTCCATCTCAATCGGCCCATGCTGCACTAGCAAGCCTGAGCAGACTCCAGCTTTCTGCAACAATCTCCAGCAGTCCTGAGCAGACTCCAGCGATCCCCGGCAAGCTCCAACAGCTACCCTGCAACACGACACAACTCCGTCATCCTGCCTGCTCATCATTCCAGCATCTCCTTTTCCAGTGATGTCATTCCAGCCTTTTCCTGCTTCCAGTGACGTCACCCCTGTTAGTCTTACTTTTTCCTTCTCAACCAGTTATTACCTCTTATGGTAAATAAACGCCTCTTCTCCTTTTAAACAGTTCATCTGCGTTTGTCCTCTCTTCTTTGCAACAATATATTCCAATGGTGAGATTTGATTTTGCATAATCATAATAATTCCTCGTTAAAAACTGGTTATATGTTTAAAGGAATAAATGAAAAAGCTTGGCGATTGTCAAGAATAACCAACAGAAAAAAATGGGTAAAATAATCAACAAATAACTCTTACCAAAGGCAATAAAGCTACTTTTCTATCTACCTGACTATTTTTTGTGTTTTAAAGTATTTTTTATTGCATTTTAATAATTCGTCCAAATCCGATTGTGTTAAAGTTCCATTTTTCAATATATATATATCGAACCCAGCGACCAGTGATATAGCCTTATCTAACCACACTGATGGGTCTTATTAAGATGAAACATGTATGTAGATAAATTAATAAAATATTTATTATAAAAACATTTAATTTCTTCCTTCAAAGATGAAGCACACTGTAGGGAAATATGAAAAGCTTCTAAATTAAACTAATATTGCGAAGTCTGCTCCTTTTACCAGGAAGTATGAACATAGAAGGGAAATATACCAATTTAGGATTCTATTTCGTAATGGAATATATCAGTGGCTGAGAGGGCAAAGTTGGATGAAAGTCAAAGGTGACTTCAGTCCGGATGATATAGCTAAGAAATGCATTAATTTATTATTAGACACACACTGATGGGTCTTAATTTATTATTAGAGCCACACTGATGAGTCTTATTAAGGCGAAACATATATGCTATGTATGAATAAATAAAATATTTATTATAAAAATATATGTGAACATGAAGGACTTAAGAAAGCAGTTAGGAAAGGGGGGTCAGAAATGCTAACTGAAATTATTGCGATTCTGAGTGTGTCTGTAGTGACTGGTAAAGTATGCCTGAGCAAACCTTGTCTTACAAGTCACAGTCATCTCCAAAAGGAATCTCTCCTTCAAGGAATAGCAACCTCTGCGGTAAAGAGTGCCAATTTGTAATAGGTTTGAAATGAGGGTTCACGAAGACAGAACCCAATCAACATAGAACAATATGTCTGCAATACTGTGCCAGAGAGTGTAAGAATCTGATTGGCTTAGAAAGCCATTTTCGGTATGATCATATGTGAACTGAATGAACCAGTGATGACGGTATCGAGTGTGCTGCCATCATATCTCTCTCTCTCTCTCTCTCTCTCACATAATCTTATGGAGAAGAACATGTCAAAGTACCAAACATTTCTTTCCCGACTGCCCAAAAGAACTTTACGAGTTTTGTGTAAGACAATTCATTACCTTAGAACGACACTGCTAAAAAAATCAGCACATATGCTAGTGAGTACAGAGATAATCCCAGAATTAGAAATAATTAGCAAGACCATCTGAAAATTCCACGGTAGTTTATCAACCTTTTTCTGTTTCTGTCTTACCATAAAAATACTTGTTAGCTAAATAGGGAGGGAGGTGACTGTTGTTAAATGGATAACGAAACGGACTAATACCACTTTCACTTAGGGATATTGTCAACCATTACGTGGTCCCTCCTGCAAGAATGCCGACAACAGAATCAAACCGGTCAACAAATTCGTACAGTGTTGATTCATACGAATTTACTTTTTAAACAAATAAAACGAACGCTTTAATCTATTAATTAATGTATTTATTGTAACAATTTAAGTCTTTTTGAAATAAAGTCTGATAAAAATAGTCGGTTAAATATTTATTAAATTGTGATATTATGCCCCCCCCCCCCCCAATACAAAAGGTGATTTCTTATGTAGGTCAAGTTTAGAGATGAACATAATCTGTATCGAATGATCTCAGTTAGGTCTGAGCTGATCAGGATATCAGCTCACACCTAACTGGAAGATGAGAGGCCTAGCTAAGAGGAGTGATCACCAATGACGAGGCCCGAACGACACACACACACACCCACACACCCATACCCATGTTCAACAAGTAAAATGAGAGGCCTGCTTCCTTGCAGATTATGACTTGGTCGTCTTCAAACCCAATGTCAACAAATTCTTGTCCTAAACGCTCCACAAGTAAATAATCAAACGCAGTCCATGCAATTGATCCATGTTAGTACTGCCATAGTGTTCCTCATCTTTCGGCTGATAATTATTTTGTCTCATAAACCCTTATCCTTGAGTGGCTCTTGGCCTTGATAAATGATGACCCATTTGTATTTAAAAAAAAAAAAACAATAAATAAGTGACTCCTGAATGGCTGAGAGAACAATTCTAGGTTCTAATGCGTTCACTGCACAGGCCGTGATTATCCACTTGTTGTGCTGGTCTGGAGTCGGCACTCGATTTCTGTACGAGTCGCAGTGTCAATTGTATGGTCTCAGTCAGTGCTGCAACAGAAGTTGTCTCCCTCCAAATAAAATCACAACTTCAGTTTAAAACAAGAAACAAAGTTTTATTTTTCGAGGTTACTATGATACTCGTTTTCTTCTACTGAACAAGAGGCTTGCGAATAAAAATTCTCAGCCCGATCAAATCAAAACACAAGTCCAACCAAATACAATTCATCAGCTAAGAGCCCCAGGGCCCATCTGTCTGTGAGGAAACACAAACCTCAACTGACTGTGAGACGCCCAGAAGGCCAACTAACTGCTCACCCCTGCACATGTGCTGGAATATATATATAAATATTCTGGTCCTTTGTGGTAGACCACTCAGTTATTCACTTGAAAAAGATAATCTGCTGTCAATCTATGGGCATAAAAAACCCACTGACCGCGGAATGCAACCATGTGGGATAATCATAACTTTTGGAACGTCTCAAGAGGGTCATAATCACAGCAGGGAACCTTGTATGTGAAGGAACATCACTTTTTCAGGGACTTTATCTCTCAGTATAAACCCCCGTTTAAAAAGACACTAACCTTTCTAAGGAGAAATCAAATTCTGGGTGGTCAAAACTCCAGCTCAGACATATTTTCAAATTGCTTGTGTGCTTTCTCGTCCCTTAGTTAAATATCTCTCCCAAAGCAAACCTGTTATTCGCATGCATTGCAAACATGCAACCGACTAAACATGCAGCATTGCACATGTTTACACAAGTTGATGTAAAAATGTATTTTATGTCTTCACTATTTGAACGTTGCAAAGAATACTAAGAATCAAATTGCTGCATTTTAGTAAGCAGAGATTTATTTTATCAACATGTCTCAAAATAGCATCTCTCAATTCTTCAGCACTTCAAGGTTACTTTTCCACGACCGTGTTTTTGACTTTTCCTCAAATGTTCTATGACTATTTAAGCTATTTCCAGACCAGTCCTGTGTCGTCATTTTGATTTGGGTTAAAATATTTTGCATGAAAATGGAAAATATTTTGCATGAAAATGGAAAATATTTTGCATGAAAATGGGAAATATTTTGCATGAAAATGGAACACTGATGAAAATACATACGCATTTCCAGTTTTTCCTCCTGCAGAAGTTCCAAATATTTAGAATCCTTCATTGTTAAAAAAGACAAGAAATAAATTTTAATTATTCAAGTTACTATTCTCATCTTGTTTGTTATTTTTTTAACGTTTCGGCCGATGTAACCTCAGACCTTCAGGTGCATCTTTTTCAACTTGAGAATTCTTCATGTCAAACTCGGGGAACCTATAAGGAATTTCAAACCGAACCATTTATTCAGTTCACAGGGGTAGATTGTTCTCATTCCGTCAGCCATTAGTGCATGTTTATATTAAAATGAAATGCTAAAATGTTATCAATCTACAACTGCTTGATGAAATTTCAGGCGAGAAAGGAAAAAAAAATTAATTCTGTAGATTCAACTTTAGATTCAACTTTAGATTCAACTTTAGATTTAACTTTAGATTCAACTTTAGATTTAACTTTAGATTCAAATTTAGATTTAACTTTAGATTCAACTTTAGATTTAACTTTAAATAATGAACATCATTTCTAATCTAAAGAGCATTTTTTCCCCAATTTTTATGATTCCGTTAGAATCCATAAGTCTTTAACACACACACTCACACACACACACACATATATATATTCTCTATATACTTATGTTTATATATTTATATGTACAGGATTCAGTCCTAAACTAATTAACCGATCATTATTAATTTTGGAACACAGCCGCTAGGTGTAAAGAGTTCAAATATGAGCTACATTTAGTTTAATCTAATTCCATGCAACGGGGGTCAAAAGGAGGTGGAAGCCCTTCATAAAAATTCAAATATTTCTGCTTTTTATGAAATTATAACAATAGGTATTAGACATCAACTAATTCTTGAAATTTAAGTTTCTTTGGAGTATTCTAAAGGTTTTTAATAGGTAAATATTGGGCACAAACTTCCATTTGAAAATTTAAATAAAAACACTTCCGTAACTGAAAACACTGCCATCTTCACTGTTTCAAACTGTAGCCTTCGCCTCCCCATCCGAGAAACACTATTCATTTGAGTGCATAAACCCACCATCAACCAGACTCAGTACGAGGGTGAGGAAGGAATATTAAAATGTTTTTAAAACGTTCTTTGTACCAAAATGCGAGTCAAAAATACTTGCAATTATGGTGAGTTCTTCTTTACCTTGGAATATAACATCAGATCGCTGGTCTGCCAATTGGAAAGAATGGATGAAAAAAAAAAGGAATAAACAGCAGCTTTTACTTCTATTTAATCAAGCTAATGTCAATATATATATATATATATATATATATACAGGGTGGCCCAAAAGTAGGTTTACAGTTATCATTTAATATTTGAAGTTTTTTAACTAGGTTATTCGAAAAACTTTAAATAGGTTAAATATTTATAAAAATAACTGTAAACCTACTTTTGGGCCATCCTGTATTTCATTTGGAAATTCATAAACTTTAACATATACTTAAGATATTCTTCTTGCATCACTAAAAAATAATCTCTTTACTTCCATATCATTATTATATAGAAGTATATATAATATTACATACACATACATGAAATAATAGTAATAATAAATATATATATATAGAAAAAATATATATATATATATGGAAAATGAAAAAGGGAAAAGCAAGAATATTTATGTATTCATGAACGTTTCATCTTTATTTTAAGACTTCCTCGGGATGATTGCTTTGAAGAAATAACACACAACTACAAATATTTGAAAAAGTTTGGTCCGTTTGTGACGTGAAAAGAATGTTTTTGTTCTTTCTTGGAACGAAACATAGCCGTTAAGATTTAATGTGTAATGCGTTTATGAAATGGAATGAGTGTCTTTTTTTTTGCAATGTTTTCCAAACGAAAACAGTCAGACTTCAAAAGATGTGGTGCAGCATATGACATGAAACGAATGGTTTTGTTTTCGAACAAAACATAGCCGTTAGAATTTGAAATGTGTAAAATGTTTATGAATTGAAATGGATGTTTTTATTTATTTATTTGGATCAAGAGAAGAATAGGGACCCCAGATCATTAACACAAGACGCGGGACATATTTTGGAAGTCACCGGTTGACCTCGCAATACACGTGGTCTCTATTTACAAAACACTTGTAAATAGATCTTTTATTTATGTTATATATTTATGCAGTATATTTCGGAATTTTTTTTTATTTACTAAATAAAAAACAAATTTTAAACGCAATTCTATATTTCGTGTTGTGTATTTTAAGAAAAAGTGGATACTTTTTTTTCTTTTCGTAGGGAGGCGAGTAACTAGCGAAGTTTTATTTATTTGTTTATAATTGTTGATTAAAGAAAAAAAGGAAAAAACTTCACGAGGGCAGAAATCGGGGGGGGGGGGTATGAAATATTTATCACCGTACTTAAGTAATCTTTCGTTTTGTAGGGAAAAATCAAGCTTCCCAAAAAGGGGCACTCTGGATCTTACCTCAGTTTAGAAGGATTTTTCCATACTACACATTGCTCCTAGCCTGAGGAGGCAAAACGGATGATTACGCAAGTTATTTTAATAAATAAACGAAATATATACGCTTTTTAAAAAATCGGCTGACTTGTAATCTTTCGTTTTGCCTCCCCACGAGGGCGGAGTTAGACTTCAAAAATCAGTTTCTAAACGGAAGCAATTTAAAATTTATGAAGTTTTTTCTTTTTTTTTCTGTAAGCAACAATTATAAACAAATAAATAAAACTTCGCTAGTTACTCGCCTCCCTACGAAAAGAAAAAAAAGTATCCACTTTTTCTTAAAATACACAACACGAAATATAGAATTGCGTTTAAAATTTGTTTTTTATTTAGTAAATAAAAAAAAATTCCGAAATATACTGCATAAATATATAACATAAATAAAAGATCTATTTACAAGTGTTTTGTAAATAGAGACACCGTGTATTGCGAGGTCAACCGGTGACTTCCAAAATATGTCCCGCGTCTTGTGTTAATGATCTGGGGTCCCTATTCTTCTCTTGATCCATTTATTTTTATTTTGTTTTTTATTTATTTTACTATCGATATTTTCTGTAAAGTTATATTGGTAGTGTAGTGTAAAGTAGTTAGTCTGGATCTAAATTCAAGTTCTGTTAGGATAAAATAAGTTTGCTGATTAAAGGAGATAAATTGTAGAAGCCATTACGTTGTTTAATTGTGTTAGAGTTTAAAATGAAACTATGTTTTCGTATATATATATATATATATATATATATATATATATATATATATATATGGAAAATAGAAAAAAGGGGGAAGAAATATTATTTATTTCACGATGTCCTTGGGATGATAGATTTAAAAAAATAGTCGTTAGAATAGTAAAAAAATGTGGGTTTGTTCTTTTTTCGAAATAATATTGCTTTGGAATTTGAAATGCGTAAAATGTTTATGAAATGAAAAGGATGTTTTTATTTATTTATATTTTTTTATTTTTTTATTTATTCATTTTATTTTCGATATTATGTTTAAAGTATGTTGAGAGTGTGGTATAAAATAGCTATCTTGGATCTAAATTCAAGTTCTGTTTGAATAGAATAAGTTTAGTGATTAAAGGAGATAAATTGTAGAAGCCATTATGTTATTTAATTGGGTTAGCGTTTATAATGAGTGCTGGTTCAAGAAGTTGAAAAAATAACAATGGGCGTTTTTATTTATTTATTTTTATTTTGTTTTTATTTATTTTATTATCGATATTATGTGCAAGATTTTGTTAGGAGTGTAGTGTAAAATAGCTATCCTGTATATAAATTCAAGTTCTGTTAGGATAGAATAAGTTTGCTGATTAAAGGAGATAAATTGTAGAAGCCATTAAGTTGTTTAATTGTGTTAGAGTTTATAATGAGTGCTGATTCAACAAGTCTTCGCCGAGATTTATTTAAAATGAATTTAACGAGTCTAGCCTGTTCAAAGTTAAAAGAATGATCGTGTTGGAATGCATGGGTGAAAAGTGTGTTCAGAGAATTGTTAATTTTTATATCGCTTTTATCTTCACCAAGTCTTTTCTTTAGTTCCCGTTGAGTTTCCCCTACGCATATCTGATGACAATTACTGCATGTGATAGTATATATACCTGCATTAGATGTGTTTAAAAAAAATTGTTTTGTTGTTTTTAATGTTTGTGACATAGTTTGTTTATTAATTCGGAAATATTATATCACATCGATACAGACTCGAATTAATACGAAAATGGAAACAACTTAACGATCTTTCCATTTCATAAAGACATCACACATTTGGAATTATAACGACTATGGTTTGTTGGAAACAATGACAAAAACATTCTTTCCAATGTCAAGATACACCTGAAGATGGTCGGAGGTTACATAGGCCGAAACGTTGTGAGAATAACACCCAAGATGAGAACAGTAGTCCGAACAATCCAAATAATACATATCAATCCTCATCTAAAAAATTCAGAAACAGGTTTCATTTTGTTTTCTTTTTTAACTAATTTACCTTATTCTTCAAGCGAAACTATGCTAAAATTAAATTATTCATTTTGTTTTCTTTTTTAACTAATTTACCTTATTCTTCAAGCGAAACTATGCTAAAATTAAATTATTCATTTTGTTTTCTTTTTTAACTAATTTACCTTATTCTTCAAGCGAAACTATGCTAAAATTAAATTATTCATTTTGTTTTCTTTTTTAACTAATTTACCTTATTCTTCAAGCGAAACTATGCTAAAATTAAATTATTCATTTTGTTTTCTTTTTTAACTAATTTACCTTATTCTTCAAGCGAAACTATGCTAAAATTAAATTATTCATTTTGTTTTCTTTTTTAACTAATTTACCTTATTCTTCAAGCGAAACTATGCTAAAATTAAATTATTCATTTTGTTTTCTTTTTTAACTAATTTACCTTATTCTTCAAGCGAAACTATGCTAAAATTAAATTATTCATTTTGTTTTCTTTTTTAACTAATTTACCTTATTCTTCAAGCGAAACTATGCTAAAATTAAATTATTCATTTTGTTTTCTTTTTTAACTAATTTACCTTATTCTTCAAGCGAAACTATGCTAAAATTAAATTATTCATTTTGTTTTCTTTTTTAACTAATTTACCTTATTCTTCAAGCGAAACTATGCTAAAATTAAATTATTCATTTTGTTTTCTTTTTTAACTAATTTACCTTATTCTTCAAGCGAAACTATGCTAAAATTAAATTATTCATCACCCACTGCCAATATTTTTTATAACAAACTGCATGAAACAGAACGAAACACCTGGATCAGACAGCAAACTCGTGTAAACGTCATCACCACCATACGAACGGACAGGTCACCTTTCGAGATCTGGAGACAACAGGTGCGCATCGAAAGCGGCAGAATGGACCCCGAGGCAATTGAAAAGACCAAAAACCCGGTGGAGAGACGACCTCGACAGCCAACTGGGTCCTACGTCGCCACATCTAGCCAGGGACAAAACAAGGTGGATGGAAACCAAGGAGGGGTTTCTCCTCCAGGAGTGATCAAAAATGATGATGATGATGATGATGATAAACCTGATATATGCAGGGGCAAAATCGGTAAGTATGAAACTAAGAAACGCAGAGAATGGACAAAAGAGAGGACCGACAAAACCTGGATGGGAAATCAGATCACCAAACTTCGGAAAGAAGCTAAAACCGTGAACAGAAGGAAGGAGGACATGAAACGATTAAGAAGCAAAAATCAGAAACGCAAGGAAAAACTAAATGAGAAACATGAAGAAATAAAACAAAGGATAGCAGCAATAGAAGGAAGACTAAGACGATACAGGTACAAATCAGAACAGAGCAAACAGAACAGGACCTTTGAAAACAATGAAAGCCAGTTTTACAAAAACGTAAATGGAGAAAAAACAACAACAGAGCAACCGAACCCAACAGAAACAAAACAATTCTGGAGCAAGATATGGGAAGAACCAAAAAAGCACAACAAGAATGCCCAATGGTTGAAAAACAAGGAACCGAAACAGAAATCAACAAAGAAACGATCAAGAAAACCCTAAGAAAAATGGCAAACTGGAGAGCACCAGGCCACGATGGAATACATGCATACTGGTTTTAAAAATTCACGACCCTGCATGAAAGACTAGCGCAGAAACTGAGTGGATGTATCCGCAAAACAGACGTACCAGAATGGATGACGGAAGGAAGAACAACATTAATACAAAAAGACCCCAAAAAAGGAACGACCCCCAGCAACTACAGACCGATAACATGTCTACCAATAATGTGGAAAATTCTCACAGCACAACTGAGAGAACAAATCTACCAATCCCTGGACAAACGTGGACTGCTCCCCGAGGAACAAAAAAGATGCCGGAAAGGACAAAGAGGGGCACATGATCTACTATACATTGATCAAAAGACCCTGAAGGAGGTGAAGAGCAGACAAAAGAACATAACCATGGCATGGATTGACTACAAGAAAGCCTACGACAGAATCCCCCAAACATGGATAATTGAATGCTTAAAAATATACAAGATACCAGACAGGATTATTAATCTCATCCAGAAAGCAATGAAAACATGGAGACTAAAACTGACAGCCGGAGGACAATACCTGTCTGAGATAAAAATACAGAGAGGCATCTTTCAAGGAGACTCTCTATCACCACTATTGTTTATAATAGCCATGATGCCACTCAACTACATACTCAGAAAGTGTGATGCCGGATACAGGTTTACGGATACAGAACAAAGAATAAACCACCTGATGTACATGGATGACCTTAAACTGTTTGCAAAAAACAAAAAAGAACTGGAAAAGCTGATAAACACAACCTGGATATTTAGCCAGGATATCCAAATGGAGTTTGGAATAGAAAAATGTGCACTACTAGAGATCAAAAGAGGAAAACTGGAGATGACAGAAGGTATAGAACTCCCCAACCAAGAGGAGATGAGGGCGCTAGGAGAACAAGATAGTTATAAATACCTGGGAGTTCTGGAAGCAGACACAATCAAATATACAGAAATGAAAGAGAAGATTGGAAAAGAATATCTACGAAGAACAAGGAAACTCTTAGAAACTAAACTATATAGCAGAAACCTAGTAAAAGGGATAAACACATGGGCTGTATCACTAATAAGATACTCTGGACCATTCATAGGCTGGACCAAAGAAGAACTCAGGCACCTTGACCAAAGGACTAGAAAACTAATGACTATGCACAATGCATTGCACCCAAAAGACGATACGGACAGACTCTACATGAAAAGAAATGAAGGAGGTAGAGGACTGGTAAGTATAGAAGACTGTGTGGAAGACACCAAAAAAGAGCTGGAGAAATATGTAACCCAGAACACGGAAAGACTGATCACCACAGCAAGAGACACCAGCCCAACAAACAACTCCGGAAGCACTGAACCCAGAAACAAAAAGACAAGAAAGGAAAAGTGGGAAGAAAAACAACTACATGGACGCTTTATAAGACTCACAAGCAATGAAGCCAATGAAAACAGCTGGGCATGGCTAAGAAAAGAACACTTGAACAGAGAAACGGAATCTCTGCTGACGGCCGCACAGAACAATGCGATTAGGACAAACTTTATTAAAGCAAAGATAGATAAAACCCAGGAAAACAGCAAATGCCGATTGTGTGGACAAAGAGACGAAACGATAAATCATATAATAAGTGAATGCAGCAAGCTAGCACAAAGGGAATACAAGAACAGACATGACAGCGTGGGGAAAGAAGTACACCGGGAAATGTGCAAACAACTGAATTTCGAATATGCAAAAAAACGGTACAAACACAAACCAGAAACTGTACTAGAAAACGAAAAACACAAAATCATATGGGATATGAATGTACAAACAGACAAACCCATAACAGCAAGGAGACCGGATATGATAATAATCAACAAGAAAGAAAAATCCTGCAAAATCGTGGACTTTGCCGTTCCAGCAGACCACAGAGTGAAGATAAAAGAGACGGAAAAAAGAAGCAAATATACTGAACTTGCCAGAGAATTGAAAGGAATATGGAACATGAAGAAAGTCAGCATAACACCAATAATCATAGGAGCACTAGGAACAGTCCCCAAAAACATGGAGAAAAGACTAGGAGAAATAGGAATCAAAGGGATAACTGAGACCATACAAAGGACAGTAATGATCAAAACAGCTACAATTCTGAGAAATGTCCTCGAATGCGGAAACTAACCCACATAAGCAACGAATGGAGAACAAACACATGGAAGCACAAGACAACAGAACCGGGGAAAATACAACCGCACGAGAGAGGCGCAAGCATAGGCTAACGCCACGAAAATTATGGACAGAGGGTCGAGGAGGGAAAGCGCAAACCAGACCTCCACTGGAAGAGTGTGGACAGCTCTGGGACCTTGGGGAGGCTTGTTGCCATTCGGGCCCCGGAGTGGACCAATGGCCCTTAACAGCGGGAAATCGTTGGTAGGTGGCTGTTGCGATACCGCAAGGTCATCAGCGGTGATGAACGAAAAGAGGTGGAGCATACTGGAAGTCTGAGGAGACTTGTTGTCACTCAGACTCCAGGGAATACCACAGGTTGTCGGCAGTGGGCGATCACCAGTGTGATAACTCCTAGTGAGTAAATAATAATAATAATAATATAATAATAATAATAGAGATATTCTTTGTTTAATTTTATTTTTGTTTCATGAAACGAAGAAAATCTATTTAATAAAAATGAATTTCGTTTCTTTAAAGAAAAATTCAATGGTGTCTTTAGATTCTGTGAAAAATTTAATCTTTATTGAAATTATTTGAATGTTAACATATCAATTTCTATATCCCCATCTAATAAACATTGACTTATATTTATATACGAGGCCTGCCTAAAAAGTATCCAACCTTTATTTCTCCGTACGAAATACAGATGGTAGGGCAGCGCCACTCTACACAGTGAAGAAAGACATCTTCATGTGCATGTGTAGATTTTATCACAGCTCTCCCACACGTTAGTTGCTGCCGGTCGGTCGCTGAGTGAGGTGCTACATAACGTGTTCGTCGGATTACCGATTCTCTCAAGATGACTGAACGTGTTCAGCAAAGGTACTGCATCAAATTTTGTCAAAAGCAAAACGATTCATAAGATTCAGCAGGTGTTTGGAGAAGATACGATGGGTGTAACACAAATTAAGGAGTGGTTCAACCGATTCAAAAATGGCCGCACATAAGTGGAGAGTGACCTGACCAGCGTTCTGGCAGGCCCCAAACGGCTCAGAGTGCAGCTGTTGTTGAGACAGTGCGAAATTTGGTGATGGAAGATCGTCGTTCAACCGTGCTGGAGATCGCCCAAGAGGTCAGAGTGAGTAACGGTTCCGCACGTGCAATTTCGCGTGATGATTTGAACATGCACAGAGTGGCTGTGAAATTTGTGCCAAAGTTGTTGTCGCAGGAACAAAAGGACCTCCATTTCCAAGTTGCACAGGACCTTCTGGAAACCGCCAATACGGATCCTGGGTTTCTGAACTGGAGATGAGTCATGGGTACGACCCAGAAACAAAAAAGAATGTGATGCTGACTGTCTTCTTTCATATCCGTGGAATTTTGCATCATGAATACACATCGGAAGGACAAGCAGTGACAAAGGAGTACTATCAAGATGTTCTCTGGTGTCTCCATGACACAGTTCGGTGCAAAAGACCAGACATGTGGAAGGCGAAAAACTGGCAACTGCATTTCTTGGCCAAACATGGAATTCCAGTCGTTCGCCAACCTCCCTACTCTCCAGACATGGCTCCTTGCGACTTCTGGTTGTTTCGAAAATTGAAAGGTTCACGTTTTGAGACTAGAGAAGAGATAATGCAGAACACGACGGTGGAGATGAACATCATTCCAAAAGATGACTTCCAGAGATGTTTCGGCAGAGGATGGATCGGTGGGGTAAGTGTGTGCAAGCACAAGGGGCTTACTTTGAAGGGGATTAGGGTCCCAAATCCGTCAGATATTTGAAATATTTTTTCTGGCCTAAGGTCGGATACTTTTTAGACAGGCCTCGTATATATATATATATACATATATATATATATATATTGTGACATATGAGCACACTTAAATAATAAATAAATCGTTAAAAAACAAAACAAAACAAGAGCAAACACACAGACACAAAGTAACTCGTTTATATTACTTTAATTTAATCATGCCCATTCCGTATAATCGGCAGTAGCGTAAGCTCCCTTACCGTGATAAACACATATGCACGAGCCAGGAGCTCGTGCATTTCAAATGACAAAAAAAAAAATAACAGCGTCTGGACATATGGACAGAAGGAAAAAGAAAAATAACGGATAAATCAAGATGCCGAAATCATGAGAAAAATGAAAAGTCTTCAGTTCCTGGAAGATCTTCACCAAGAAAGGTGTAAAAATAAATCGCTCTTCCCAAAAGAAGAGCATGATCGTTGAAAGCAATAAAGCAACGATATGAAAATACATGTTGAACCCGTTGGATCCTGGCGAAATATGAACAAAGCTGAAGTCGACGATACGAAAGAAACATATGTGAAGCCGATGATCTACTGACATCAAACGATAAGCGGCGAATATTCAGGATAGAGTGACTCAGCGGAATAAACCCCAAAACCAGAAGATTCCACTATGAGAGAATTGGAAATTACAATTTAACATGAAAGCACGAATGACATTCCTGCGATGAATCGAAACAAACAATCGTAAAACAAAAAGAAAAAAGAAGTTAAATTCAAAGTAAAAAAAAGGGCACTTTCCCATTCAAATAAGTGACATTTCTTTTATTGCCAAAAACATAAATGCTGCCTACCATTTATTTTATTTTTATTTTCTTGTTTCTATTTAAGCCCAGTTTATTCTATGACAAAGAATTCATTGATTATTTCAATAAAATTTAGAAATTCGTTGTATTAACAAATACAACGAATTTCTAAATGCATATAATTTCCCACATGTTGTTATTATTTTCGTAAATATTCAAACCTGAGAAAAAACATTTTTATATTTTTTTTATAAACGGATTCATTGTGTATTCCATTCGCATCGCATACTTCCCCTGCGATGTGATAAAGAGATCGGAGGACATACCGTTCGTAACACGATATATATATATATATACATATAAGAAAATAAAGTCATTCACAGAGAGCAGTTTCGTCATTTCATGATTCATCAGTGTGACTAGATGCAGCCGCTACCAATCGTGACACGCATACATAATTTATCATATGATTCTATGTATAACTGCCTTATATGTCCGTATTACCATACTTTAAGAAATTAAGAGGATATACAAGTTTCTGTGGCGCATCTAAATTAAAGTTGGAAAATAATTGATACATAGGGTAGAAAAGGTTCGACATCTAAACACCAGAAGTGTTTTTAGCCACACTGGGTCTTAATTATAGCTTCATTATCTTACGTATAAAGTCATGTTGTTCCTATTTTATTGACAAGTATAGCTTTCTATCTATTTAAAGCTGCATATGCAAATCTGCTTCGACAGCGATTTAGGCCAAGGCTTGATTTGTGTTTTCAGAAAATGTGCGTTTGTTTCATTCACTTCTAATACTTTTTACATTTTATCCAGCTCGGCATCTAAGACATCCATACGGGAAAATCAGAGTTTTCACTTTCACGCTCAGATCTACTACCACTGCCACCCACATACACCAAGAAGACTTCTTCATAGGACACATATCTTCGTAGCACCGTTATTATTTCATTTTTTTTTTTTACCTTGCTAGTGTCCGTTTTGTTACTCTACATTTTCCACCTAAATATGGAACCTTCCCTTCATCTACACTGTTTATTTTTTTTTGGGGGGGGGGAGGGCCATTTTGATTGGCTAATTCTAAGACTTTCTTTTATGTTCTCGATTGATGAAATAACAGATTAACAGAATGGCATTCAGCAATCATAGAGCGATCTTTAGAATCAATAAAACAATTGATCGATAACAGCCACTTACATTATTTATACTTTTTTACTCTTTATTGCATTTACTATTAGTTTTTAAATGTAATAATAAATAGTAATAGTAATTTTTTATGTAAAGAAAAAAAAAATTGCTTCCCAAGTCATGCCAGGTTCATTAAGCTACTTATATTTTTCTCAAATCCATCCTTATCACCTCTGTTTTCCTTAACTTTCCTCTGCTACCTCAACTGTTCTACATCTAGTAACCTCAGAATCCCATCCATTCTTTCAACATGACAATACTATCAAAGTCTACTGTTTTGCACACATCTCTCTATACTGTCCAGATTTAATCTTCCTCTGAGATCATCAGATCTAAGTCTGTCTAAGATTTGCATTGCACATCCATCGTATCATTTTCATATAATTTAAACACAGGTCCTCAACCCTCACTTTCATACATCATCACACTACGTAAACATTCTTGTTGGACTCTTCCAGTTGTAACGTACTTCTGTTTATTAATGGCAGAAGTTCCCTGAACTAACCCCATCCACTCCTAATACTTACAAATCACACTAGCACCAGTTCCTCCCTATGCTCCAATGTTATCATCAAGGTAACAAAACCTCCGTCTCCCTTAGCTTTCACTTCTTTCACACAAACTGGTTATCCTCTCTGAAATTCCACTCCACTTACTGTGAATCCAATGCTTATAAGTCCCATAAAAACTTGAGTTGCACCCACTTTCCACAAACTGAGCAGGGGAACTTTCCTCTTGCTGAGAACTTTTCTAACACTAATCATCCCTTTGGTCTTGATAACATTCACTCTCAGACCTTTACGTCCCATAGCATTCCTCCAAGTTTTTAACTTGTAGACCTTTCATTGTTTAACAGGCAAACACTAAATCATCAGCATAAAGCATTTTCTCTGGACAAAGAAACAAATAAAAAGTAATGAACTCAGTACAGAATCCTGATGTACCCCCACGTTAACATTAAGGATATGAGAGTCCAACCCAACAGAACAGACCCTCTGTTCCACAGGAACATCGAAAACCAACCGACTCTCAAACGTCCAACTCTAACTGCCTCCTCGCTGCCCATAGGCTGGAACATATGTACTTTTGACCAAAAATCTCACCATTCGACTACCCAGAAGCTAACTACTGGGGATATCCACTAGAGATAACGGCTAGACAGTGTCCACTCAAAAGGGTTTATCTGGAGTTCATTTATGAACATTACTTTTCACAAGTTGGTTGGTCTCAGCATGATTCCCCATTTAATAAGGCACTTATTTTAGTTCAAACAAAAGACAATTTCTGTGTGATCTAGCTAACCTGCAACGTCTGCTATTCGCATACACCATCAAAACATGCAGCCTAATGCAGGTTTACATTAGTCCCTGCATACAAAAAAATATATAAGTAAATATAAGCACCCCCCCCCCTCCCTTTTGGAGTTGAGCACTATCGTTAATGATATTGCCTATTATTTAGCATAATGCAAAGCTCTTTGTAAATAAAGAAATAGAGCACTGTCAAGTAGTGGTCAATATTTATTGTAAAACATTGTAGATATCATTTACCAGCAGCACCTTTCCCGTGGTCTAGTGGTTAGAGTTGTCGACCATCAACTAGATGGTTGTAGGTTCGAACCCTTGATTGAGATGGGTGCTAGTTGAGCTGCACTAAAGATACAGCGAAACAGTGTCTGTGGATGACTAATACATCCAAATGTTGTCCCTAAAGAAAGGTTAGAGAATCTACATAAAAACTAAAAGTTGATTTATTTATAAAATTTTCTGGGGATGACAACGGAAGTGATCTCGAATCTCTATGTGCCCTCTCTAAAGGAGCTATGGTAGCAAAACTACGGCTGTCGTAATAACCCAGGCCAGTTCACTGAGTCGAGTTTTTCTGGTGATGTCATTGATAGTGGTTCTTACTAACCACTATCAATGAGGACCGGAAGTGCCGAAGCGCATGAATGAGAGTTCATCTTTTTTTTCAGCAAGTCATCAGAGAGAGCAGACTGCCCCCTAAGGATTATTCATTCACTTGGAAATCATTGTTAACTTGTTCCTTTTTTTCAAACGTTATAGATGTCAACATGGCAACCAATAATTAAGGCATTGCATTAAAGTTTGATTTTCAAGTCTTTAACAAATAAATTAGAATTTTATTTCAGGATAAAAAAATACAATTTAAAACTAATTAATAAATTTCATACAAAATGTGTGCGAAAATCAAACCAAGTAAGCGAGATATTTAAATATCGTTAATAAACTCTTTGTAAAAAAAAAAAAAAATCATCACATATTCAAAGAAACTGTTAGTTTTCACAAATTCTAATTTCCTAAAAAATTGTCCGTTTGGGGGGGAAAAAAAAAGAAAAAAAAAAGCAGATTTCAATAAATGTTCTATTTATTAATTATTTTGAATTATTAATTTTGTGTTACTTTACTGAATCCGTAATCTTTCGTGTTTGATTTACTTAAAAGTAAAAAGTTAAAAAAAAATCTAGGATTGTTTGCCGTAGGCGCTTATTTGGAGAACTCCATCACCAACTTTTTTTACTGACCAAATTTTTCTTTTTTCAGTGTATCATGTCGCTAGAGAATTCTGTGTTTTTTGAGAATTTTTTAATTCTTTTTTCTGTGCACAATTACCTATCATGTCACTAGAGAATTCCGGGTTTAGTATAATAGAAATAAAAAAGTAATTTAATTGCTAGAAATTGAAATTGCTACTCATTCAGCATTAATGAGAGAATCAAGAAACATTTATTCTTTTCGGAAATGAGAGCAACTCTTATCAAATTATTCAGCTAAAACTAATGATAATGAAATGTTCATATCTAATATATAAAGTAGAGACGTTTTTTCCCCTGTACCTTCTCGGAGAATAGGAAAATAACCACATGCATCACGGGCTACTGAACTCACAATTACATTGCACTTATTCACTCGAGCGTGTTTTAGTATATCTGTTATTCTTCTTTCCAAACTAACACTGAATATTACATTCGGCCCGGCCGCCACGACTCTCCGAAATACCAACTCCATATAGGTGGTAGTAAAAACTTTTCTCCCTAACAATTCTGTACTGTGACTACACTCATCGACACCGGGAACTAATAAACACAGTATAATTTACACAAAACACCCATTGTTATTTCGTATTTTTCTGGCATTATTTTACTACATAATATTAAGCAATACGCAAAAACTTAACAACCGCTCCCTTACACTCCGATGATTATTCGCGATTATCAGATTACGTTCTATCTAATTCTACCTTCTACATTTATATTCATTCCGGAATTAAGCGAATAAAATTAACGAACACAATTCATGCAACATTCATGATTCAACATGGCGGCTAAAATTTGTTGATCGAATCGACTTCCTATTTAATTCAATAAGCACCAAGATACTGGTAGACCCGGATACATTTACATTTTCAAAATCATACACCTTAAACACGCATATTATAGAAAAATTGGCCAAATGAATTTACTTCATCAAAAAATGACCTACACCGTGTCATTGTCGAACTTTCCATTTGGTCGGCAGAATCTAAATGTTAACATAACACGCATGTCAATAAACAAACATAGCGTTATTAGCCTATTTTCACATGTATTTTTAACTCGAAGCCGTGGCGCTTTCAGTGAGAAGGGTGGTGTACTGATCGACGGTATCAGCGTTCGATCTCGTTCAACTCTCACTTTTTTTTTTTTTTTTTTAAATTTAAAACATTCGCCAACACGGTGGTGGGGGTGGAGAAAGAACTATAGGCCGTTTTTTTTTTATTCGACGTCATGAAATAGGTACTAATTTCTCCCGTGCAACGCCGGGCGACGGGTTCCGCTAGTAAAGAATAAAACTGCCTAAGAATAGGGATTTGTCTTGTGTTTATAAACCAAGAAATACTTCCATGGAGCATAACGTATGGTCTACATCGAATAGAAAGACTAAGTTGTCATAACAATCAACTCAAAAATTAAAAATAATCCGGAAAGAATGAACTTATTTAGCACTAAATCAGACAAACTATTTTTGAAAGAAAAATTTTCATGTTTTAAAAATTTATGACACCACTATTTTATTATTAAGTATTAATTTAACGTTTGCTTTCTAGTCTACACAAGTTATACGAAATAATACATTTGCACTATAATTTCTAATAAAGTAATGGATTAATTATATTCAGTAATCGTTAATTAATAAATACCGAAAATTTCATTAAAGTTGGTTAATTTCCTGAATTTTGAAGTGAAGAGGGGGGTCAAAATGCCCATAGTCTGACTGTTCGACAGATCTCATTTGCTGCTTTAGAGCATGACGTCATTTTCCAGTGCACTGGCCTGGTTATGATGACGGCCGTGGCAGAATTCCTTAAACCATATGTATAAGACACTAATTCAGAGTTTTCTAAAATTTCAGACTATTTTAGGACCCGGGACAAATAAAATGTAATATAGTTTTATAAGCATAGTGAAAAAGGTCATTAAATCCTGAGCAATCTTGGGTCTACATGCTAGTGTTGTATTTTGTCTGTAATTCTTATTCCACTTTATACATCAAACATTGATGTTGAAAATGTAGCAGATAAGAAACAATTTATTTATTTGTGTTTACAAGAAATTATTTCAATGATTTATGTAGATTTATATAAATGTTTGTTAATGCGTATATGTAGTCAGATGGCCATCTTTAAGTTTCCCCTGGTGTCCAGAGGCGACAAACCCAAAAGGACCAAGGGGTATAACTCAATTAGTTTCAAGAATTATTGCCCTTATTAAGTAAACCTTAATGGTTACAACTTTACTAAGTTCAATAATGAATGCAATTAAAAAAAAAAATAGACCAGATATCAGTCGTTTCTTTTTCTTAAAATAATGGCTTCATCTTATCAAGTATATAAAAATTAGTTAAAAATAAAAATAATCGTAAGATAGGCCACTGTATCTGAAATAAAAAATTGCGAACCGATGTTAATCCAAAAAAATTCAATTATTTTAGGCCGCATAGCTTTTGGCAAAATTTTTATTTTTATCATTTATAAAAATCAGTTTCATTTTTTTTTTTTTTTTGTAATATAATTGTATTTGGTTAATAATTGGACTATTTAAAAATATTTTCAAAAAAAGAAAAATTAGATTTCCAATTATAAAAAGCAGTTTGATTTTATTATTTGTTAATAATCAAACAAATTGTTGAAAACAAATTATTTAAAAATAAGAAAAAAAAAAATACGACCTAAAATATAATTGGGGATTTTTTATTAACACCGGTTCGCAATAATAAGAAAAACACACAAAAAAGAAAACAAGGCAAGTAATTTGTAATTGTTCTTATTTACTATAATACAATGTGTAAGTTCAAATAATTATTACGAGAATTTCATTTTTTTTCTTTCAAAGTTTGTTTTGTAGCAACATGTCAGTTAACCATATGTCACACATTTTTGCAAATCTTTTAAAATTTTGCAGTTCAATTTTAATAAAATTATTTGACAGACTTTTCGCCCCTCTCCCCTATTCATGCTTCTCTGTAATTTGATATGTTCCTAACAATATGAATAACAAAGACGATATTTTATTTCTTCAAAAGGTCAACACTATAAGCAAATTTAATTATTTCACCTTTAGAAACAATTTCAAGACCCAGTGTGGTAAAATACAGATTTATTTGCACAAAAAAGTCAATTCTGAGATTTGAAGTTTAAGAAGTTTAGACTTTATAAAAAAAAAAAAAAAAAAAAAAAAAAAAAAAAGAAAAAAAAAGAAGACTTACCCTACTAATCATAAGTCCGGTGTGTGCCACTCGGACTTACTGAGAAAACAATGGCTTTGATAATATTCTCAAAATTTGGTGGGATGTAATTCAGAATTGTAAAGTTAAAATATTGTGTGCATTTATAAAATTTCCCTATGAATAATGAGAGAGTGTAAAAGTCTAGACATTAAAAAAAAAAAAAAGTATATTAAAACTTTATATACACATCTCGTTTTTTTATTTTTATTTTTTATTAATAAAATGTTTATTCATTTTGTAATCTTCAACTACTGAATATCAGTAATTTAAATTAGGTTTGCGTTTTTTTCAAAAATTCTTGAAAAATTGCAGCGTGCTTCTTGTAACCATGATTCTAATTTTATGTTATGCAGATAATTTTTTTTGTAGAAAAGTATTATTATAAATTTTAATGGAATTAGTTTTTTTTTTTATAGTTTTAAAGATTTTCAAACTTTATCATCTTTTGGAAAAGAGATTGCAAATTGCTACCATTTTGGAAGTTTACAATGAGAGAAATACAAACGTAAATAATCTGCTGTACCTACCCGATATAGCCAGGAATTCATTAATCTTATTTTAGTTAAAAGATAAAAAAGAAAGGTGTAAGTCACAAAAGCTGGAAAAAAAACTCAAAATGTAAGCTCATATTCTTATTTTTAAGTTAAAATACGAATTATCTCCCTTATATTTTGAGCTTTTTAGATCATTATTTAAAACGGTCTCCATTGTAATAATCTTCTTTGCCGGAATAATTATTTTTGGAAAGAAACTAAAGGGAATTGCACTTTTATAGTCTAAAGAACACACTGCAAGAATAAAAAGAAAAATTGGCTAATCAGAATCATATACTGATTTGCCAGACTACTGTTACTTAGATCTCAGACAGAAAATCTAATATATTTTTACATATTAGAATTTTGGCAAGAAAAAATAACTATTACACTAAATTGTAATTTAGTCTTGAAATCAAATTTGCGAAATCTTAAATGAGAAACTACTATTTTGTTTTCTATTAAAAGTTTATATTTATTTTATTTTTTACATAATGGCAAGTCTGCATAACATAAAAGTAGAATCATTTACTGCAGTTACTGAGGCTTTTTATCTCATGAAGCAATAAATGTATTTTATGGCCTTCTGAAATGTTGCTTTTATATTAAAAAAAAAACAAAACAAAAAAAACTTTTTTATTATTTGTAACAATCAAAATGGACGGACTGACTTCCTGTTTTTTTACTTGTTTTTTTTAAAACTTTTTTTTTTTATTTGTGTAAAAGTCCAATGTTTTACCCAAGAAAAACAAAAGTATTCACAGAACACTTGCAATAATTCAATAAATGTTGAGAGGAGGAGGAGGAATAGGAAGAGTAGGACATATAGCACTCCGATTATATGAAAGTGTAGGATTTGAAGTGTTGGACCTGATTGGGTTTGGAGGAACAGATCTCAAATCTGCTACCTGTGTTATGTGAACCCTAACGCGATGAAACTAAAGCAGACCGGATGATTAGATTAATTGTTTTAATCTTAAAAGGAAAGATATGAAAAAACTAGAATGATTAATTTGTCCTGTTTGGTCTGATGAGGACTGCAAGATTTTGGTAAAATGGAATGAGATGTTGAGATGAGAGAATAGAAATGTGAAATTTGTAAAGCAGAAAAAAATCCCTTGGTAATAAGTATAAAGAACGGATTTGAAAAGTTGATATTAACCATATGAAACCTTGGTTATAAGGAGTTTGATGGGTAATTCAGCTAGAATTTCCACCGTCATCCTCTCATCAGTCAACCGGATAATGCTATATATATATATATATATATATTGCATTGTGATCTTGTCTTTAAATACAACTGTAGCATTAATGTTTCTGAAACGATCATAGCCAGCATAATTGTAATAAAAAAATAATGCTTTGAAACTGGGTCTGAGTTAAAAAAATTCATTTTTGTGAAAAAACTAAAATATATATATATATATATATATATATTACTCTATGAAAGATTTTGAAAAAAAAACAAACTATTTAACTAGCTTTACCTACCAGGCGTTGTGCCCGAATAAAAAAAAATGACTGACTTGTTAATGAAGGAATGGAAAATAAATTTGATAACTTTGTAAGCAAATTATTAATATTAAAAAATATAATGCGTTTTTAAATATTTATTCTTTGAAGGAGTCAGAGGAAATATCTCATGGCATGATCAGTTTTTGTCTACCAATCACAAAAATTGTAAAATCTGGTCAAATATAGATATTAGACATTTTATGTTGATCAAGTGAAAATAACTGAAGCATTTTAAACGAGATAACAGTAAAGACTGAACATTTTAACCAGAAAAAAAACATTTTTAATTAAAAGAAAATTTGATTTGAAAGAAGCTTTTGCAAATTTCTTTTAGTCAATCATTTCTACATAGAAACAGGAGAGAATCTAAAAAGTTTAAAGAAATAAATGGAAGAAAAAGGTTTTGAAATTCTGAGCGGCGAATAAAAATAATGTGAACCAGCCAATCAAACATTGAAGAGGAAAAGAAATTTTTAAAAGTTGGAAAACAAGGGAGACCAACCGTTTTTTAAACAAATTTTTCTCACTAAGTTTACGACAACAAAAAGAGTTGTATTATTTTGGACGACTTATTCTCACATTGTTTTGTAACCTCCGCCATTCTTAAGATGTGCCTTGTTGAGCTCTGGAATCTGTACGGAATTTTGAATGGAACCCGTTATTTAATCCACGGAGGTTGCTTGCTCTGTCAGCCATGACCAGGTAAAAGTCTTAAGTAATTCATAATTCTTACGGCCTTTTGGCTAAGATCAAAGTGTAGTATCTGTTCCGATGGATACTGCACGCCTGTCCTGTGCAGTTCTAGGAGGTCCACCTTCCCAGGCTTCGCCTCCCCTCTTTGGGGAGGAGTAAGTTTATTGCTTACTGTCTGAGGCGCCCCTACCGGGGAATGCCGACGGGGCTGCCCAGGCAATTTTTAAATGGCCAGAGTGCTCACCTCTCGAGCGCTGGCTTTTAACCCCACTTGCTCGACCCGATCTTAGGTCACATCTTACCTGTGGGAGTAAGATAAAACTGGCCTTGTGCCTAACTCCGCGAGGAGTAAATAATTTTTTTATTTTTTATTTTATTTTTTATTTTTTTATTTTTTTTATTCTTAACGTCAAGAAGACTGTCACTTAAAACTAATTATTTAGCACTTTTATTCATTGCGCTACAGGTTACTGCGCAACGACCCATAGTGCAACAGATATAAGTGCTAAATAATAATCAGTCTTCTAGAGGTTGAAGGTTCAATCCTCAGTGCATGTGATACTAAGAATATAATTACAAATTACAGATGCAGATATAATTTTGTTTATTAACATAGTTTTTGAGTTTTCCTCCACCCTACAAGGTTGGGAGAAGAAAATGGTGTTTATCTTGATACACTTGTTGTAAATTACTGTAAGAAGGAAATGAAATCCCAGAGCAAAATAATGGAGTTGTTTGTTGTTTTTCTTAATTGCTACCATTATTCCAACCACCAACAACAGATAAAGTGCTAAGTTATAATCAGTTCTAAGTGACAGTTTTCTGGAGGTAGAAGGTTCAATCCTCAATACGGGTGATATTAAGAATATAATTACGAATTACTTAAGACTTCTACATGGTCATGGCTGATGGAATGAGAGCAAGCTACCCAAGTTCCGTTCTAAATTCTGTACAGATGGGAGAGTTTGACATAAAGCTTCCAGAGTTCAACAAGGCACACCTGAAGAAGGTCGGAGGTTACATCAGCTGAAACATTGTGAGAATAAAAATAAAAACAGTAGTCCGAATAGTCCAAATTATCAGTCCTCATCTCAAAAATCCCGAAGCAAAAAATGTTGTTTATTAAGTAAAGTGAAACCCAACTACCAACAATCATTCCTGAGATTAGAAAATTCTTGATTACTATTTTTTTTCTTTGTTTTTCTCTATTTTGTAATTTTATATTAGTTTTTGGAAGACAGAAAAGTTTGGTAGACAAAGAAAATTTTTTTTTTTTTTTTTATTTTAAATAAAAAAAATTGTTCTTAAATCTTTGCTCGCAATTTGCATAAACTCTTCAACAAATTGTAAACCAGGAAATTAATTCTATTTCTTTGCTTTTTAATTACCAATTAACAAAGATGTTGTTTTTGTAGTGAGGGGCAATGGAAACAACAACAACAACAACAAAGCAAACAAATTAAATGCAAATATACAAGGGACACACAGACACAAATGAACTAAAGTTTAGATCATTAAAAAAAAAAAAAATAATGAAAGAAAAAAAATGAGACTTTCAAGTATTTTTTATAATGGGAAAAAAAAATTCAGATTATACACTCAACCCAAAGAAAACATGAATAGTTGACATGACTATATTAACAATAATAGTTTCTGGTCATTTTGTGTATAAATAAAAAATCTGTTTATGATCAATTTTAATAATAAAAAAAAAATGACTTATCTACTTGTATGTACAAAACATGGGATAACTTGGAAATATCTCATTTTTTTTTTTTTTTTTTTTTTTTTAAAAGAAAATTGGGATTTAAATAAATATATTTGATTTCTCGTGATTTTTTTTTGTTTTGTTTTTTTACATTGAAAAATATTACAAGACTTTCATAAAAGATTGCGTGACATTGAAAGGATATGTCCTTTGTTTCACAAAACCACTCTGGCCACGGAGGAGGAGGAGGAGGAGGAGGAGGAGGTTGGGGATCCATTTTAGAATTAATAAAAAACCCGATTCTATTTTACAGCATTAAAAAAAAAAGAAAAGAAAAAGAAAAAATGATAAATATATAATGAATGCATTTGGTTAAGCAAAATCTGAAAATGATGGAGAATGAATTTCCAGAACAAGTTGAACCCTTAAAATATAGAAACAAAAATAAAACATTATTTAAATTTGTAAATTAAAATAGTTTAAAAAGTTGGAGAAAACCGAGTTTGCAATAGCAAAACTATGAATCAGTGATTTTACATTGGGATTTGTTTGCAAAGATGGCCATTTTGGACTATTCAACAATATAAGAAGCAAAGTCTAGTATCTGGTCTGATGCTACATTTGGTCCTTTCTGTCCTCGGTCAGTGGGGGAGAAGTCCTTCTAGACTGAGGTAATTAAAATTTTTGTTCCAATCCAGAGTGCTTCTTTTTGGGACGCTGGATTTTCCCCACATTAAATACTGACTTTGTGTCTAACTCTGCCCTCATGGGGAGGCAAGTAAACAGGAACAATCTTAAAGAGTTACTTTATTCTTTCAAATAGATTTTTGAAAAAGCTAGCTGTACCTACCAGGTGTTTAATTGTTATTGTTTGCACACAAGGTAGACAACTCATTATATTCTTCAGTCTAAAAAAAGAGTTATCTCGCTTGCTGATTTTTAGGTGATTATTTAAAAATGTTTCATATTAGCAGTTATCTGAGCCAGATTAAGTGATTTAAAAAAATAAATTGTAGCGAAGCATGTTATATTGACAATAACATGGTAGATCAATAACAAATGAAAATTGGCTAGTCAGTAGCAAAGTTTGATTCATCAGCTTAAATACTATTTTGATTTGACTTTGAAAATCCAACAAGATGTTAGATTCTATTATTTTCATTTCATAGATTCAATAAGTTTTTTTAAAATTTAGTTTGCATTTGTTTAAACAGCATCCCCTTTTCATCTAAATGAATAAATGCAAGTTGTTTTTCCTTTATCACACCTATATGATCATCAAAATGACTCACGTTTACTAAAATCAATGATACAACATAAGCTTTTGAAATACTGTATATATAGTAGAGAGCAAAGACCCAAAACAACTATTTGTATGCTTAATTTGAATGACTATTTTTTAAAACCAGTTTATAAGAAATTAATGTTTGGTGTTATTCATTTGTAATCCTATTGTCCTATTTTCCTATATATATGCAATAGTGCAATTAATTAAAGTGATTTAATAAAAAAAAAGAATAACCGTTAAAATATTATGTGCATTAATTTTTAAGGGAGGTAATTCAAATGAAAACTAATAGTTTATAAATTTACAATAAATGTTTACTAAAGATATGTAATGCAAAAAGAATACTTAGAGCTAGATTAATAGCCGCCCGATGATGGGTAGTTTTTTTTTGTTTTCTTAATGATTTTTCTTTTGAACGAGTTTGCTTACCATTTCCATTCTTATTGTAACATTTTGATTCGACAACTGCATTCACGTTTCGGTCACATTCTAAATTGTCTATTTTCTGAAAATCGATCCACGTTATTCCGATTTCAGTCACATCCAGCTCTTCTTCAAAGAAAATTTTACATCTTTTAAATCTCAATCTCTTCCTGAATGTTTACATACATTGACAGAGTAGAGAGCTAGATGTTCAATCCTGAAATGGGCACTCAGAAAATAGCATGTGAACTGGACTTACACCCAGAGAATGTTTGTAAAATCCGCAGAAAGATTTTCTTCTCTATAGCTGAACTTGCAAGTCGTGTAAGATCACATAAGCAAAAAAAGTCCAAAACTGACCAGCAGGTCATTTAGGCCAGTTTTGAGATAAAGTATAAAGGTCAGCATCTGGGAAGAAAAACATGACAGTGCACAAGGACTGGGTACATTATAAGACTATTCTTTTAGTAAATTCTAGTTAAATCAAATTATTATTTAATATCCTTTTTTCTCACGTATAACACTTTCTCGATTCTCTGTGCATTTGTTATGCTTAAGTTTAAAATAGACGTGCAGATTGAATAGCAAGAATAAAAAAATAAAAATGGAGAAACTTTGAAAAGCAAGTTTTTTTGTTTCTTTTCTTTTTCAAAGATAGAAAATAAGATTCTTCTGAACCAATTTTTCTACATTTCCTGCCAAAAAATATTGCAAGAAAGCAATAATACAAATTGAAGTCTTATGAAAATAAAAACCTGTAAATTCTTTTTGAGTTTTTAAAAGCAATGTCTATCATTTGAAATATTTACGAAGGGGGAAAATCTGTTTTTACTTTTAAATAAATAACTTTTCTTTGAACTTTTCATTTTCTGTTGATTCCTAAAATATCAAATAAATTTTACAATTGCAAAAATGTGAACTATTAAATATCAAAGTAGATATATTTTAAAGTATTTCTATTTAAAATAAGTTATTTTTGTGAAAATCCAATGAAAAAGTTTTAATAATCTTATGAGAGAAAACAAAAAAACAAAAACACATATAGGCTTTTTAAGAATTGGTCGATGACGAAACGTCAAAACGACACGATCCTGGCTACAACGCATCGGATGGAAAAAATAGCCGGTCTCACTCTACCGGCATCCATGAGAAAGCACGAAGCACAACAACGCCTTAACTGGTACGGCCACATCACCCGCCGTCAGTCATCCGAAGCGTTCCAAAGCTTGCCTCACATTGACGTCGATGGCTTAAAGCCACGTAGTAGGCCGCTCAAGACATGGCGGGTATAATTTGATGACGACCTGATCCTGGCGGGCAGCACAAGCAAAATGGCAACAGACAGGAAAAGTCGCAAGTCATTCATGAAACATCTAACCCCAGCAATGAGAGAAGACGGAAAATGAAAATAATAATAATAATAATAATAGCACAGGTTTTTTAAGAATCCTATAATTATCTTTTTTTCCTCAAAAATCCTATGAAAAAAAAGATTAAGTTTTTAAAAAAATCCTATGCATTAAATGTATTCTTGAAAACTTATATGATGCAATTGATTTAAAGAAAATTAAACAAAGCTTTCAAATTGTTGGATAGCTGACGTTTCCTAATTTTGATTCATGATCGCTTCGAAGTTGAAAATTGCAAACAAAATGTCAGCAAATCTTTATTCAGAAAAAATATTTTTTCTGGAAAATAACTTGAGCTCTTCAGCTTTCCAACTGATGAACAAAAGAATTTGTGAATTTCTTCCATGTTGAAATTTCGCCATTTCAATAAGTAAAATCCATTGTTTCTTATTTACTGAAGAGAAATTTTTAGTTTTTATAAGTTACAACACTGACAGAAAGACTTTATCAAAATGCTGTCGACTGGGTAGGTAAAAATGTTGTTATAATCATAATGATGCAGTTATTCTATTTAAAAATCTCAAATAATGAAGTGAGTGTAGATAAGTGTTAGTATACTGGTCCAATGAAGTGTCTTATGGGACGAGAAAGATTTTTAGGTTTAGCATTAAAAGAAATGAAAAAAAAAAAACGAAAAAAAAATTGAAATAAAAAAGCCCCAAAAAATGAAAAAAAAAACGAAAAGAAAAAAAACGAAAGAGAAAAAAGATAAAAAAGAAAAGATAAAAAATAATTAAGAAAATTAGAAGAAAAAAAGGAGAGTGCGGATGAAGGGGGATGGGATGGGTGAAGAATGGAATGCAAATGCATAGAAACAAACTTTTTCACAGCATAAAAATGATAAGGTATTATTGTACCCCCCCCCCCCCCCAACCACCTAATCAAGTTAGACCCGTTTTACTGACATCTTGGGGCCAAAAATAATTTTTAAATGAGCGACATTTAGGAATCCGGCCATTTATTGAGACAACAGTTTTTTTTTTCAGCAGTTTTCTAAAAAAAGGGAGATAATTCCGTGATCTTTTATAAATGTGTCGATCTCAACCAATTTCTTTTTCCCATTCATTCATCCATTTCTCTCTCTCTGCCTCTCTCGCTTTCTTTTTTGCTTTACAAAGCATAAAACGTTCAATAAAGTACAGTTTTGTTCTTTTTTTTTTCCGTTTTGTTTTTGTTTTATTTTAAAACAAAATCACAGTAAAAGCTACTATGAAAATGGTTTTATATAGTTTTATCTTTCTTGGCTTCAATTGTCTTTTGGAAAATTGAAAGGAACTTTGTTTACCGATTCCAACAAGAATTCCTTTGTAATTCCATCACAAGTCCAAGAAATCTTTCCTGAGCTTTCCTATTTTTTTTTTTTAATTAAAAATCAGGTTTAATGACTTATTTCAATCTACAGAAATAAATGTTGCCGGCTCCTCAGATTTCCTGAGGTTATTTGCCGTTCAGGTGACGTGAATGCAGTTTTGCAATTAAGACAAAAAAGACTTTCTTATCCACTGGGCACGAGGTAAAGTCCGAGATAAGAATGTGCTATCAATTCTGTCTTAAAGATATACGTCTGTTTTTTGTTGTTGTTAGCTTCACATTTGAGTGATGATCGAATTGGTAATAAATTCATTTCTGTCGACTAACATACATTCTCTTCCAATATGATAGGGTCCATCGTAGATGCTGGTTTGGAATTTGATGACAAACTGTGATTTGAAGGTGAAATATCATTGGTTTCAGTATTTGAAGGGCTTTTCTTGATTGGGGAAAGCTCCAATGTACCCTCTGAAAGAAACAAAGTGAGATACGTTTTTAAACAAGTGCTCAAACAAGAAAAATTATAGAATTATATTGATACAAAAACAAAACAATATTTCAATCTCTCATCCTCCGCTCTATAGTAAAGACCAATGTGTATTTATTTATATATAAACATATTTATATACAAGCAAAAAAACTATATGCCATCCGACAGCTATTAATCTAGCTCTAAGCATTCTTTTTTTAAATGTATAAACTTACATATCTTTATTATAAATTGTAATTTTAAAAACTATTGGTTTTTATCTAAATTACCTCCCTTGAAAGTTAATGAACATAATATTTTAAGGGTTTGGGTAATTTATCTTTTTTTATTAAATCACTTTAATTAAATGTTAATATCAACGAAACTATTGCATATACATAGGAAAATAGGATAATAAAATTACAAATGAATAACACCAAATATTAATTTACTATGAAAGTTTAAAAAAATAGTTATGCAAATTAGACATAAAAATAGCTGTGTTTTGCTAATATATACAATATTTCAAAAGACTTATTGATTTATATAAAAGTGAGCCGTTTTGATGGTAATATAGACGTGATAAATGAAAAAAACTTATTTAGATGCATTTTCTTCCAGTAAATGGTAAATGTACTTCCCTCTACCTACACAAGTAATTCTGTGAGGCAAGTAAAAAAGAAAGAAAAACAAGTGCTGAGCGAAACTATTTCAAGTGCTTAGCAAGGTTTTTTTTTTTTAACTTCAGCAATTTTGAAGTTAATTTAATTTATATAACAGTGCGAACACTGTCGAAGCATACCCCCCCCCCCGTCATTTTTGACAGAGGATGTACACTCATATGTGTGTGCGTGCATCACTCACAACTGTCTCTAAATATGGTGTGGTAACCAACTAACCGACGTGGACAAGTACGAAAATGTCGGTGCTATTAAATACATAAACCAGCCCATTTCTCTTTAGAGTTAAATGTCGGTCAGCCAAAAGCTAGGAAATAAAGAGAAAGAAAACGAAAAAGGACATTGATCAGGATTAAATATTATAAAAGAAAAAAAAAAAAAAAGAAAAAAAAAAAAGCTTAAATTGATTGAAAAATATTTTGTCCTTAACACGGAACAATATTTACCATAGATCACTGACAAAAACGATTTTTTTTATGTAGCTTATAATAAAAAAGCTATTAATCACAAAAGGAGAGGGTGGGAAAAATCGACTTTTCAATATATATTTTGATCAGTACCACTGGAGAGCCATGAATTTAATAGCGGTTCTGTTTTTTAATCCCCAAAACAATTACATGGTAAACAGCTGATGATCACTGTTTTCTATTTCACAATTAATTTAAGTTCCCCTGTTTATATTTCACTGTTATATAGTTGAATACCCTTTTGTATTTGTACATTTTTCAGCGGTAAGTCGGCTTATGTATGTTCTAAGTCTGCGGTATGTTGGATTTAGTTAGTATTGCTAGGAATTTAAATTGCATTTTTTGGTGCTCATGCTGATTAGCGGCCATATGAAAATTTTTTATATAAAAATAATAATATATACTTATTAAGCATTATATTCTTACTCACTGTACGAAAAAGTAGAAAACATTATTCACTAGAACTTTAATTACAAGTATTTTTCCATTCTGCGTATCATAACAGCGACTCGTTCAGTAAGCGTCCATCTTGTTTTTAAAGAAGATTTGAAGGGCAGATAACTGAAATCTTCTTTAAAAACAAGATGGAGGCTTACTGAACGAGTCGCTGTTATGATACGCAGAATGGAAAAATACTTTTAATTAAAGTTCTAGTGGATAATTTTTTCTACTTTTTCGTACAGTGAGTAAGAATATAATGCTTAATAAGTATATATTATTGTTTTTATATAAAAATAATTTTTCATATGGCCGCTAATCAGCATAAGCACCCATTTTTTTTCTTCGTTTATAAATGACTCAAAGCTTCTTTAGACTAATATATATATCGAAAGAAAGTGATGCCGTAACACAGATACACAGACAACGGCATCACAGGTAAACAGTTGATCAGAGAGCCAAATATATACAAATACACATTGGTCTTTATTATAGAGTGGAGAAATTGGACAAAAGTCAAGATATTTGATAAGTAACTTACCGTTACTGCTAATATCTGTATTCGTTGCTTGATCTCGAGTCGAATGTTCGTGCAAACACTGTTGCCAGCGTTTCTTTTTAGGTTTTGAACCATGTGAATAATGTGAATTATTGACCACCAAGAAATTATCACACGGCTGTGAATGTTCTTTTGTATTTGGAATTCTGTCGAAAGAATCGGACGCTTTCTGTTTACTATTTGCCTTGTTGTTTACTTTCTCGTAGGAGCCGTAAACATGTGGCACTCCGTTTGGAGAATGGTGCGGATCGGTTTTCTTTTTGTGCGCGGAAGATGCACGCTCCATTACAGATTCCTCTGTTTCCATGTCTAATAAACTGGTTGTGAGATGACTGATGTTGTCAGATCCTGGAAACATTAAGAATATTCATTTAGAAGAGAATCAAAATGAAAGATTGATTTTATTACACATACAATTACTAATACTGTAACGGAGTGTGTAAATATCTTCACTGGACTATTTGTAAAAAGTTGAATATCCAGTGTAGCAGCAAGTCCTGGGAGCATATACCAGAAAGAACAGTTGGAAATAATTTATACACCATCCACTATGACTATGCAATCCCTACAGCTACATATCTAGAAAACCTGACATCATAATATGGGACAAAAGGGAGAAAGTAGCAACCCTAGTTGAAGTCAGTGTCCCTAATGATGCAGGATTGAACAGAGCAGAAAGGGAAAAGATTATGAAATACCAAGGTCTTATGTACGACATGAAAAGAAACTGGAATCTTAGGAAAATCTCCATCATACCAGTAATTATAGGAGCAACAGGACTAATGAAGAAGAATTTGAAGAGCTATCTGGCGAGTATACCCGGTGAACCGAGTGCAAGAGAAATACAAACAACTGCACTTAAAGGGACGGTTAGAATCTTAAAACGATCTCTAGGCTGGAGTGTCTGAAATAGCCGGTGAATGTCTGGCATCCGGTAGGATGCCCCATCTCCAGCAAAAACAGAAAGATAAGAAAAAGAAAAAATAACGAGATTGCCTCTGAGGAGGTTGGTGTAAGTGTGAGGTCATTTTTTGGAATTTAATGAAGAAATGCAGTGACAAAATGTAAACAATATTCTGAGGTTTGAAAAATAAACTAGTGATTCGGGGGAGGGGGGCTAGTTAGGAATGTAGAGAAACAAACAATTGAATAGTTAGAAAATAGAAAACGTCAGAGCGAGTTTCATAACCGGGCAGCAAAGACATGTTTTCAACCCAACTTTCAGTAGGGAAGGGGGGGGGGGGCTCTCAATACTTGGAAGAGTGTGAAAAGACTTTGTACCATCAAAAATAAAATGAGCGATAAAACTTCCTCGCATGTAACAACAGTTGCAAATCAATTTTCATTGATAAAAATAAATCACTTACTATTCCTGGACAATGCCGGGTAGCCCTGCTAGTGTTAAATATTGGTGGGTATGTTTGTTAATAGCTATCTGAAACCAAAATTTTACATCTTAGCTATCTGAAACCAAAATTTTATATCGTAGCTATCTGAAACCAAAATTTTATATCGTAGCTATCTGAAACCAAAGTTTTATTTTCATTATATCTAAAAACTGTTCATGTGAACACAGAACTTTGCAAAACAATGATATCAAATTTATTTTGATAGCACAATTAGCCAGCAAATTATAACCGTTCAAAGTTTATTTGAAATAAAAAAACATTGCCGTTTTGTGTGAAACCAATTTTCACAGAGTATAACTTGAAACGCACGCTTTGATCAAATGAAAAATCCATACAAATGTAACGTCATCTTGTGGTAAATGAAAATTAATCATAATGGAAACAATAGTTATTAAATCAAGCCAACCAAAACATTGGGCAAATCCCATTACCTCTCAAAAAAAAACGTACAAAAATGATATGGAAGCACAACTTTGACTTTTCATATATGATTCATTTCAACAGCTAACACATTGAATCTTCGTAATATGATTCATAGCACAGTAGAAAACAAGCTTAACTTTTAATAGTAAATGAATAAAAAAAACTCAGATTTCGACAATGTAAGAGTAGACATAATTTGAAGGGCAAAAATTTAATTCACTAAAGTTTTCAACTTGGAACTTTTTTGTAAAAGACAACTTAAAACCGTATATTAAGCTCACCATATTGACGAGTGACCTTTTGCTTTAAGATGGGACTGTTTTTATATGCATATAGAGACAAACAATATTCTTGCACATCAAGTTGAAAAATACTAAAATTAAAAATAAATTGCTGTCGCTAAAAATAGTAACCTTACTTGAAGTAATCTGGGAAAAAAACTATTAATGAGACCAAAGAAAAAATTATACATTTATAAAGAGAAACACTTAAATTTTGTTTACATCCAAATTTTATCAAAATAACCCCAAAATAATGAGTTATCACAAGTTGAATTTGAAGAGAATTTCACAATAGTCATCCATTTTTGCACACTACACTGGCTGCTTTGTGATATATATTGTGAGTATATTTATACTAGCTAAAATATATTTGTTTAAATAAATTTGGTGTTATGTTGAAAAACAGGATTTGTTTCAGACAATCTGAAATAAGCTAGAATTTGTGAGAAACGAAGTATAATAATATTTAGTCGGATATGATGCGGCAGAAACAGGTATTATTTCAACAGTTCATTGGAAGAAGCGACTGAATCGATGACATGCGTTTAAGATGGTCTAAGCAATGTTGAATAATTAAGCCAGTCTTTGTGGGAGCCTTAGTTGAGACAAGGCATTAATTATGCTTATTTATTTATATTATTATTATTATTATTATCCAGGCCGGGTGTACCGAAAAGGTAAATTGACAGGAGTAGGCGCATTTGACACGGACATGGCTGGAAAAAAAACAGCATAACATGATTGTCGAAAATAAAATAATCGTTGGTTGAAGTCAAGCCATCTGGTCGGGAATAACAAACATGGTGGATTGTCAGAAATAAAATAATTGTTGATTGAAACCATCTGTAAAAGTTAGTGGCAGAAGGAAATATTACATCAGCAAATAAAAACCTTGGGGGCATGTCCACATTGATTGCAAAGTCCCACAGTGGGTGTTTGCAGGTGGAGGCGTGGATGTCACAAATTATAATATAATATCAACACGAAATCAGTCGATTGTCAATTTGAGCCAGAGAAAAACCACCCCATCAAATTCCTGTGCATTCATTCTTTGGACTTACCTAGATGTTTTACTTGCATAATTTGCGGACTTTTTGACTGGTCGATGCTATTGCAATTACTGTCTCCTTGGGAGAAATGATTGAACAGATCATCATACACATCACTGCCAATGTCGCTGTGATACTGAATAATAAAGAGAAAACAAGTTTAACACAAACTTTAATACAAACAGACGTATCATATGTTTTGGAAATAAAACTGATTTACTTGAAAAATTGGATTTTAAAACAAGTACCATTTTTGTTCTATTTAACCCATTAGTGTCCATGGTCCCCCTTTTTTTTAGGACCCGAAGATGTTTCATTAACATCTGTATTTTTCAGAGATATCTATAGTTAGTCATAAAGATGGTGTGTCTTTCAAATATTACACCTACTGTCTGATGTATATTGGCAACACTGATGTCTCAGTTTTCATTATACCATGAAAATCTAGAGTGGATGTTTCATCTATTATTAAAATCAAAAGTTGTGTAAATAGTCCTTATAACCAATGAATCCACATTTATATCTAGTATAAATGAATGCTCTAACCATACTATAAAGTCAAGTAAATCTTTGAAAGTCATTTTAGTATCAAATAATATTGTATTTACAAAGGATTTTTAGTAATAAATTCAAGAAAAATAAGAAAGATTTAGCTCTAATGGGTTGAACAAGAACAAGAACATAAGTCAGATTGCATACCTCCACCTGACAACATAAGGATGAGCAAAAATCCTATCTGGAACTTACTTCTCCATATTGTATGAAGTATTCCCAAAGTTATGACATGGAAACGTTGAAACTAAAAAACTATATCTAATCAGACTGAAATTTTGCATGGTGATTACTGGTTTAAGGGACACCAGATGTATACATCCAATTTGGAAAAATCAGAAGTTAAAATAGCATCAAAATTTTGCACCCAGATCAAACTTTTCAAGGTCAAAGTCATAAGATGCAGGATTTCGTTGGCTATAATATAGTCTCTACGATAAACAGAATTAAAGTTATTGTCAAAAGTATGAGTTCCACCTTTTCAGTAACCTTGACCGTTGATCTAGATATCCCAAAATTTAATCAGTTCTAAGTTTGTCCATGACCAATATTTTGACCAAGTTAGTCAAGCGATATGGATGACAGTGACAAACCAACAAACTCCACTAAAAACATCCTCCTTAGAAAAGGTAATAAATGATTTTTATGTTCGGATTTCTTTTATTCTTTTTCATAGATTTATAAATGCAAATAAAATATATATAAGTGCAAATCTAGAAAGAACACAGATGTTTTTTTTATGACTTGGTATGGCTAAGAGCCAGTCAAAAGTTTAATTGTGGCTAATAACACAAATAACTGCTTGATCTAAATTCTGACAAAGTCGTTTGTTTGATTAGCATCGCGGACTTTGAAAGAAGAGCAAACAAAAAAATGTTTTGTCAAAAACCTCAATAAAAGGTGGCCAATCACCTAGACATGGTGTCTCAATAAAAACACTGGTCCCCATCATCTCACTAGGTTAGCATTAAGAAAGATCATCTGGCCTATAAAAATCTTGCTTCAATTAAGGAAATGACTTCCAAAGAAACCCGAGATAAGTTTGGAAGTCAATTTTTAAAAGCTGTCAAACACATGACAGCATGTAAAACGGACGTTAAACCGAACATGAGGACGATGACGCATTTTATATAATTTTAGCACAAAGTTAAAAAACAAACAAACAAAAAACACTTTTACAAACTCCTGTTTAATCTGCTCATCAATACCAAAAAGATTCTAAATTTAATGAAAAAAAAAAAAAAATCGGGTCTCAAAATCCAAATGAAATTTTCTCATTTCATCACAGCAGGTTTTAAGCAAGATAGGATTTTATCTTTCTTAATCAGTGAGGTATGTTTTTTGTGAAATAACCTAAACTACCCCCAGAGGCATATAATAGACTACTCCAACACTACTTACTAGACTGTGTGTGGAATTAGAGTTGTATTTGCAGGAAGATTGGATGTGGGTGGGTGAAAATAACGTTAAATACAATATTTTCCACATAGATTAAGCAGAGAAATGGAAAATTCCATTAAAAGTTAAAAATTAGAATTAGGTCTACATGTCAGGATATGACGTCATGGGCAGGATATCTGAACTGAGATGTAGCGACGAAGAGAGAAAAGTTTCTAGAAAACTAAAGATTTAACTACTTCCCAACCGACTATAGCATGGTCGTCTTCAAGTCTAATGTAAACAAATACTTGTTGAGCCGTCCTCTTGGATAATCAATTCCTCTTAAGTAATCTTCTACCCTTTCCAGCCCTCCCATGGCAGCGAACATTACCCAACTAACAATCTCTTTAACCCTGATCCTTGAGTGGCTCCTGGGCCTTGATAAGTGGTGATCCATCAGTGGAGATATCTGCTTTCTTTTTTATGCTTCCAAATTCTCTATCTTGACCCTCTGGCCATTAATGGCTAATTTTCCATGGTATCGCGTTGTCTGAAGTTCAATGTATCAGTTAGTTTTTCACTGTCATTTATTTCCTAGCTAATCTTTCCTGGTGGTCCTAGTTATGGGGGAGTGAGAGCATGCTATAGTATCACAAAAGTATATAAACAGTTTATAGAAAGCAACCACTTACCATATGTAATGACTTTGAGCAGGCTGGAGCTGACGTGTAGCTTTCAATCATGTCGTTAAAGGCATAGGGTTTAGATAAAGATTGACTGCCGCCAGTGTGATGTCGGTAATTTCTGCTATGATGTGAATGGTGTCCAATATGGCCGTTTGTAATATTACCATTCACTGGATAATGGCCACCATTCATGTACTTTTTATGATCACAGGAATTCATTGCAGCTACAAAAAAAAAAAACACAAAAAAAACTGAAAAGTTTTAAGAATTTGGTTTGTTTTTAAGTAATTTATAATTGTTTAAAAAGAATAATTAGTTATTACTGATTTTATTTGTAACTGCTATGATTTTTATATCATTTATACATTAGCAATACAGATATGAATTATTTATGCATTGATAACACAAATGATTCATAAGTGCAGAATCCCAAGAAAAATTTAAAAAAAAAAAAAGCAAAAGTAAACGACTAATACGAAATGCAGTAGAATTTAATTATTTACTGACCTGTATACTTTTAATGTGCTAAAACTTAAGTTTTTATATCAAAAATTTTTTTTTTTAAAGTTGCCTTTACAGTACATGACTAAAAAAAATGGCTACTTGTGGATTAACTATGGGGGTGGGGTTGTCTTGCCACTCTGATTGAGGGTTAGTGGTAGGGAAAGTCATTTGAAAAAAAATAACTTTCCAAGTATTAAGAGACAAAAAACAGACGTAAAAATGCTTTAAACGAAATAAAATTTTGAAAAAAAATAAAAATAAATAAAAACAGGTTCAGCACGTTAAAAGTATACAGATTGGTAGATAATTAAATTCAAGCATGAAATTATAACATAAAATGATCCTGTTTCCAAGACAGTCTAGCTTTTTAGGGCAATCAATCAAAACAATGTTGGTATGGGAGATAAATTTTGTGCGTTTTTTTTTTGAGGGGGGCGGTGAGGGATAATTTTTTTTTCATGCCAAAAAGTAAAAAAAAACAAACAATTTACTTACCTTTCTACTAACCCCAAGTCCTAGTGGCAAGCCCATCCCCCCAAAAAACTCCTATAACCCTACCACTAAGTTTGAGTGGCAAGCCCCTCAAAACAAAGCAAAAAATTGTGAAACCACATGTAATCTAAAATGACCGTCACAAAAAAAGATACAGAATTTATCCCCCATAGAAAAAAAAAATGGTTAATTGCTCTAAAACTCTAGAATAGCCTGAAAATTGAGGGGAAGGAGGAGGATCATTTTACGTTAAATTCATATGGGAAACTAAAAAAAAAATAGAATCTCATTTGTGTGTGTAGGGGGGATTTAATGAAGGATGTTAATCTACAATATCTTTTTTTCATACTGAAAGTATTGACTGATATGTTTTAAAGGAGATAGGAAGACATTCATTGATGAAACAAAAGCATTCTACTTCTACCCATGAACCATTTGAAGTATGGCAAAATTAACATTTTCAGAGAAAGGGAAAAGAGGGGGAAGCAAGGCATAACAAAACGTGACGGAGAGAGCAAAAGCAGGAAAAGAGAAAGAAAGAAAATCCAGGAAATGAGGATCTAGCGCTTTGGCAGGAATCAGGTTTTTCTTATTAACAAAAAAAAAAAAAAAAAAAAAAAAAGAAAAAAAAAGCGGATTTCAATAAAAAAGCAGAGAACTCACATGCATGGGAGACTCTAGCGATTTAAGTGAAAATTCGCTTTTTCTGGATAAAAAACAAAGCAGAATTTCACTAAAAAGTGGATAATTTACATCCCTGTTAATTTTTGCTAAAAATACTCCCCAGGGTGCAGTGATTAATAATAGGCATAAATCTGCATTAGATTTGGAAAGATTTTGTCTTTTACATAGAAATGAGAAAGTATGACTTACCCATCATATTTCTTTGCTGTCGTTGTTTGATGCAACACATTGCCATAAGCATTAACAAGACAAGAACCATGATGGCAAGGATGCCTCCCAAAATCTTGTAAAGCAATTCACTGCTCGATTGTGAACTGCTTGTAGATTCATAATTGTCTTTGGGGCTGACAGTAGAAGCCCAAGTTGTTCTCGGGTGATATCCAGATGGTAAAGACGTATGAACATGAGGAATGTAGTCTTTATTTTCCCTATTTTCTTGAGCTAGATAACAAAATGGAGAATGTAATGTTAAACAAAGGGAGATAATTCAAATAGAGAAAGAGTTTCAAGGTGAAACAATGTTTTTAACAAATCATATGAAAGAGTTTAAAATTGAGCATTTTTGATTGTTTGTTTGTTTGTCACTTATAAGCTTCCAAACTACTTGGCAGAATTACAAATTTGGTATCAAATATCCTCGATATTAGGGATATGAGTAGCTAATGGCAAACAAAAAGCTGAAATCAAGATGAATTTCCCAACCTGGTGGTGGTGGTGGGGGCACGATCCCCTGTGTGTTTGGAGAGAGGGCAACACAAAAAACAACTTTTTTTCCGAAACAACACCAATCGGTTTCAACTAAAAGAGTCAAGATTAAGAGAAAGACACTGAGTATGCACGTGGAGGAAGGAGACAAAGTCATCTAACTCCCCTACCATCTTCATGAATTGCTTGAAGTCACAGCAAAATTAACATTTTCAGAGAGAACTCATAAAAGGGAAAAATCAGTTTTTTTTCTTATTAAAAAACAAAACAAAAAACAAACCGATTTTGAGTAAAAAGCTGAGAACTCACATATATGAGAGGTTCTAGCAATTTAAGTAAAAATCCACTTTTTCTGGATTAAAAAAGAAAACAGAATCCTACTAAAAAGTAGAGAACTCCAATCACTGTGATATGCTGGGCACGTCATAGGGATTGAGATTGTTCGTTTTTTGACATATCAACTATATAAATTATTTTGTATCATACAATAAATTTATAAAATATTCATTTGATAAATTCTGGAAAGGTATTTAATTGTATCTCTGGTTTCTGTTAATGTCAGACGAGGATTCTGGAACCACCGCAACCGAGCCAAGAAACACAAAATCTTTGGGTTTTTTCAATCATGTCTGTAAAAATATCTTCAGAGGAAGAAATGATTTTGCATTTGCCTGGGTTCACTTTCATCCTCCATTTCTCGCAAGATGCTAAAAGCTCAGAAGTAGAGCTTCAACCTATCAAGATAGTGCAACGAGTGTCATCAGCGTTACGAATATTAGTAGAAAAGTCATGGCTAAGCACCAAGTATTGATCGCAGACTTTCCAAGAATATGATGAAGGCAGGAGATAAGAGACAACCTTGGCATACCCCGATAGTTACTTCAAACCAATTTGTGATATGTCCGTTAATAACCACCGCACATTCTGTGTCTATAAATTTTCAAAAACGTTTACGATTTTCCTATCAATTCCAATCATCCTTAGCATTTTTCATAGGCCTTTTTGCCACATCCCTCCGGTGGCTTTTATTATCGCCCCTGCAGAGAGGATTGTTGGGACTTATATAAACATCACAATTAGTATTCCTCATTTATTACATCTGGCATTCCAAGAGCTTTTTATGCCAAACTTGGTGTGATTCTAATGACTAGGCTTGGAGCCTATAAGTGTTTATAATTCTAATATTTTAATCCTACCTCCATACAACCACCACCAACATACCTGCATTCCGAGGGCTCTTTATACTAAATATAGTGCAATTTTGTCTATACCTTTGGAGATTGTAAGTGTTTATTATTATTATTAATAGTAGTAGTAGTAGTATAATCTTGACTCCTCTTATAACATAAAACATTTGGCATGTCAGGAACAATAGTCAATCTCCAAATAATGAGTGGAATGAACAAAATTTGATTACTTATGAGGACGGCTTATGACAAGTATTTGTTGACATTGGATTTGAAGATGATCATGTTGTAGTCGGCATGGAAGTAATCTTGTTCCAGTAATTGGAAGTTCTTAGAAAGAAACTGTTCACAAAAATAAGAAATTAAATTTCTTTTCATGTCGTAGTCAGCAGAGTTCTTGCTGTGAATGTCTTACATGGAGGAACAAGATATTAGCGCTTAGTCAAGCACCTTCCATGGAAATAACAATAGAGTAGAGAAAGACTAGCAACGTCTCTTCGTGAGAAAAGGCCTGTAGAGAACAGAAGAGACAATCCCCCACTAGATTGTGAAGTCGATTTTGTACTCTGAGTGCCATCTTCCCAGATATTACAGCAGTACTCCACCTTAAGGCGCATCCGACTCTTACGTAGGTAAAAGATTGCATCAGGAGTCGAGTACTTTCTGGAGCATCAGGATGATTTATGGCAGAATCACGTTGACACAGAATCACGTTGACACAGAATCACGTTGACACAGAATCACGTTGACACATCGGTTCCTGTTAGATCCCCAAAGTTAAGTGATATTGAGCTTAATCAGTAACAAATTGGTGACCATTTGTGAATACCAGGTGCTGTATGTGCGAGAGCTCTCTGCTTATTCCAGCATTGCTTCTAGCTGTTTGGTACTTTTTACCACTAGACTCAAGCAATGTTGGTTCAGAAGAAATATGATTGGAGATTGTGAACCCTTGCTTTACAATATAATAACCCAAATAAAGTAAACAAATAAAGTAAATCAAAATAAAATACATTTTTAAAAATAAAATAAATTTTTTAAAAATAAAATAAATTTTTTTAAAATAAAATAAATTTTTTTAAAATAAAATAAATTTTTTAAAATAAAATAAATTTTTTTAAATAAAATAAATTTTTTTAAATAAAATAATTTTTTTAAAATAAAATAAATTTTTTAAAATAAAATAAATTTTTTTAAATAAATAATTTTAAAAAAATAAATAGAAAATTAATTTCCCCCTAAAAACACGCTAATTCACGGATCGATTTGAGAATTGTCTGGTCCTTTTATACTCACATGCTGTGCTTTTGACCACATTGTTGCTGTCCATGCTGTAACTGACTTTATTAAAACACTGCATTTTGATACTGTAAGCCTTTGCGGGCTCCAAATTACGGATGATATGTTTACGAACTTCTGGTTCATGGAGTGTGATCTTTGTATAAGCAACTTTCTCATCATACCGCTTGTAGAAGATGATAAAGCCATCAATAGGAATTAACTTTACATGGATATACTGAAAAGACAAAAGGAAAAAAATATATATATATATATATATATATATATATATATATATATATAACTTCTTTGTAAAATGGTAGGAAAAATCCCAGCAGAGTGCTCGATTAATTAAGAATTAAAGTTAAAAATTAAGAGCATAATATTTATTTATTCTGGTACAGAAAAATTAGTACAACATTCGTACCGTCGGTTTCAAGCACGGAAGGTCTTACCCATCCGGCTCTCTTCAGCTTCTGCTGTCATCTGTTTTGGAAATGTGAGGTCACATGACACTCTTGTTGGGACGCGTTATTTGCTCAGTGTGTTGTGTGTGTTTGTTTAAATTTAAATTTAGTGTAATAAGACCGTTGAGATTTAAAACACGAGGGAATTCAAGATTAAAGGGAATAAAAAAATAAAAAATATATAAAATATATATGAGAAAATATATATATATAAATAAATATAAAAAAAAATAAAAAAAATATAAAAAAATATAAAAAAATATATATATATAACTAAAAAAATTGTTAATTATAGTGGTCAAAAAATTTTGCCTTTGACGAGCAAAAGTTATTTTTTTATTTCGGGTTCTGAAACGTACAAATAAAATGTTTTTATGTATTTTAATTTCTATTCTTTATTCTAGTATTTATTAGAAGAAAACCTTTGAAGTATAATGCAAACGGAGATGGCCGATTAATCATCACCGATTGCCATTTGCATTTTTCAGTTGTAACAAAGAAACCATGAATCTTGCGCAGTGTCTGTTACTGAAAGAATTATTGGGTCGGATAGAATATGTAATTGAGGAATTCTATCGCAATTTAATAAATCTGAAATTTTCCGTATTTAACTGGTTAGTAAAAATAAAATATAAATTTATTAGATATATTGTTATTTATGTCTAATCCAACCAACTTACAAATTTATATATACATATATATATAGATATTTGTGAGTTTTATAAAAAATATATATTCAAGTATATACTCCTTATAATATCTGAAAATGTTTAAAATTGCAAGCTCAATAAAATTGTATTACAAGCTTCAGAGCATATATACTTTATAGTTGCATTCCAATGACCATAGGAAAAATAAATCCAAAACCATAATTTTCATTTATTTTTACAATTTCTTTATTTTCATATTTCGGTGAATACATGTATTTCTTCTTCGTCTCACAAACAATTTTTAAATTTATTTTTTCAAAATTTAATGGTTTTGGATTGATTTTTCCCATGGTCATTGGAATGCAACAATAAAGTATATATATATATATATATATATATATATATATATCTTTACGATAAGCGTCAAATTATATAAAAAAGAAGTCCTATTTATTTATTTAATGCTCATGCAAAACATACTTCGTTTCATTTTCTAATCTAATATATAAAGTAAAGTCAGTCTCTTTAGTTTCTCATCGATAGCTTTCTTCCTACAAAAGCAACATTGATCCTTGTCTGTCACTTTTTCTTGTGGATCGTTGCAGCATGTAAAGAATAAAATTGAATTCGATTTATTCCTTCCACAAAATACTTTGTTTAGGTAGGAATTATTTTTAAATAGCTGTCATCTTAACCCTACCCCCCCCCCCCCCAAAAAAAAAACATAACAGTATTTATCCATACAGAGTTACTTTCCTTTGATTGAAACAAAAAGAATAGTTTGAAAATAGAAAAGCAAAATAAATTGCACATAAATACGTTACCGGGCAACACCGGGTAAATAAAGCTGGTTTTATATATACAAGATAGATACAAATTCAAGTTGATGTATATCATCCTAACCAAATTTACAATTTTTTTAATTTTATTTAATCCTGTTTAAGCATTGGAAGAAATTAAGAAAACAAAACAAATTGTAAATAAATGCACCCCATGGGCAACACCGGATAGGGACAGCTAGCTTAATTAAAAAAACAAAAATCCAAATATTTACCTTCCATTCAACAACTAAAGCATAATTCTTATCAACAACAAGTTTGTCTACTTTTACGATAGTTGGTCCTTGCACAAGTCTTTTATCAAACGTCATGCCATCGACGGCCTCCAACGTGAAACGTTCAGAATTTACTCCCTTTGTGTTGTCTTGGTTAGAATAAACAGATGCGATGCGGAATTTATAGGTGCTGCCTGAATAAGAGAGAAGAAAATTTTCAAATGAGTGAACATCTTATCAAAAGATGCTAAGTATTTGAGGATATAATACAAAAAAAGAGATGAAGATGATCAAAGACTTTGGATATATGTTGTCTGCCTGGTGTGCATTTACTCTGGACAGGTTGAGCCAGCTTCCCCTGACGTAGGAAGTTACTAGGGAATATTAAATTTACAAGCGGTTTGCGGTCGCATGTATATTTATTTACCTTCTCTGTAGGAGGTTAGACATAAGACAATGTAAAATTTTGAAAAGTCAGCCCACTAGGTGAAGTACGCTCTGGCCTAAAAAATGCCTGAGCATCCCCTGGTAAGGATGACTCTTGCGATTAGCAATAAACTAACCCCTTCTCAGAGAGAAGGTAAAGCCTGGGACGGTGGACCGCCTAGGACTGAACAGAACCATACCTAATGTACTGTCAGACTGATTGTCAAGGTTACGTCCTTGACAGGTACGAACAACATCGACTCAGGTTGCATGGACATACCAGTCAGGGGAGACGATTTTGATAACGTTAGTTTTTTGCAGGAAGGTATCGTTGCCTTCTCATATACAGTACCCAGTATTCTCAAATGTTCACCAATTTGACGTAATTAGATGTTAAGGGTTATTTTGAATATAAGAAAAAAAGAAAGTGGTTGCTTGATTGTTAAGGGTTATTCAGAGTTCTGTGGATCATGAAAATTTTGGTTTGGTTGTTTTGTGGCATATCACTCCTTTCGTGTTATTTAATGCTGAATACGGTCATTTTAGTAAAAGTTTTTTATGCTTCAAGTGCTATATATCTTCAAATATTTATTCATGGTTTTGTAGAGGAAAATTGTTTTTTTTTTTTTTGGCTTTGCAGAACATGATCGAGTTTTGCAAGAGGAAAGGAAAAAACAATAACATCAATGTTTGGTGCATTTAAAAACCAGTATCTTCAGACAGCATGATCTGGTAGCACCAAGTGAAAATTTTGAATGTAATTCATTGTTTTGAAATTAACTAATCAAATAAAGTCATTAACAATCACTGCATCATCAACTGTTGTTATAATAAAGTCATTAACAATCACTGCATCAACTGTTATAATAAAGTCATTAACAATCACTGCATCATCAACTGTTGTTATAATAAAGTTATTAACAATCACTGCATCATCAACTGTTATAATAAAGTCATTAACAATCACTGCATCATCAACTGTTATAATAAAGTCATTAACAATCACTGCATCATCAACTGTTATAATAAAGTCATTAACAATCACTGCATCATCAACTGTTATAATAAAGTCATTAACAATCACTGCATCATCAACTGTTATAATAAAGTTAACAATCACTGCATCATCAACTGTTGTTATAATAAAGTCATTAACAATCACTGCATCATCAACTGTTGTTATAATAAAGTCATTAACAATCACTGCATCATCAACTGTTGTTATAATAAAGTCATTAACAATCACTGCATCATCAACTGTTATAATAAAGTCATTAACAATCACTGCATCATCAACTGTTGTTATAATAAAGTCATTAACAATCACTGCATCATCAACTGTTGTTATAATAAAGTTATTAACAATCACTGCATCATCAACTGTTGTTATAATAAAGTCATTAACAATCACTGCATCATCAACTGTTATAATAAAGTCATTAACAATCACTGCATCAACTGTTATAATAAAGTCATTAACAATCACTGCATCATCAACTGTTGTTATAATAAAGTTATTAACAATCACTGCATCATCAACTGTTGTTATAATAAAGTTATTAACAATCACTGCATCATCAACTGTTGTTATAATAAAGTTATTAACAATCACTGCATCATCAACTGTTGTTATAATAAAGTCATTAACAATCACTGCATCATCAACTGTTATAATAAAGTTATTAACAATCACTGCATCAACTGTTATAATAAAGTCATTAACAATCACTGCATCATCAACTGTTGTTATAATACTTTAAACAATCGTAATTTATTATGTTTTCTTATTTGATTGTTGTGATTACCAAACAAAATTTCTATTTATCGGTTATTTGCCCCAATAATTTAAATCGCACTACGAATACCTAATTTTGATTTAAAAAGGGATTGATTTGGTTCAGTTGCTTTGTTTGACTGCATATCAACCCTTTTTGGGTCATTTAATAGAAAATCCAATCAGTTTGGTACAAGTTTTTTTATGCTACAAGTTGTAAATATCTTCAAATATTTATTCAAAGTTTTTTCTTTGGAATGTATTTCATGCAGTATTTTTCAAATATTAACTTGTATTTATAAACTTATTTGTTCACATTTGTCAGATTTTTAAATTTAAAAAGGATATTATAACGTCTACTTCCGTTATTTTTCATACAATTCTTTCATATTGAAATTTATGTGCATATCACCGGATGCAGTTTCATGTCATATCCACGACAGAAAAAGGTAGGCGAAACCGAGAAAGGTAGGCGAAACCGAGAAAGGTAGGCGAAACCGAGAAAGGTAGGCGAAACCGAGAAAGGTAGGCAAAAAAAACCAGAAAGGTAAGCCAAACAGAAAGGTAGGCAATCAAAAATTATATATATCTGTAATACTAACCCGGTTTAAGCCCATTCACAATGCCTTTCTGAGTTTTTGGTGGGAACTGTTCATCACCTGTTCTCCATTCTCCTTTGTCAGGTGAAACTTCCTTGTATTGCACAACAGAAAATGTAATTGCCATTCCATCATTAGCCGGAACCGTCCACTCGACTAATACAGACGTGTCTGAATGTTTAGTTACTTTAGGCTTGGAAGGCGGAACCATGTCTGCTGCAGTAAAGAGAAAATTAAATATTTATACAGCATAAATATAAACGGATTTGAAAAAAAAAAAAAAAAATTACATAATTTTATTGAATCCAAAAAGAATATGAACAAATGCTTACTGTTTTTAATTTTATCTTTAGAATTTTTCTTTTTAAGTTTATTTTTCTTCCGGTTTGATTTCTTCCGGCCTTTTTTATTTCTTTTACCATTCGGTCTTTTATTGGCAGATGATCCTCCCTGCGAACCATTTTTGTTTTTATCTTTAATAAAAGAAAAAATTCATCACTATTTACAACAGTAATGTAGAAAATAAGCAAACAATAGATCTCTGTATATTCATAAAGTTGTGCCATTCACTGCACTAACAGTGAGATTAAAACACCAAATTCAGATGCACAAATAGAAAAACAATAGTTTTCTAATATACTGATCATGTGTATGCAATAGATGTCGTAAGGTTAATTAATTTGCATATTGCTTTGTAAAAGGACATCTTATTATTTATTATTCGTTTTTATTGTTTTTTAATTCAATGATTTTCATTTTAATGTAACAGTTTTATTTACAAATATTTTTTTTCATGGATAAATGCTTAGCATTTTGTGTGAAGAGTCTTTTCGACACTTTCCGGTCAATTTACTTCTGAGGGTTGCGATTCTTGGTTTAATAAATTTCCCCGGGCAAAACCAGGACATGCGTCCTGTCCCACTAGTAATATATACTAGAAATGTGAATAGGCAATGGTGAAAAAAATCTGAAATCGAGACAAATTTCCCAACCTGGGAGCCATGGCTGTGTATATGTATGTTTGTTTGGAGAGAGAGCAACACAAAAAATATCTTTTTTCCTGAACAACTCCAATCAAGTTCAACTAAGAAAGAACTCTCATCCCTAATACCTATATAAAAAAGAACTCTCATCCCTAATACCTATATAAAAAAGAACTCTCATCCCTAATACCTATATAAAAAAGAACTCTCATCCCTAATACCTATATAAAAAAGAACTCACATCCCTAATACCTATATAAAAAAGAACTCACATCCCTAATACATATATAAAAAAGAACTCACATCCCTAATATCTATATAAAAAAGAACTCACATCCCTAATATCTATATAAAAAAGAACTCACATCCCTAATATCTATATGAAAAAGAACTCACATCCCTAATACATATATAAAAAAGAACTCACATCCCTAATACATATATAAAAAAGAACTCACATCCCTAATATCTATATAAAAAAGAACTCACATCCCTAATATCTATATAAAAAAGAACTCACATCCCTAATATCTATATGAAAAAGAACTCACATCCCTAATACCTATATAAAAAAGAACTCGCATCCCTAATATCTATATAAAAAAGAACTCACATCCCAAATACATATATAAAAAAGAACTCACATCCCTAATACATATATGAAAAAGAACTCACATCCCTAATATCTATATAAAAAAGAAAGGCCTCCTTTCATTCTCGAGAGATAATGGATACCTATTGTAAAGGTGATTGCGTGGAGAGTGAGAAAGACTGGTGTTATTTTGGAGTTTCCCTTCTAGACTAGTTGCATAACCAAAAAGTCGAACCAACTTAGACTTAGGAGCTCCGGCATCCTGTGACGCATGAAGCATTCAAAGTAAACCATCGTTTTCGGTCTGAAACCAGATCCACAGCATCCCTCCAGCTTATTTCCGTTGCGATCAAATCTCTCAATTGTTTGCTTGAGTACATTTTTGGTCTTCCTCTTCTTTTTCAATCAGGGTTCCATTGAATCACTCGGTTTGCAAATCTCTCTGGGGCCAATCTTAGGGCATGTCCGAGCCAGCCTAGACGTCATTTGCAGATTACTGACAATGATTTCTTGGTTGGTTATTCGATCGCTCCATTTGATCCCTAGAATATTTCTAAGACATTTGGAATCAAATGTGTCTAATTTCCACCCATGGCTGATTTTGAGATACCAAGTTTCACTTCCATATAGCAGTGTGGACAAAACGTTGCTGTTATAAAATCTTAATTTAGATCGGGGGGGGGGGGGAAGATTTGTTTTGCCAGATCTAGCAGAGCTGGTTAAATGCTGCTGAGGCTTTTCCTATCTTACCACTCTACACTACTATTTAACCCATAGCTGGAGAGAGGATACATGGATTTTTACTTTTCCAAAAAGTATTAGTGAAAGTGATGCAATGACTCTAACAGAACCTGAACTCGTAACAACTACACCACACCACTTCCATATATATATATATATATATATATATATATATTAGTAATCCAGGTAAAGTAAACATCCACAGGATAGGAATCCAAAGAATTTCAACCGGGTTTATAAAAGGTGCTCAATATCAAATAGAGCTTTTATATATGATTATTTTTATTTATACAGACATGTACAAAATCTACGACACTGGTATGTCGATGTTATCGATCAACAGCTGTTAGAAACTTAGATCTCATCAGGCAGAATTAAAATCCGATACTTAACTCATATCATATTTGGGAAGAACCAATACAAAATTTATGGCAATCAATATTATTTTAAAAAAATTCTATAAATTCAACATAAAAATATTTTTGTGTACAAATGTTTCAGAAACTTTCTAATAAAAAGTAACAGAAGACAACTCAGTATCATTTTATTACAGGTCCAGATAGACGATGGAATTGTTAAATAACTCCAAAATTTTTATCAACATTCATCTTAATTTATTTTCCTTCATTTTGTAAATTTTTATATATGGCTGAATATAAAAATTGGATTTCAGAGACAAATGTTAACATTCCTTAAAAAAATACAAAAACGGTGGATTAGCACACTAAGTAAATAGCTCAGTCGGCCACCGGTCCCATTGTTCATTATGTTTTAATAAATAATACATAATTTCCCCGTCTCATTAAGATACAACTAAAGTTAGAACATTTGACTAACACACACATATATATATATATATAAGATAAATGAAAGAAGAGAGATAAATATGTACGAATGACAAATCTATTTCAACTTCGATTGTTCAATCCAAGGTGTACTTGGTAAAAACATGTTTATTTTTCTTTCCTTAAGCCAAGGCTTTTCAAAGATTAAAATCTTATCAGAGAAATTACAGATAGATAAGATGGCAGTGGAAAAGCCAAAATTCAAAAAAATATAAAGTAATGGAGAGTAAGAGTGTGTGTGTGAAAATATGGAGTCTGTCCAGTTGGTGAATGCCCGTAGATAAAGTGTCCCGTGAAAGGATATATATATATATATATTTAGGCAAACATTTTGACCGAAACATTAGATGGACAATTTGGAAAATTGAAAAAATAAAAAAAAGTTGCATCAAACAAACCACTCCGTGTTATTTAATAATGTTTGCCTAAATGAAAATATGCTGCCTAAATACATATATATATATATATCTCTCTCCTTGGAAAAAATCTCTAATTGTAAAAAAATTCCTATTTCTATTGTATGCTTTTTCTATACCTGTAATGTAAACAATATTTATTTCCCTTATTGTGCCCCTTTGTATCTTCAATATAATTTGCTTTGTAACCTATTTTAAGTGGATTGTAATTATCATATCCTATTTTGAGAGGTTGAAGGAGTTCAACCTCTCAAATTGCTGTATAACGTCTGCACTGGTCATGATGCTATGGTTTAACTTCGAACTAAGTGTCAATTCACGTGTTAATGAAGAGACTTGATATTAATAAAAAAAAAAATCCATATTGTCTCAGAAACGATCGTACATGGAATTGTTTATGTTGAATTCTTGAAACATATGTAAATGAATGTCAAATTTATTTACCTCAATATATATATATATATATATCTCAATAGCATGAAAAATCTACTTCTTGGAATTAGAACAGAACCAAGACAGCAAATCTTGTACATGCTATATAACTGACATATGAGGGCTCAATATCCTTTCAGATAGAGTTATAACAGTGATAACTAATCTTAACACTTAAGATAAACTCCTTTTAATTATTTATTGTTATAATATATCTAATATTACACCAAAGCTGAGTAATTCAACATTGATTTCCCTAAGGCTTTTTTAAATTTTTTTATTTAATATAAATTTTAATCATGCAAAATACATGTAAAAATATCCCCTGGTTTGGGAATTAAGTTGTTTAAAAAATGTACTATTGTTTTAATTAGCTGTAATTTACAATTTACTCACCAAATGACTCATCTCTGAGTAAGTTTCTATCTATCACTCTCACCGTTTGCATATATATGGGGTTCAGGGATGGGAGCAGGAGTACATATGGTGTCCATTCATTCCCAGGTAACACTGGGAGGTACCAGCTAATTATATATATATATATATATATATATATATATATGCGCATACACACACTATAACTATTTATCTAAAACTATTCTAATTTTAAAAAGAACTTACCATTTTTGCCGTTGGGTTGCAGTGGAGTATTTTTATCTTCTGCTTTGGTATTTGATTTTATCTCCACCTGTATAACAGCATAGGAATCTCCCATTTGGTTGTGGACCATACATTGATATAAACCAGCATTTGAAGACTGACTTGACTTTATCACTAACGACGTATCTGAAGGAAGAAAAACATTTTTAGGCGGACATTTATCACACAATCAAGACGAAATCAGAAGTTTTAACTTCCTGTTAAAAAATAAACAAAAAAAAAAAAAAACCCCAAGAAAACAAAATATAAGATTATGATGCATTAATCCAATCTGACTATTTAGCGATGAAAATGCTACTTGAAACTTAGGTGTGACAGACCAACTGATTTACCTACAAAGCCTCTCCTAGCGATACAACCATACAGAAATTTGCATTTTTTTTTAGTATAGGTAAGTCCAAGCAAAACTTTTTCAAGTAAACAAACAAAAAGCATAATAATAATAATAATAAGACATAAGAAATAGTAATTACTGATAGAAATAGTAATTATCGAAATAGAAAAAAGGTAAAAATAAAAAAAATGTAATTGTAAAATAAACATAAATTGCCTTTTACAAAATAACTGTTTAGCAAGAAGCATAAACTACCAAGCCACAATATATACCAATGAAAGGTTTTATATAGGAGAAACTGCACTAGATTTTAATAAGATGTTATAATTATATTTAATAACAAAAAACGCTTTGGCTTGTTATCTACGTACCATGGATCTACTTTGGTATGATATCTATACTTACATTGCAATCTATGTCTCATGAATATGTCATACAATCTTCAATTTATATTGCAATGAACATGCTACAAGAGCAAGGAAAACTCTTAATTGGTTTTGAAAGAATGTGTGGTTAGAGAGCCTGAAACCCTAACGTTCAAAGAAGAGACCGTGCAACACTTAAGCCAATTATTCAACGACAAGTCGCTGAAGACTCGGAAATCTTTTCCTTGTAGATATCAAGCCAAAGTAGCACCTAAAAAACAAAGATATTGAACCATTATTGGCAACTTAGTCCAGCTTAAGATTTTCCAGTCAAGAGTTCACTATCCTTAGGATCGTGAACTTTCGACTGGAAAATCTTAAGCTAATATATTTAGACAATCCCTGTTTGAGTGAAAAACTAGAAATTTTAAAGATTTAAAATAAATTACTTAATTGTAGAAGTGAAATAACTAACTGTAGACACAAAATACACTTTACTTTGGAATAACTAATGAAACATTAAAAAAAGAAATAGCTCACTTATATAAAAAATAGATAAAACATCCTAAATAAAAAATATGAAAAGCTTCTATAATGTTAATATAAATCTTAGGTCTCATTACTGTGCAAAGTAAATACAAAGATTAAAAATGGCGATAGTTAACAAAAGAATAATGTGACCAAAATAATTACTCTTCTGGGCCATGGCAATGGCACTTATTTGTTTGATCCACTTAAAAGTATGTCAAATTTTTTTTATTATTAAACAAACGGATGAAAATTCATTGGTTGAAGAAAATGAGCGAGTGAGGAGATAAAAATCAAAGACCAATTGATCGGAGGTTAGAGTGGACACTAATCCTTAAATGTAAATCCATGCATTTAGCCAGATTTTCCTTGGGAATGAAACAAACGTTTCTGCATACCTTATATATACATATATATATATTTCGAGATCTACAACCAACAGGTGGACATCTACAGATGGACCCTAAAACAATGGAAAAGACCAAGAGGAAGGCCAAACACCCAGTGGAGAAAACCTTGACAGCCAACTGGGTCCTACATGACCATGCCTAGCCAGGGACAAAAGAAGGTGGAAGGAAACCAGGAAGGGATTCCTCCTCCAGGAGTGACCAAAAACTCTGATGATGATGATGATGATGATGATGATATATATATATATATATATATATATATATATATCTCAGCTATTTTGGGACATTTCTTCTCTGTAAACGGGAAGAAAGTTTGTTTTTTGAAAAAGAGAGTTTCTTCCAGAATATAAAAATATTTACCATCCTCTCTGATTCTATTAACAGTAAATGAAAGATTTACTGAGAACTAGCTGTTTTTGAAGAAAAATATTGCATATATTTACTTTAATTATTTGTTTTTGTTCATCTCCTTTTTTACCGTGAATTTATAGTATCTGTTCAAACATCAAACTTCCTTAATCCGTAGTTTCATATATATAATGAAGACCAGTTTTCCAAACAATTTTACTTATCATAAACTTTTAAATTTCTTCTTTTTTTTTTTCAACCGGTTTTCCGCAGCAAACTGGTAAACAATAGGTGTGCTGCGCAAATTTTAGACGGTTTTACATAATTTTCAAAAGAACAATAATAATAAAAAAAATAAAACCTCTCTTAATTTATCACGAGTTTTGCATTGTAATAAGAAATAAACGTAGACATTAAAGTAGCAAAAGAAAAAAAAAAAAAGAAAAAAAAAAAAAAAAAAAAGAAATCGTAAGCAAAAGTAAAAATAAGAATTTTTAAAAATAAAAACTATTACTGGTGCTTCTTGCTTAAAATGCCGAAAAAAAGATTTCTGTGTCTTTTAAAGTTTAAGAGGTAAATAAGGGGCAATAACTCTTATCACCTGTTGTTATTACATGTAACGTAATTTACTGCGACATTCAATTAATTAGTAATAAATGAACAACAAATTATACGTAAATGGGAAATTTATGATTTTGAAAATTTTTTAGTAATAAATGAACAACAAAGTATACATAAATGGAAAAATTAAGATTTTATTGAAAATTTACGCATTTATGTTGCTTATACTTGGGTTGTTGACTGGGCTTGCAAAAAATCTATCTGCTTTGCTTTTTCTGACGTAAAATATAGCACATCTTCGAACTGGAACAATTTCAAATCCATAATTCCAGTTGAAGATAATATCAGTCTTGTTAAAAATTAACGATAAATTTTGGCTCAAAATAACAATTCAGGATAAAGTCTGGCTCAAAAATAAAATTAAGAGTTATTGCCCCTTATTTACCTCTTAAACTTTAAAAGACACAGAAATCTTTTTTTCGGCATTTTAAGCAAGAAGCACCCTATTACTTTGTTACTCCACCCCGATCATTATAAATAATAAAAGTGAACGTATGTTTCTGGCTTGCCTAGATAATCATGCAAATTTAATTTTTCATGAGCAAAGAAGGAGAGGCTTAAATCTCAATAATATCTTATAAAAAAAAAAAAGAAAAAAAAAAAAGAATTTCTTTCACTTTTAATAGACACAAAACTATTCCTTTATTACACCAGAAGGAATGTCTTCTTTTTATTATCGATTGTCTTTTCTTATCGATAGCGAGAGAGGGAGTTTTTTTCTTTTCGATTCGTTTCAATTAAAAAAGTTTTTTTATGACAGTCGCTCCGGACAAGGCTTGATGTAAAGAGCTAAAAAGAACGAAAGATTATTATTGCAAAGACAGGAGATGCCTATTGACCTTAGTCTTGAAAAGACCAAGGCTATAGGTGGGAAGAAAACAGTCAGCAGGAAGAGAGTTCCCCAAACCTTCAGTTCTTGGAAAGAAGCTACTGGAATAGGAAGTTGTATTATAATGAGGTATAAAAACAGCGAATTGGTGAAGACCGCTAGACCAACGAGTGAAACGAGCTGGAACAAAGGAAGCAGGGAATAGATCAGACAATTCTGAAGAGCACGTGCCATAATAGTATTTATAGAAAAGACTGAAACTGGCAACATCACAGCTAATGATTTCAAGTAATGAAAAGGAATTAAATTGTGCAGCGATAGCGAGCGGATGAAGACTGCTTGTTAGAAATAACGAGTAAGCAAAGAGAAAACGGTGCATTCGAATTAAACCATTTTTTTTGTGGGGGGGGGGGGGGGTATGTTCCAATAATCGGGCTAAAGCACCTATATCGCCAAATTCTATATGCAGTTTCTTTTTCTGGAGCTATACCGGTCATTATAATAGGGGAAATCTCACTTTAAGAAAGGTTATGTAGGAAATTTAATTATAGATTCAGGTTTGCCATGTGATATAAAAAGAAAAATTGAAAACACTGCCGTAAGGGTATCCGGGGGTCATTTTGACATTTTCCAAAAATATGCTCACAAAATAAGTAATGCATGTACATACGCACGCACGCAGTGTTGCTATTACAACAGCTGGCAAAATGGTGCCAAATTAAGCCAGCTGAGTGTATCTTTCTCACCCACATGTGAGGTCAAATTGCATATGGGGGTGGAGAGTGAGAAGTTAAGCTAGATCTGCATGGAATGGTGCAACAGCTGCACATCACCTGGAAAACATAAGCAGAGCTTTGAGGAATTTTCCAGTTGTGTTATGTCAGCAGTCATAAAGTTTTAGATTATGGGAAGAGGGGGGGGGGGTGAAGTTTAGGATTCTATGATTTTTTTTTTTATACAATAAAAATATTTTTTTAATTAAATGAAAAAAAAAAAAAAAAATTCTTATATCTATTTCCAAATGACAATTTTGAAGAAATAACGTCAGAATAATTTAAAAAAAAATTAATCTAATAAAATGTTCGGTTAAAGGATGAATAAGCAAAAAAATATAAATAAATAAAAAAATTACAAAAATATTTACCTCGAATTCGAATGTTTTTACTCCTTGTCAGGTGTTTACCGTTATGAAACCATTTAATGGAAAAATTGGATTTATTATTCGTCACGCAGCTTAAAATTGCTTTATGGCCCTCTTCAACTACAACATGTCCTTCATTCGCTTTTGGAGGCTCTGGAAGAAACGAAATAGTACGAAGTTAAATATTGATAATCACTTTTGTATCAATAAAAAATAAAATACAAATTTGACAAAAATAATGTCCATTGTTTCTAATACAACATAAATAAAAAAAACTATTAATAAAATATTTATTTAAACTCAAATGGCAATATCGTAAAGTACCAAAATAACTTTTAAACCCCATTTAAGAAAATAATTTAATTATGAAATAAAATCCACCGCAATGCATTTCTGTTTCTTTTATGTAATTAATGAGTCACCACTTATCAAGGCCCAAAGACCACTCGAGGATAACGGTTAATGAGTTTGTCAGGTGGACAGTGAAATATGGTGAGGATTGGTAACGATGGTCGAAATTGAGCAGAATTTGATTATTTAAAAGGATGGCTCAACAAGAATTTGTTAACATTGGACTTGAAAACGATCATGTTTTAGTCAGTTGGGAAGCAGTTCCGTGATATCATGTTTCACAGACAAGTAATTCTTTGAAAGAAACTCTGCTCATGGAAGTTATGTTTAGTTTTATACCTAAAACTAGGAGGAAGCAAGGGAAATTATTGTGGTTGTAGCTAGACAAGTTTTTGTTGTGAATGTTTTACAGGGAGGAACCAGAGATTGGAGCTCAGTCGAACACATACCATGAAAATAACGATAACTCAGCCATTTTAATACTTTGTTAATAGTTGGAAAAAAAAAAAAAAAAAAAAAAAAATTACTTTGTGATCCTTGGAAAGTATTTAAACTGTTGAAAAAGTAATTTAAACTGGCTTTAAAATTCTTAGTAAATGATTGAAAGTTTTGGATGTAAATACATGTAATAATTTTATAACAATGGGTTAAAACATTACTTGAACAGAATTCATTATAGTTTGATAATTATTTGGTTCAGTTAATAATTTAAAGACCAAACGATCCCATAGTAATTAAATTTAACTTTTTAAAGTTACTTTACCCATAGCTCGGATCGGCATATTTGTTAGTTCATACCAGTTTTAGTGCATAAATGATCAGATTAGATCCAATTGGATTTAAAACTGGCATAGTTGATTACATAGATTGCGAAGTGTCCATCATCAGGCCAATCACACGTCTCAGCTGCTGAAATAATAATATCGTTCTCACCTAAAACTTCTATTTGGAAGACTTTCTGCACTTTGTTCCCAATCCCATTGTCGGCCAGACAAATGTAGGTTCCTTTGTCTCGATGATGAACATTTTTTATCACCAAATTACCTACAAAGAAACGCAGCAGAGATTAAAAACAACAAAAAAAAAACAAACATTTTTTTTCAAAAAGCTGCAGATATTTTTAACATCAAATTTAAAAATAATAAAAACGAACCAATTCTGATCTTACTTGCAATAGAGTTTTCTTTCTTAATATTTAATAAATGTCCACCATATTTTTTCCAGGTAATTTTAGGGGCTGGTTTTGCAAAAGCTGCACATTCTAATATGATTGTGTCGCCTTCTTCGACGCACATGATTGTTGGCTGTGTGGCCCCAAATATATAGGGAGACTGATTTTGGGCCGATTCTGAAATTTAGAAAATAAATATAAATTGGGTAAAAAATAACAAAACAAAAACAAAACTACACTCTGGGTTACACTTTAAACCACACATTTTAAAGAAACCCTATCCCAAGATCCTTATAAATGAATAAATGAGAAAGTGTTTTTCATTAATCACCCCCATATTATCATTAAAAAGGGCCACTGTTATTTATATCAATAATACATACATTTTATTTACCTCCCCAGGAGGTTAGGCACAAAGCCAGTTTTATCTTACTCCCACAAGATGCGACCCAAGGTCGGGTCGGGAAAGTGGGACTTGAAAAGCCAGTGCCCGAGAAGGTGAGCACTCTGGCCATTAAAAATTGCCTGGGCAGCCCCGTCGGCATTCCCCGGTAGGGGCGCCTCAGGCAGTAAGCAATAAACTTACTCCTCCCCAAAGAGGGGAGGCAAAGCCTGGGAGGGTGGACCTCCTAGAACTGCACAGGACAGACCATAGACCGGCGTAAATCAAGCCCCGAAGGCCAAGACGATACCAGTTTATGGGGGTGTAGTATCCATCAGAACAAAGGCCGATCAATAATACATACATAATGTTTTGAAATACTGTATATAAAGTACAGAGGAAAGTCCCATAAACATTCATATATTTGTCTAATTTGCATAACTACTTTTTAAACAGTCTATAATAAATTAATGTCTGGTGTTATTCATTTGTAATTTTATTGTGTTATTTGTCCTATATATCTGCAATAGTTTTGTCGATATTAACAGAAATTAATTAAAAAAAAAAAAAGGATAAATTACGAAAAGCTTTAAAATATGCTCATGAATTTTCAAGGGAGATAATTTAAATGAAACTAATATGTCTTAGCTAGCTAGAAAGATATGAGGCATAAGAATTCACAGAGAGGGGGAGGTAACGACTCTCTCTCTCTCATTGTGTGTGGGGGAGGGGGCTCTTTTAAAAACAATAAAAAAAAAAAATGGTGTTGCCCTCACTTCTTCTCTTTCTCCTTCTACACTCCATTGATCAGGCGAATTGATTTCTTCTTTTTCATTTCTTTGGTCTTATTTCAAAGATAAATACATTTGTCAAAATTACAAAACTTAATATTTATCTATTTAAATGAATAAATGTGAAAGTTTTTGTCTTGTGTCTACAAGAAACGAATGAATGAAATGTTTATTATTTAAAATGTTGGTTTCAAGTAGCTAACTTTGCGAAGCAATAGCGTGCTGGCAAAGCCTGCTAATATCTTCATAAAACACAGACACATGAGAAGTGATCACACAATTTTATTAAGTGAGAGATTGTGTGACCACTTTGTGTGTGTTTCTTGTCTTAATGGGATTTAAACATTTTTCTATTCATTTTACGTAGCTTTTCCTTTGTTCAGGGTTGAACTTTTAAAAAATATTTCATAAGCCCACACTCCAGTCCCCATGGCTCAGTGGGTCAATAGTCTCCAAACTCCAACCCGTACAATCTTGTCTAATCACTTGCTTCTAAGTTTTCTTTGACCAGCCAACTATCTTGCGATCCAAGACATCCATGCCCTGGAATAGTTTATCCAGGAGGATGAGTACACCACGTGAGTGTACCAGCATAACCAATTCGTTCTTAGTACAACTTCCATGCTGAGCAAATGCAGTGCTTTCAGCAAATCCTCCGACCTAACGTGTCGGGTTTGATCAGATTTTATATTGTAGATCATGGGTCGCAATTTGCAATAAACTCACCAATTGAGCCATCTCTTACTGACTTTTTATTTATTTATTTCAATGTATATTCTTTGCCCCCCCTCCCCTAATTTTATACAGTATTTTTCACTTTCCCTCCTCTCACTATTACTTTCCACTGTTAATAAACAAAGAAAAAAAAAAAACAGATTTGAATAGTCGATTATAAACAAAAGGGAATATCACCACAAGTAGTAATATTTAACCTGTAGCTATAGAGAGAAAGATAGAGGAATATATAGCAAAACTAATTTTGTATTGTCTACTTTTTTAATATTTAACTGGCTTTGCAAACTCACGTTTTTTTTTTATTCAAACAATCTAACCCAAGCTTAATGGGTAACCCAACGTTTCACATTTTTTTTCACACAGACATTAGCAGGAAGCTCTGACATTGTCATTCAGTCACTGACAAACTGTCCTCTTGCACCTAGCTTATAGTGCTACCTTTTTTTTTTTTTACATAAAGATCTACTCAGCACCGATTGAGTTAATACAGGAATTGAACTTTTTGTAAATGTATAGTCTTTAACCCCCTCGAGGCGCACCCGGCATTTCTCAAGAATGAATGAGGACATGTGTACTCCAAGCCCTGAACCGAATATTAGCATTTCTATTATTTCTTCATTTCTATAATTTTCAAGTTCCTTTTTATGGATGTCCCTTGTGTCCCCCCCCCCCCCCTCCTTCCCAAATTTCATTGCAACCCTATTGATCAAAATGAAATACATGTACCCTGAGCAATGAAGTTTTAGAATATATATGGTTATGGGGAGAGGGGGGGGGCATTTCAAAAACCCAAGGAGGTGTTTGTGAACAAACAAACATGCACATGTGGTTAAATAATCTGACTTGGCCTATGAGTTATATATATATATATATATATATATATATACAAACACACATGTAAGGTTAGTGGGAGAGAACCTCAGCAGAGTGCTCGATAAAGAAAATTTAAAAATAAGAGTGTAATATATATATATATATATAGTCTCGGAAGTTTCTCAACCATTAAAACTATAAAAAGGAAAAAAAACAAAAAAAACAAAAAAAACTTATAGTCCCAAGTCTTCCAGTGGAAAATCACTCATGTAAGTCAATTTATTTTTTACAGTTATTATATTAGTTTATTTCTAACACTATTTTAAGGGATCATCAGTTGTTTACCATGAAAAACTGTTTCGGGAATATATATATATATATATAAAGTTGAGATACACAAAATTAGAACATTCATATCAGTTCCAAGAATTCAAACAACAATTATTTAGCATACGATCGTTTCCATGACAATTTGGAAAATTAATTTTGTGTTATACTTTTGAAGACTCCAAATAATCTCTTCTTTACAGCATCACATACAGAAATCATTTAAGGATAAGCTTTAAAACTCAGTATTATTTCAAAACTATCTATATATCCAGTGAATAATGAAGACAAAACCTATTAAGCCATCATATATTACTCCATCCGTAAATTCAAAGATGATAATAGCAATGAAAATACATAAGAAACAGCAAATTAAAAAAAAAAAAAAAAAAAAAAAAAAAATGAACCAGGACGAAAAATAAAAAATTAATAAAATTAAGAAACCAAAATTGATAAAAGGAAATTAATAATTACATAGAGTAAAATATTATATAATGATAAAAAAGTAATAGTTAAGATGAATAAAAAGAATTAAAAAATTAATAAATAAATAAGAATAAATAAATTAACAAAAGTATAAAATCAAACAAGATAGAATGGAGGTTAAAATAAAGGAAAAAAAATCAGAAGAAAAAAAAATAATTAGAAGATAAAAAGTCGATAATAGAGAATATACAAATATCCAAAGATATCACAATATAACTCAGAAATATAATTATAAGAAAAATACAGTAAAATAATAATGATGAGTAGAAGAATAAGAGTAAATGTCAATGTGTGTGTGTTTGTGTGCATGCGTGTGTGTGTGTGTGCATGCGTGTGTGCGTGCGTTCCCTATAGAAATAAAGGTTATGTTATCTACATAAAAAACTAAAAGCATTGGAAGTGATCCAGTCATGGAGAGACGTTTCCCTCAATGTGCCGAATCTCTACGTGTCCCCTCTAAGGAAACTATGGGGGCCGAATCCCCTTAAAACTTTAAATACGAACATCCGATTTAATGAAATTTAAAACCATATAAGACACTAATTGAGAGTGTTCCAAAATGTCATTTTCTTCCAACTATATTAGGGGGCGAAACGTGGAGGGGCAATAATAAAAAATGGTGAGAAAATGAAAATATTAGTCATTAAACCGGCTAGTTATTACTAAAAAAAGTATTTTATATCATAAGAGACTTTGGTTTGCATTTCATTTACTTACCGAGCGGAATCACATTCAATATAATAATTTGCTTCGATGCATCCGTCTCATTTGTAACCGGATTCGTTGCTAAACACCGATAATTCCCACTGTCCTCAATATGAACGTTGCTCAGTATAAAATTATTGGACGGTAACACAAAAGAATTATCTGCAAGGAAAAACAAAACAAAAAACAAAACATTAAACTTTCTTTCAATGCCCGAATTGTTATTTCAAAATTGATCTTCAACTAAAAAAAAAAAAATAATGTTGAGGCAGAATCAGTTTCATGGGTTTTAATTCGTTATGTCCTCGAAAGGGCATAATAAGTAAATAAGACAGACGACACAAATGTTAAAAAGAAGAATAAGGCTACATTATAGTAATACGATTTCGACAGTGTAGCTACTGCTACTTGACAGTATTTATTTCCCTCTTACCACAGGAATATGTCGCACAAGGCCGAAAGGTGGGGTTAAGCCAGCGCACAAGAGGTACTGCACTGTGGCATCATAAAAATTGCCTAAGCAGCCCCGTCGGCATTTCTCCGTGAGAGCGCTTTGGGCAGTTAACCATGAACTAACTCCTCTCCAAAGTGGAAAGGTGAGACCTGGGAGGATGGACCTCCTAGGACTACCTCAAACGAATACCACAGCCTGATAGATAAAAGGCCACTGCAATGGCCTAGTCTCTGTCAGACTGATTGTCGAGGACGTATCTTTGACTGGTATGCATACCATCTGAAAGTAGCTTTGCCAAGAAGAAAAAAAATATATTTACTTGAAAATGGATGATGTCATAAAAGGTAGTTTCTAAAAGCTTGTATGAAATACCCCCACCCTTCCTCAAATAAAAGGTTTCAAAGTTACTTACTCATGGTAACTTTAGCGCTATCCATTTTTTCGATGCTAAGATGTGCCTTGGGAATACTTTGAACTTGACCGCAAGGAAATAAAGCTGCTCCTCCCTCTATTACTTGCACAGATATATTGCCGGGTTTTGTTGTGAAACCGGAAAATTCTGAAAAATAAAACATTTACATTTATTCAAAATAAAATAAAATTAAAAAAGAAACGAACACAAAATTGATTATTGAAAGTTAAAGATATAGACATCTGATATAGTCATGTTATATCCAATTAGAATCTCTATCTCTATAAACTTAGGTATGTATATATATGTTAATATATTTGTATGTACAGGATTCACTCCTAAACTAATTATTATGAATTTTGGAACACAGCTGCTAGGCATAAGGGTAGGGTAATGTGGGCTATATTTAGCTTTATGCAAAGGAGGTAAAAAGGGGATGAAAGCCCTTGGTGAAAATTCAGATATTTTCAATTTTGTGAAATTTGAACAGTAGTTAATCAACATTAATAAATATTCCCAAAATTTCAGGGTTTTTAAATTTTTTTTTAAAAAAGCATTTTAAAGGGTTTTTAGGGGAACATGACATGGACACAATCTCTCATTTGAAAATTAAAATATTTCAGATTTGCATTGAATTTGATTCATAGTTATTAACCACCAATTAAGCAAAGATTCCCTGAATTTCAATTTCTTATTAGGATGCATTAAGCTTTAAATTTTAGACCTTATCTATAATCAAAATCATGTAATGGATTTTAATCAAAATTGGAATAAGGATTCTAGACATAAGGTGTAGTATCATATCTTGATTTTAATATTCATAAGAGAATATGAAAGTGATGCAAAACTGTTCTGTTGGCAAATTTAATTTTACTCGTCCTGGGACGGGTATTCTTCTAGTGCATAAAAATCAAATATTTGATATTCTCATTTTAATATTTGTATAGCGACCTATGTGTTGAAGACTCTTCTCCAACACAAGTTTTGCCATGTTGAACATGTTGTGTTATCATGAATAACATGTGGTTGGAATATAAAAAGAAAACAGACAATGATAAAGATAAATTACATATATACATACATTTATTTCTCACAGAGATGGTTTGTCAAAACCAAACACAAGAGGGACATAAAACACGATACATAAAAAGGGTGAAAATTACAGACGTAAATTACTCACAAAAGAGCCCACATTAAAAGCTCTTAAACACAATCAAAATAAACATGGATTGCCAAGGCAAACAAATTATAGAGAAGGCATGGGCAATATTAAGTAAGTACAAACTAATCTGATAAAGAACACTGCGACCAGGAGAAAAGTCTCATGCTGAGACGGCTAGCTGCCTGGGAGTCCCATCTAAATTGACCTAGCTAAATAGGGATATGCATGTTTGTCCATCCACATGTGAATGTTGGAATGCTGCTCAAACCTTGGATTATGTCTAGATCTGTCTATCTACCACTGCAGGCCATGGCTTATCTAGATGTGTAAACGTAATTTACAAAAAATAAATATTCTCATCTTGGTTGTTATTTTTACGTTTCGGCTGATGTAACTTTCGACCTTCTTCAAGTGCATCTTTTTGAACTGAATAATCTTTCGGCATCTCCATTTTTTTTTTAAAGTGCCCAATAATAAGAGTTTTTTTTTTTTACTGACATATCAACCCATTTAGAGTTATTTAATGTCGAATTCAGTTATTTTGATACAAAAAAAAACAAAAAAACATTTTTTTTTAATTCAAATTCTTAATTTCAAATATTTATTCATGGGGTTTACTTTCATTAATTATTCAGGATGAAAGTTATGTGTATACCACCGGTTAGTTTTATGCAGGTTATTCTCATGGCGGATTCGATTTAATCCATCGAAGGGAAACTAACACTCCAGGCTAGGGTAGACCTGTCTCGTACGGCATTCATCCTGGTTGAATTGAGCTAGCTCCTCCTGAAATTTCTAGGAAATATTAAATTCACAAGCGATCTCCAGTCGCATGGATATCGCGGTGGTCAAGAGAAATGACGTTTTCTTGCAGGGAAGTGTCACCATCCTCACATACAGCAGCTGGTATTCCTAAATTGTCACCCATCTGGCACTGACCAGGCTCAAAGTCACTTAACTTTGGTGATCTGACGAAAACTGGCATGTCAATGTGATTATGACCTGTGATCAATAGTAACCAATGGGTGACTCCCCGTTCCTTCAAAATTCCCAAATTGACTCCGGACAGATTTTATTTAACCCATAGATGGGACCTGGACAGGTACTATCACTCCTGCCTTAGCGGACCCTGAAGCAATGGTAACTAAAGAGTGACTCCCCACAAAATTGGGGCTTCACCACAGAATGCAGTTTAATATAATTCACAGAACAAAGATTTTTATCTAAATTACATTTGTATTAAAACGTAGAAACGAAAGAACAATTTACCAATTCCATAGACTCTGAAAAAAAACATTCCAGTAATTAAAAACAAAGTTTTGTAATAAAAACTAAAAGAACGAAGAAAAAGTATTTAGTTTGATGGCTGAGTATCTGGTATTCTTGGCTGACAAATTATATGCCTGTCTGAATAAATATTTCTAATCAACTTACGGGTCATTACTTACTAATGCCAGCTGTCCCCGAAATGTAGGCTATTATAGGGACTGTAATGGGGGATAGACCTTACAAATAGTATACTCACAAATCTTAAAGTGAGAACAGAATTGGAACTTTTGTCAAACAATATTAAGAACGGTGAAAAACTTATGAAAATCATTCTACACTTTGAAAATGGACATTTTCTTTTCAAATACAAAAGGAAACATCTATTTAAAGCGGAGAAAGAGTTTAAGAAAAATAAAAGACAGTGAAGAGGAGACAGAAAAGTTTCCTCTTCACCGTTTTTGCAGAGAGAGATTTTTTTAGATTTATTTTTAAAGTTTAAAGAATTTTTACGTTTTTTTCTTTAGCAAAAAAAAAACAACAAAAAAAAACAAAAAAAAACTTTAAAACTTTAAAATTAACAAAAATACTTAAAAACCTTTTAAGATTTTAAAGTATTTTTGTTAATTTTTTTTGTTTTTTAAAAATGTTTTTAAGGACTTTTAAAGAGTTTTTAATAAAATCTTATTGGAATTCTTATGATACATACTTTTTTTTATTTATTAATTTTTTTTTTTTTAAAGTTTTTTTTAAAGAGTTTTTTGAAAAGGTTTTTAACCATGAAGATCCTCTTTAGGATATATTTCACTTTAAAATTGTTTTCTAAATATATATTTAGAAAATATTTTAAAGTAAAGAACCCCCCACCCCCCAGGAATGATAACAAAAAGAGCATGCTATAAATATTGTTTTTTTGGGGTGGAGGTGGAGATTTATTTATTAGGAAAAAGTGTTTTATCAAAGTTTTAGACTTAATTAATTTGGGAGGGCTTTGAGAATTTTTTGGGAAAAGATGTTTTGAAAAGGAATTTTTTTGAAAGAATTTAAAATCTCAAAAATTATAAACATATTTTAAGAGTTTTTATGCATATGTCACATGTCCAAAAATAAGCATTAGAATAAAATGAATACATAATTTTAATTGAAATAGATAAATTCTTTTGTGGGAACCACAAAGAAAATCTCTTACGTTTTATGTTTTGGGGGGGGGGGGGACCAGAATTAAAAAATAAAATTTGATATATATTTTTAAAATATTCTAGGATATTTATACATAGAAGCCCTTATATATCCATTTAAAATTTTGGGATAAAGTAACCAATCACTTGTATATGAACATCAAATCTTATTTTTAGCTAGACATATAACATTTAATTATTTACATTTAACCTTAGTTTTAGCTAAATATAACATTTATATAATAAAAAACAAAAGATAGTTTTTTATACAAGGGAGAGAAGCACATTTTAAGATTACCTCCCTTTAAACAAAACGTTGATATTAATCTCAAATTAAAACAGGCAATTTAAAAAAAAAAATTTTTTTTTTAAACAGACAAACATTATATATTCCGATTTCTTTGATTTTTATAGGAAGCCATATGCTGATATTTTTACTGGGAAAAAGTTAAACGAAAATGTCTTTTCGAATTCAACTCACACAATACATTAGACGTATTTGATACAGGGAGGGAAAAGTAATATATTTCTTTCTTTTTTTTTTCTATTTCCTCCTTTTCCCTTTTCTCTTTTCTTAATTATCATTCTTTTCAAAGCTTTAAAAAAAAAAACTTAAGCAAAAAGACTCCAACTAGTTAACTACTAAATGGAAAAAATATAAAAAAAAACAAAAACAAAAAAAAAACTTGCATTTCTCCCAGAATGACCTACCTTTTTCTTTATAGATCAAACATGGCTGAAGAGAGCTAATGAGCGATTTATAAATATAAATAAAACTTAAAAGAACACTTTTTAGTTCTCCTGGCTTGAAGCCTATGGTATCTTGTTGATTCGATCTGATATTTTCTAATATAATAAATAAATATGCTCCTATTATTATTAGTGCTCGAGCACTTGATTTTTTCTACCAAACAGAACCAAGAATTATATATATGATAAAAAAAATGGAAATAATATTCCAACGTAATGGAAAATGAAGACAGAAAAACCAAAAATATTATTTATGTATTCATCAATGTTTCGTCTTTATTTCAAGACTTCCTCGGGATGCTTGCCTTGAAATAACACACAAGTACAAACATTTGAAAAAGTTTATTCCATGTGTTACGCGAAAGAATGTTGACATTCTTTTTTGAAACGAAACATAGCTGTTAGAATTTAATGTGTACTGCATCTCCGAAATAGAATGAGTATTTTTTTTTTTCAAACGAAAATAGCTGTTAAAATTTATAAAAAAATGTTGTGTGATATATGACGTTAAAGGAATGATTTTCTTTTTTTTTTTTTAACAAAAAAGCCATTAAAATTTGAAATGTTTATGAAATGAAATGGGCGTTTTTATTTATTTATTTTTATTTATTTTATTATCGATATTATGTGCAAGATTTTGTTAGGAGTGTAGTGCAAAATAGCTATCCCGTATATAAATTCAAGTTCTGTTAGGATAGAATAAGTTAGCTGATTAAAGGAGATAAATTGTATAAGCCATTATGTTGTTTAATTGTGTTAGAGCTTATAGTGAGAGCTGATTCAAAGTCTTCACCGAGATTTATTTAAAATGAATTTAACGAGTCTAACCTGTTCAAAGTTAAAAGAATGATTGTGTTGTAATGCATGGGAGGAAAAGTGCATTCAGAGAATTGTTATTCTTTTTTAATATCTCTTTCATGTTCACCAATCTATATGGGTATCAAAGGCCAACAAAAAATATATTCAAATTAACCCTTGTGTTATGTAAACCTAAATTCAATCATATTTAATTGTGGTCTAAGGGTGACAACCCCTTAATCGCAATATATTCAAAACTGGTTTAGTACTTTTTATTTATATTAACTAAAAAAATTAGAAAAAATATAATAAATCATTATAAATTATATTAAGCATTAATGATAAAATAAATTAATGTAATAATAAAATTTAATTAATTACATATGAGAGAGAATCAAAAAGACGCAAAATATGTTGATTAATGAATCGAGTAAAGAAAAACTAAAAAAAAAAAATTAATAAATAATCATAAATATTAATAAATATATTAATAAATATGATGTTTATAACAAATATCATTATAATAAACTCACAATTTAAAGGAAAGGGGAAATTTTGAAAAAGAAACCTTTAAAAGAAAAAAAAAAAATTAAAAAAAAAAAAAACATTAAAAAAAATTTCAAAAAAATAAAAATTAAATTTTTTTTTTTAAATAAAAAAAAAAAAAGAAAAAAAAACTTAATTTTAATAAAACCCTTTATATATTCTAAACTCATATTTTAATCCGCAAGCAAGGAGGCATCCAAAATAAGGTGATATTTGTTAATGGGACGTGGGTGGATGCAAGGTTATTGGTAAACGAAATGGGTATTCAAAAACCTACACGGTTCACTCGGTCGACTTATCTCTCTCCCTTTGAGCGAAATACTGAAAGAAAACTTTCCAAAGTGGAATGTTTTCAAAAATTTCCTAAAAAACCTAAAATTATTTATAAAAAATAAAAAATAAAAAAAATATGCACGCTTGTGTGGTGAAATGTTGCAGATATTTTCTTTGTCCTGTCTAGGGTGTTTCTTTCTGAAATCTGTCTTCCTAGTTAATTAAGAGTGCCTGCCTCCTGTGAATACAACCATTTGAATACCTCCTATTTAAAGCGAGTATGCTGGAGTCATTTTTCTTTATATTTAAAGTGTGTATGTGCGTATAAGCTCCGCTTGAAAGTGCCCAGTGTTATGCCTATGTATGTTTCAACTCTGCCACTGTGTCGACGTGATAGTTACTTCATATACAAGGGATTCCACTTTGCAGTTTCCGCCTAGGGGGCAGTTAGCTTTGGATATGCAAGAACAGCCAGTGTTTTCTTTTGTCTTTGGTTCTGTAGAAATAATCTTTACGAATGGGGTGCTGGAGTAACTTATTTTAATTGTGTTTCTATTAAACAATTTGTATAGTTTATGTTGTGAGGGGGAAGTTTTTATCTAGTAGTTTAAGGAAAATATGTCCTACTCTTGTTTTGGTGTGAAGGGAAGATACGGGGTGAGAACCAGATGATGTTCCGTTTTCTATTGTGTTTGTTTTTGGGTGCTTGGTTATGTGTGGGTTGGTATAAGATTTTGTCTGTAAATCCACTATTGTGGAGTGCTTCGTTGTAATATGGTGCTTCTTGTTCGAAAATCTCGGTATTGGACGAAAGATCCGAGATCTTTTTACTGGTGTTAGTGATCATATTTTTGAAAACTGTTGTGGAAGATCCTTTGTTTGTGTATTTTAGGGTTTCATTTGGTTTGTGGAAAGGTTTGTATGTTTTACATACTAGATCTAGGGTGGTGTCTAGGAAATCAACATTGCTCAGATTATATATATATATATATATATTAGACCAAAACGTAAAATTGATTCGTTTGTATAAGCCTCCTCACCCCCCCCTCCTCCCTCTCCTTACCTTCCGATTTTGTGAGTAAATATTTTTTATTTCGAAATCAATAGAAGTCAAGAAGCGTCACTCCTTTCAGTCCTTCAAGCGTGGTTGCATTTCAACTTAATAAAACTATTAGCTATGTATAGGTCAACCCCCTCCCCCATTTCGTATTCAAAATTCAACCAATAAACGAGTGCGTAAAGTAATAAGCATCCCCCCTCCCATCCCAGCCATTAGCTTACACCTTCGCTGAAAACAATATGATTGTCGGAACTTTTTTTTTTAAGGGTTACACCTGGTTGAGTGATAAGATAGGTTTATTATCGGTACAGGTTTATAGGAATGAGCATTCATTCATGCACTTTTCAAACAACCATTGCTTTTTTTGTTAATGGGAGAGAGAGAGAGAGAGAGACAGACAGACAGAGGGAAGTGTAGAGAGAGAGAGAGAGAGAGAGAGAGAGAGAGAGAGACAGGGAAGTGTAGAGAGAGAGAGAGAGAGAGACAGGGAAGTGTAGAGAGAGAGAGAGAGAGACAGGGAAGTGTAGAGAGAGAGAGAGAGAGACAGAGAGAAGTGTAGAGAGAGATACAGAGGGATGTGTAGAGAAAGAGACAGGTGTAGAGAGAGAGAGAGAGAGAGACAGACAGAGGTGTATATATATATATAGAGAGAGGTGTATATATATATAGAGAGAGGTGTATATATATGTAGAGAGAGAGGTGTATATATATATAGAGAGAGAGGTGTATATATATAGAGAGAGAGAGGTGTATATAGAGAGAGAGGTGTATATATATAGAGAGGTGTATAGAGATAGAGAGAGGTGTATAGAGATAGAGAGAGGTGTATAGAGATAGAGAGAGGTGTATAGAGATAGAGAGAGGTGTGTAGAGATAGAGAGAGGTGTGTAGAGATAGAGAGAGGTGTGTAGAGATAGAGAGAGGTGTGTAGAGATAGAGAGAGGTGTGTAGAGATAGAGAGAGGTGTGTAGAGATAGAGAGGTGTGTAGAGATAGAGAGGTGTGTAGAGATAGAGAGAGGTGTGTAGAGATAGAGAGAGGTGTGTAGAGATAGAGAGAGGTGTGTAGAGATAGAGAGAGGTGTGTAGAGATAGAGAGAGGTGTGTAGAGATAGAGAGAGGTGTAGAGATAGAGAGAGGTGTAGAGATAGAGAGAGGTGTAGAGATAGAGAGAGGTGTAGAGATAGAGAGAGGTGTAGAGATAGAGAGAGGTGTAGAGATAGAGAGAGGTGTAGAGATAGAGAGAGGTGTAGAGATAGAGAGAGGTGTAGAGATAGAGAGAGGTGTAGAGATAGAGAGAGGTGTAGAGATAGAGAGAGGTGTAGAGATAGAGAGAGGTGTAGAGATAGAGAGAGGTGTAGAGATAGAGAGAGGTGTAGAGATAGAGAGAGGTGTAGAGATAGAGAGAGGTGTAGAGATAGAGAGAGGTGTAGAGATAGAGAGAGGTGTAGAGATAGAGAGAGGTGTAGAGATAGAGAGAGGTGTAGAGATAGAGAGAGGTGTAGAGATAGAGAGAGGTGTAGAGATAGAGAGAGGTGTAGAGATAGAGAGAGGTGTAGAGATAGAGAGAGGTGTAGAGATAGAGAGAGGTGTAGAGAGAGAGACAGAGGGCGAGAGAGAGAGAGACAGAGGGCGAGAGAGAGAGAGACAGAGGGCGAGAGAGAGAGAGACAGAGGGCGAGAGAGAGAGAGACAGAGGGCGAGAGAGAGAGAGACAGAGGGCGAGAGAGAGAGAGACAGAGGGCGAGAGAGAGAGAGACAGAGGGCGAGAGAGAGAGAGACAGAGGGCGAGAGAGAGAGAGACAGAGGGCGAGAGAGAGAGAGACAGAGGGCGAGAGAGAGAGAGACAGAGGGCGAGAGAGAGAGAGACAGAGGGCGAGAGAGAGAGAGACAGAGGGCGAGAGAGAGAGAGACAGAGGGCGAGAGAGAGAGAGACAGAGGGCGAGAGAGAGAGAGACAGAGGGCGAGAGAGAGAGAGACAGAGGGCGAGAGAGAGAGAGACAGAGGGCGAGAGAGAGAGAGACAGAGGGCGAGAGAGAGAGAGACAGAGGGCGAGAGAGAGAGAGACAGAGGGCGAGAGAGAGAGAGACAGAGGGCGAGAGAGAGAGAGACAGAGGGCGAGAGAGAGAGAGACAGAGGGCGAGAGAGAGAGAGACAGAGGGCGAGAGAGAGAGAGACAGAGGGCGAGAGAGAGAGAGACAGAGGGCGAGAGAGAGAGAGACAGAGGGCGAGAGAGAGAGAGACAGAGGGCGAGAGAGAGAGAGACAGAGGGCGAGAGAGAGAGAGACAGAGGGCGAGAGAGAGAGAGACAGAGGGCGAGAGAGAGAGAGACAGAGGGCGAGAGAGAGAGAGACAGAGGGCGAGAGAGAGAGAGACAGCGGGCGAGAGAGAGAGAGACAGCGGGCGAGAGAGAGAGACAGAGGGCGAGAGAGAGAGACAGAGGGCGAGAGAGAGACAGAGGGCGAGAGGGAGACAGAGGGCGAGAGGGAGACAGAGGGCGAGAGGGAGACAGAGGGCGAGAGGGAGACAGAGGGCGAGAGGGAGACAGAGGGAGAGAGACAGAGGGAGAGAGACAGAGGGAGAGAGACAGAGGGAGAGAGACAGAGGGAGAGAGACAGAGGGAGAGAGACAGAGGGAGACAGGTAGAGACAGAGGGAGACAGGTAGAGACAGAGGGAGACAGGTAGAGACAGAGGGAGACAGGTAGAGACAGAGGGAGACAGGTAGAGACAGAGGGAGACAGGTAGAGACAGAGGGAGACAGGTAGAGACAGAGGGAGACAGAGGGAGACAGGTAGAGACAGAGGGAGACAGGTAGAGACAGAGGGAGACAGGTAGAGACAGAGGGAGACAGGTAGAGACAGAGGGAGACAGGTAGAGACAGAGGGAGACAGGTAGAGACAGAGGGAGACAGGTAGAGACAGAGGGAGACAGGTAGAGACAGAGGGAGACAGGTAGAGACAGAGGGAGACAGGTAGAGACAGAGGGAGACAGGTAGAGACAGAGGGAGACAGGTAGAGACAGAGGGAGACAGGTAGAGACAGAGGGAGACAGGTAGAGACAGAGGGAGACAGGTAGAGACTGAGGGAGACAGGTAGAGACTGAGGGAGACAGGTAGAGACTGAGGGAGACAGGTAGAGACTGAGGGAGACAGGTAGAGACTGAGGGAGACAGGTAGAGACTGAGGGAGACAGATAGAGACTGAGGGAGACAGATAGAGACTGAGGGAGACAGATAGAGACTGTGGGAGACAGATAGAGACTGTGGGAGACAGATAGAGACTGAGGGAGACAGATAGAGACTGAGGGAGACAGATAGAGACTGAGGGAGACAGATAGAGACTGAGGGAGACAGATAGAGACTGAGGGAGACAGATAGAGACTGAGGGAGATAGATAGAGACTGAGGGAGATAGATAGAGACTGAGGGAGATAGATAGAGACTGAGGGAGATAGATAGAGACTGAGGGAGATAGATAGAGACTGAGGGAGATAGATAGAGACTGAGGGAGATAGATAGAGACTGAGGGAGATAGATAGAGACTGAGGGAGATAGATAGAGACTGAGGGAGATAGATAGAGACTGAGGGAGATAGATAGAGACTGAGGGAGATAGATAGAGACTGAGGGAGATAGATAGAGACTGAGGGAGATAGATAGAGACTGAGGGAGATAGATAGAGACTGAGGGAGATAGATAGAGACTGAGGGAGATAGATAGAGACTGAGGGAGATAGATAGAGACTGAGGGAGATAGATAGAGACTGAGGGAGATAGATAGAGACTGAGGGAGATAGATAGAGACTGAGGGAGATAGATAGAGACTGAGGGAGATAGATAGAGACTGAGGGAGATAGATAGAGACTGGGGGAGATAGATAGAGACTGGGGGAGATAGATAGAGACTGGGGGAGATAGATAGAGACTGGGGGAGATAGATAGAGACTGAGGGAGATAGATAGAGACTGAGGGAGATAGATAGAGACTGAGGGAGATAGATAGAGACAGAGGGAGATAGATAGAGACAGAGGGAGATAGATAGAGACAGAGGGAGATAGATAGAGACAGAGGGAGATAGAGACTGAGGGAGATAGAGACTGAGGGAGATAGAGACTGAGGAAGATAGAGACAGAGGAAGATAGAGACAGAGGAAGATAGAGACAGAGGGAGATAGAGACAGAGGAAGATAGAGACAGAGGAAGATAGAGAGAGAGGAAGATAGAGAGATAGACAGAGGTAGAAAGTTGGAAATATGCTGTTAATGCCTTTTCCCAATGCCATCAAGTGCAAACTTAGTCACAACTGAAACTAAAAACAAAAATAAAATAATGGTTTAGCAAGTTTAAATATAAGGAAAAACAAACAGAAATCTAATTAAATTTTGTATAATAAAAATTTGTTATTTTTCCTCATATTTTGATTTGTCAAAATATGTGTAGATATAAAACACGTAAGCAGAAATGCAAAGCCTTTTTTTTTTTGTGTTTTATACCTTTAGTAGAAAATATGAAATATTTTAAATTTTATGTATTTATTCTTAAATTAGTTAACGGTTATTTGATATCTTATTTTTAGTATAAAATACATTAAAAATAAGAATAACATCATTTCTATAACAATTTAGAATGATTGTATGACACATGCGTACACGCACGCACAAAGAACTTTCCTTATATGTTGTACACTGGATCGGAGTCGAGTATGGTTCTGTTTAGTCCATCCCCCCAGGCATTACTTCATCTTTTGGAGTGGGAGGGGATTTGTTTATCGCCAGTTGCGTATGATGCTCTACCGGGGAATGCTAACGGGTTCGATCATGGTAAATTAGCACCCACTGAGAGTGCTTCCTATTTGGGGGAGCTGAATTTCCCACTCTAAAAACAGACCTTATGTCTAACTATGCATACTTTAGCCAATTATAACATAGGGAAAAATATGTTAAAATAAACAAACATATTTTTATTTTTTTAGCGTATTATCATATTCGATTTAACGTCTGTTTTACAGGCTGGCACATGTTAGCCGGCTTATAGAAATCGACTTCCACATTAACCTATCTCTGCCCAGGTCCTTATTGACCCCTCTTTCTCAAGTATATCCTTATCACTTTCTCCCATGTTTTTCTTGGCCTTCCTCTGCCAACTGACCCTGCTATCTCAACTGTTCTACATCTACTAACCCAAACACTCATCTATTCTTTCAATATTGCCATACCATCAAAGTCTACTCTTCTACACCTCTCTCTATAGTGCCTAGATTTAATCTTCCTCTAAGGTCATCACTTCCGACCAGGGGAAGAGTCCATCAAGCATGTGTACGAAGTGTGATAATATATGGAAGTGAACCTGGCCAGTAGAGTTGCGGACATGCATTGCATGGAGAAAAATGATATGAGAATGATACGATGGATGTGTAATGTGAGTATTCAAGACAGGCTTAGATCTGATGACTTCAGAGGAAGATTAAATCTGAATGATAATCAGACAAGTTTAGGTAGACATGAAACTGAGGCAATGCTCCAAGCCATAGAGGTGAATAAGGAAACCATGGCATCTCGCAGTCCAGTTCGTCGTTGTCACAACCTCAGCAAAAGCACAAGGAGCTGCTGAATTGCATTAAAATATTGCAACACATTAGACTCACCGACGTAGTATTTAAAAGTTAGAGTTTATTTTCTATTATCAATTTTTGATGTAGAGATTAAAAGAAAAATTTAAAAGGAAGATTAAATCTGTACAGTATAGGGAGATGTGTGCAGAACAAGAGACTGTTTGGTCACATTGAAAAGAATTTTCATCGCTTTTTTTTTTAAACTAATGGGTCACCACTTATCAAGGCCAGGGAGGCGGGCACTCGAGGATAAGGGTTAAAGATTTTCAGTTGGACGATGAACGCCACAACGAGAGGATTGGAATCAAATGGGTGGAATGGGCAGCAAATTACTCAAGAGGAATTTATTATCCAAGAGGACGGCTCAGCAAGTATTTATTTATATTAGACTTGATGACGACCATGTAGTTGGTTGGAAGCAGTCTCATGCGGAACATAGCTTCTATTATGTTCCAGAATTTTTGAGATGAGGTGAACGATAATTTGGATTATTCGGACTACTGTTAAATATTATTCTCACAACATTTCGGGTGATGTAATCTCTGACCTTTTTCGGGTGCATCTCGTCAAACTCCGGAAATCTGTACAGGCGATATAAAGAATACAATTACGAATTACTTAAGACTTTTTCCTGATCATGGCTTAGAGAACAAGAGCCAGCTACGCCCGTGGAAAGGGTCCTGTTTAAAATTCCCTACAAATCCGAGTTCGTTAAGATGCACCTAAAGAAAGTCGAAGGTTACATTGGCTGAAATGTTGTGAGAATAAGATCCAAAATTAGAGCAGTAGTCAGAATAATCAAAATATAGAAAAAGATCTCCGACGACGACGACTACTGCTGCTGCTGCTATGACTATAAGGTATGGTTTGGTAGTTTTGTTTTACGGCATATCAACCCTTTTTGGGTTATTTAATGCCGAATCTGGTCATTATAGTAAAAGATTTATGCTTCAAGATCTAAAAATAAAATAAAAAAGGGGAGGGAGAAAGGGAGAGGGGCTGTTGTTTTTGTTTTTTGTTTTGTAGAACATAATTAAGTTTTACAAAAAAGAAAAAAAAAAAAAAAAAAAACGTCAATGTAGGTGAATTTCGTCTCAGGGAGCCACAGGGCAGCCTGATCTGGTATCACCAGGCTATGACTATAAAGAGACACCACTACCCATTGTGCTCACTACTTACGTGTCAGCGAAAAAAAACAAGTGGGTTCGAAAAATTGCCCATGGAACGTTACAAATGGCATAACGTTACATCTTACTAAGGCTCTGGACTGGAGTTACGGAAAGAAAAAAAGAAAAAAATAAAGATAAAATTTCCCGTCACTTACGTGGAAGTTGTAATGTTGCTGGTTGACTGACTAAAGATCCTAACGATGTGGTCGCCATACAATAATAAGTTCCTTCGTGTGAATGAACACCATCTCCGACTTGAAATTCATCAATGATTAAAGATGTTCCATTAAGGGTGATCCACTGGTCATCGTCCGTAATCGCTTTGTCCTCATAAAACCATTGGACAAGAGCAGCTGCCGGTGAAACAGGACACGTTAGTATCACAGAACGGTTTTCAGATACAACCGTAGATGCAGGTTCGGCGAGGAACTGGATCATATCTACAACGGAAAGAAATTGACAATCAAGTATCAAAGCTTAATTAGAAAAAAAAACATTGTTTAACAAGGCAAAAACAAAAAACAGTGAAAAAAAAAAAGCACTTTTTTGTTCAACATTGTTTGCTGTGATTTTAAGATCAGAAGGTTTTGTTTAAAACCAGATGAGAAGTGGCTGAAAATCAAAATCTGACTCCCAAGTTGATCAAAAAAAACAAAAAACAAAAAAAAACAACAAAAAAAACCCTCCAAAAACCTGACACCTGCAAAAATTGCTGATTTATCTATATAATAAAAGTGAACGTATGTGTGTCTGGCTCGATTTATGGTATGAAAAATGCCAGTATACTGAAATCATATGCCCTTAATAGGGTTAAGATGAAAATTCATATACACTAAATGTACAAAAGCAAGGAAATTCCCAAATTTTTACACTTTCATTGTCATTAAGAGGTGCGCTGAAGAAAAATTCCTACCAGTAAAATACATAGCCTTGTTGTGCTTGCATACCCTTAATGACAATAAAAGTGTAAACATTTGGGTATTTCCTTGCTTTTGTACATTTAGTGTATATGAATTTTCATCTTAACCCTATTAAGGGCATATGATTTCAGTATACTGGCATTTTTCATGGAATATCACTACTTTTATAAAGGCTATGCCTCAATACAATGCCTTCTCATAACTGATATAGTTGGTAGTTTGACTAATCAAGGTATATGGTAAACTGAAATTAAAATGCCATCAACTAGACACTAGAACCTCTATCTCTGCCAAAAATCAGCTGAATCCATCAAATGGTCGATAAGATATAGAATAAAGTATATGAATATTGGTCATTTTTAAGGTTTTATGGAATTTTCTGGAAAACTAAGGTATATGGTAAACTGAAATTAAAATGCCATCAACTAGACCCTAGAACCTCTATCTCTGCCAAAAATCAGCTGAATCCATCAAATAGTTGATGAGATACAGGGTGGCACATACGTACGTACATACAGATAACATGATTTCATGATTAAACTTTCTGGATCTCTGGGTTGCCTTGACTAATGATGCTGAAATTCTACACACTTATAGAACCTATCAAATAAAAATTTTGTGCAAAGTTTTAACTAATTTGGTTTCTTGGTTTTTGAGTTATGATTGATCAAAGAAATGAGATTTCCAGCATAGACCATTCGTGAAGTCTATTAAGGGATAGAGTGCTCTCGCGCCTCCCTTGATATGTAGACACATAGCAAATTTCAACTGTCTGAACCAGACAGCATTTTAAGAACATGTAACCAATTTTGTTTGTCTTTAATCTTTCTCATGTTAATGTTTCTGATCAAACTTTAGTATAAAATATGTCATTGTTTAAAGTCATAAAAAACACGCCTCCACCTCCTTCTCTAAGTTCGGGTGGTAATAAGAAAAATTATACGATTACTTACCTGTTGTTTTATGACTTTGCCGGTCAGAATTAGGGTTAGTGGTAAATAATTTAGTTGACTGCCCTAAAAAGTTAGATCATTTTACATTAAATTTATATGTGCAACCCCACTCTAAATTTTGAAATAATTTTTATTTTTTTTATTCACATAATGGCCTTAAAAAAAAAAAAGCAAAAACATGTAAAATCATTTTTTTAAATTAAAAAAAAATATATAATTCGTTTTTAATTTGACAAACTTCTAAATGTTTTTTTCCCCTCTATATATTGTATTCAAGATTTTGCTAATCCCATTGTGAGATTTTCATCTATATTTTTCACTTGTGTCAAAACCGAAAAAAATACAATAAAACATTAATTATTTCAGAGTGACCAGACAATGACCAAGGTCAGGGTGACGCCAGCAAAATAAAATAAAAACTTGTCCCAAGTGTTTTAAATCTTTTAATACTCAACTGAATGTTTAGCAAATAGGTGTGAAAAGAAATTTGAACATTTACAAAAGGTTTGACAAGGGAATAGTGAACTCTAGAATATTTACTTTGTTTACCATAATTTGCCAATAAAAAAACTTAAATTAGACTGAGAGTCAATGCTAAATCTGGGAATGGAATTCCTAACCTGCGGTCCTGTGGCCCATAGTCTTATGTTGTAAATAAACAATCTTTTAATAAATAAATACCTTGTGTTTGTTTCATTTTTTTATTGTCAAGAAAAACAAATTAAAAGTATCGTTTTTGAAATCGGAAATAAGGTTAAAATATTTCCGATTCCAATTAATCGTCCCAACACTATGCGTGTAAATGACTAACAGAAAAGAAAATGCAAAAAAAAAAAAAAAAAAGAAAACGCAAAAAAAAAAAAAAAATTAAAAGCATTGTCATTCGTTCACAAAAGAAAAAAAATTATTTGGCAGGATCGAAGAAATTCATTAAAAAAAAAATAAAAACATAATTTAAAAAAATTCTATAACATGTAAAGCAAGTTGTATCTATCCAGCATCGCCCAGGAATCCTTACTTTCATTTTTGTTTTCCCTCCAAATGTTTTCTTTTAAACCGTGCCTTTTGTAATAAAACTTTCTGATAAATTCTTGTGTGACCATATGTGTTCCTCGCATATACACAACTTACATATTTACTTTCCATTCACTTTAATTTTTTTAATAAATACAATCAAAAATAAGTACAAAGATGAATTGTTAAAAAATCATATCGTAAAAAAAAAAGAAAAAGAAAAAGAATTCTAATGAAATTAATGACTCCCATGCAACGAGTCAATACACTTTTAATAATAATAATAATAATAAATCAAACTCAGTGTTTGTGTCGTGCGGCGTTGTCGCTATTGTGTGTGCAATATTGTGTGGCATTGTGTGCACGGCGTTGTCGCTGTTGTGTGCGGGCAGATGTGTGTGTTATGTAGAAAGAAAAGTTAGAGAATGTTACATAAAATCTAAAAGTATTCTTATGTAAAATTTACCAAGGAAAGAATGGAAACGTTCCAGAATCTGTAAGTGCACCCCTAAAAACTTTAAATATATCTTGTGTTTATAAAATTTTCTGGGGAATACAATAGAAGTGGCCCCGATTCTCTAAGTGCCCACCTAGCATTTCAGCTTCTTCCGACTATATTGGGAGGAGGGCAATAAAAACAAGGAAATTAATATAGTGTTATGAGCATAGTGAAAAAGTACATAGTAATGATCCTCATTCAATCTCGAGCAACGTCGGGTCTTCCTGCTAGTCAATTAATAAAAATGTGTCACTACAAGTAATTAAAAACTATTTAGTAAATGGGCAGTGGAGATCAGTATTATTGGTAGTAGTAATAGTATCATAGTCGATTTGTAAGAAGAAGTGTGTTTCTGGTCTGTTTAAAAAAAAGAGATTTGTTCCCTTTGTTAAGAGAAAGCGATAAAAATGGACCCGGGAGAAAGAGGGATAAATAAAAACCTGTCAGAGATAGGTTACTTTGGAAATAAATTTCTTAAAGCCAGTCAACGCATGACAGCATGTAAAACGGACATTAAACTGAATATGGTGATGATGCAGCATTTTTATTATCCAATGAAAATAACTAGCGATTTTTTAAGTGTATTACTAAAATATATCGGATTGGATAGAATATGTAATCAATAAAATCAATTGGAATTTCTTTTTTATCTAAAGAACACAGACTATAATTTTCCATAATTCACTGGCTAGGAAAAATCAAATATTGATACAATGCTATAGTGGTCTAACTGCGAGAATCCAACTGACTTTTCTTTATATGTTAGATAACGTTTAAATTCAAACATTGCGCAGCTAAAAACTGATACAAAGTTTGGTTTAGTTAATAAAAGAAATAAAAATATCTTGATCTAACTAATGACAAAGGCAAATTTTATGTCTTTTTAGTACAAAGGTATAAAACTGAAGACAGAATAATAATAGCAAAAAAATTTTCCACTTGTGTTTGATTTGATTATTCCTCTATGATACAAAACGAGAAAAGAAATTCTGAGCCTGCTTTTTTTACAATCACACCGTGAAAAACCTCTCCCCTTAATATGCGCCAATTTTATGTTAGTAGGTATTTTAATAATCATAAATTCTTAGAATTTGAAGATGTTAGTAGCCAATGGCAAAAAAAGCTGAAGTCTACATGATTTTACCAACCGGGTGGGGGGGGGGGGGACGACGACCTTCGTGTGCGTGTGTGAGCACAAAAAACAATTTTTTATTCTAAACAACTCTAATAAGTTTCAACTAAGAAAGTCAAAATTAAGAGAAAGACAGAGTGCAAACGTGGGGAGAGATAGGAAGTCATTCTTTGATGAAACAAAACCTATCCCATCAGTAATCGTTTAAAGTCTTCGCCTTCAAAGTAAAATTAACATTTTCAGAGAAAACTGTTATAAGAGGGAAAAGGAAGGTAAGGCAGATAGAGAAAGAAAGAAAGAAAGAAAAAAAACAGGAAAAGAGAAAGAAAGATAAAGCTAGAGAGAGAGGAAGAAAGTAAGAGAGAGAAATAGCAACAAAAAAATAAGGACATAAGGCTCTAGCGATTTGGAAGAACCCTTTAATAAAAAAAATAATAAAAAAAAAAGCAGAATCTTAATGCATTTCAGTAACAAGTAGTTTTTCTGTTTTGTTTTTAAATTTGATTTATTACATGATAATACAAGAACGCAAAGATGGACCAAAATCTGATCTGGAGCTTACTTCACTATATTTTATGAAGTATTCCCGAAGTTATGCCATGGAGACGTAGATAACTTAAAAACTATCTGATCAGGCTGAAATTTTGCATGGTGGTTACTGTTGTCGAAGAGCATCAGATCCATACATCAAATTTGGAAAAATAAGAAATTGAAATTCTGTCAAAATTTTGACCGTGACTGAAGTCGTCAGGTTCAATGTCATGTAGATGCGGGACTTCATTGGCTACAATATATGCCAAGTAGTGAGTCTCTACGATGAACAGAATGGAAATTGTTGCTAAAAGTCTAACTTTCACCTTTTCTGTAACCTTGATATACCAAAATTAAATGAGTTCTAAATTAGACCATGATTGATATTTTGACGAAGTCTGATGACGATTGGACATGCGATGTAGATGTTAAGCTATACACAAGTTACACACACAAACGAAACTGGAAACAACCTCCTCGGCGAAAGTAATTACGAGTGTCGTCATCTTCCCCACCTCTGTATGAAACTACAGTATCACAAAACTTATGACATTTCGGTGCATAAAGCATAAAACGTTAAAGCACCATCAAAATAGAGCGTTTTGTGCTTCTGTAGTCGAATATACACGCAGGCAATATGATCATCACCACCACCACATTCGGTTTAACGTCCATTTTACATGCTGGCATGCTTTGGACAGCTTTAAGAAATTGACTTCTAAAGTAACCTATCTCTGACCAGGTCTTTATTTATCCCTCAGGTCCATTTTTATCACTTCCGCCCATGTTTTCCTTGGTATTTCCCTGTGAACTGACCCTGCTACTTCAACTGTTTTACATCTAACGCAAGAAATCTCAACGTGACCATACTATAGAAGTCTACTCTTCTGCACACTGTCCAGATTTAATCTTCCTTTGAGGTCGTCAGATTTAAGCCTGTCTTAAAGACTCGCATTACACACGCATCGTATCATTCTCATTTCTCTCAATGTTGACACCCAATAATTGTATTACATAATACGTAACATTTTTAATTTACAAAACAAAAATAAACTACTTGCTTATCGAAATGCAGATCCTAGAGTTTATTGAAGTCTAACTGAAGTGCGACAGACCGACCATTGGCAGACAGACACCCTTAGAGATGTGAGAATGCACATACAAAGATGCTTATACATATAAAAAATTATAAGTATTTAATATACTTCTTTTTTTTTTTAATTAGCGCACCCAAACAGTTTGAACAGATATTGTAAAACAATTATTTGTTTGTTTAAAAAAACAAAACACTATTTATAATGTTTTAGAATCCAACCATTTATATATATATATATATTACTTAAAAGTATACAAGTGCAAATCAAAACTCTGAACCGGCAAAAATAGCAGATTCCACACGGCTATCTAATATATATTAGTAGTATGAAAATATATCTATGGTAATTAAGTTACACAGATGCCTCCATGTTTCATCCTCGCAGGGAATCATCAGCGCTTAACCAGATCTGCTTATTCTCTGCAAGAATGAAAAATGGCCGCGTCTATGTAGTTTAATTGCCATAAATATATTTTCATACTACTACTACTAGTATGCTCTACTCATGTATTAAGCACTCTTTAAGTAAATACTGAAAATCTACACAATATATTATATCAGCATATAATATTATACATGAACTCATAAATATGTGTGTGTGTGTGTTTACAAAGAATATATATTTTAAAACAAATAGTCTTTATAATATCTGAAATGTTTCCAATTGTAAGCTCAATGAAGCTGTATTACAGGATTCAGAGCATATATATCTTATATTTTCATTCCACAGACCATCGTGAATTTATCCAAAACCATAATTTTCAATGGCAACTTCTTTATTTTTGTACTTTGATGAGTTTTCACCAGAGATGAAGTGCGAAATCTCCATTGTTTTGATGCTAAACTATGAGAATGACCAGCCCCGCAGCAAATCGAGTGCAAATAGATAAAAACATTAGTATCGGAATTTAAGTCTCAAAAAAAAATCTCTCCTAGTCATTTATTTTCATTTTTAAGTGAAGAAAACACATTATATTTAATTGGATTTATAACGAGAGATGGTTTTATTTATCTATTTAAAACTACGAGATCGACCATCAACCCATAGAGATTTTTAGCCACATGGAGAAAAGGGTGGTAACTCTTATTTTTAGATATAAAGAGTTATTCCTCCTTGTTCAGAAATTTAATTCAACCCCAGAAGGATATAGACAGACCGACCTAGTTGCTATTTTGCTGAAGAGTTAATTTACTTGTTATAAGGCAGTGATCCTAATATTATTTAGTAATACTATTAATTCTAATGCAACTTATACGAATGGAATCGACTTGTTAAATTAGGATGTGAAATCAACTGTGAAAACCCTTTCTTGCACTAACGGTAAGGTCAAAAAGCCCTATTTCAAGTGAATTCAACTCTACACTATTTAAACTGTTTATGTATATGCGATATCAGTCACAAGGTTAACTAATTTGCATTTTGGTTAAAAAAAACAAAAAAAAACATTTTATCAATTAACTTTTTTTTTTTTTTTTTTTTTTTAATTCAATGATGGTTTTGATTTTAACACAACAAATAGTTCTGTTTTGCAATATTGTTTTATTTCCAGGACAAATGTTTAACATTTGTGTACTATTTAAATACTATACATTACTGTGTCTACTGGGGATACCCTGGTTTCCTCCTTTTGGTCATCCTAGAATTAACTAGTATATATATATATATGGATGAACTGTATAGGTTTACAAAAAAGTATGTTTTGGGCCGATATATTTGATGTTTTATATACCTTTATGTATTTTTATATATATTTTTTAAATATATTTTCTAAGTTTAATTTTTATTACCTGCAGTAATGTGATTGCGGTAATGGTCCTCTGAGGAGAAGATTTTCTTTGAAAACTCATGAGTTAAGGACTTTAAAGAACTTTGCCTGAACATTGAACTGTAATAAAATTTGATTCGCACCTTATTCTATTCTTTCACTTTATCTATTGCTATATATATATATATACAGGGTGTCCCAAAATAATGTATACACCCTTTGAATTGTTATAACTCGTTCAAATTATTGATGTTTATTTGCAAGATTCACACACAAACAAAAGAGTAAGAATATACACATAAAAATACTGACAGTAAAATTAACAAAACATAGAAACTTAACTTTTAACAAAGATAAAGGCTATTTAGGGTAATTTCAGAATGTTCATAAAATGAACCCTCACCCTAACCCCAACTCGTTCTGCTCAATACACTTTCCATATAGTGAAGACGTGAACAATTGTACCTACAAACGTCCTGCAACATTTACTCATTGAGCACATTCTACTACAATTGCTACTCCCATTTGTTTGCAATTGCTTCAGGTTTCTTGCTTTAAACATTGTAGCCTTTACGTTTATTAAAAGTTATTTTTCTGTTTTTGTTAATTTTAGTGTCAGTATTTTTGAATGTGTATTCTTACTCTTCTACTGTTCTATCAACCTTGTTTGCAAGTCAAAATCAGTAAATTGAACGAGTTTTAACGATTCAAAGAGTGTATACATTATTTTGTGACACCCTGTATATATATATAAGCCATATTTATGATTGTTATAAAGCTATCTCTGAAAGGATATTGAGCTCTTTGTGTAAGGTCTGCTGTATTCATTCGGCTAGTTTCTGATTTTGAGAAGTTGATTTCCATGTTTATAGTATATCTACAGCTGTTTTGTTGCAACACAGTTCCGCAATGCGGCTAGACATGGCACGTATTTTCATGCTAAGATTCGATACCCTCAAATATAAATATACACACTAAAAAATTTTTTGTCTACTAGTTTGTATTTGATAATTTCTCTGTATACATTAATGGACTCCACGCGTTTAATTATGAATCACGATGTCTCATTCTCTGGAATGATTTGAAGCCCAACAAAAAGCCATAATTGAAAGTTGGCCAAGTGTAACGAGGCCCAATAATGTAAACAGTGAGCCTCCACTTTATATCCATTTTGAATATCAATTATTGCCTTCAAAATTGGAATATCTTTCAAACGAACACGCTATGAAGTATATAACTATTTTCTCTTAAGGTATTAACCCCTACTCCACACATCTTTAGCAGGAATGAAAGTGCATAAAGTGATGAAACTGTCTTTTTTCTTGTTAGCAGACATCAATTTTTAAAGGAAATTCCCAGCATAAAATATATGTCAGCTTAATTTAAAATAAGTTACTTTTTAATTTTAGTGGATTAAATATGCGCCCCCCCCTCAGAGCATACATTAAAATCAATGTAAAGAGATACATAAAATCTTTCCCTATAACCAGAAAAAGCACATATTTTTACATAAGAGTATCAAGTTTCATGAGAATAGCTTCAAAAACAAATGGAGAAATTACCGAATTTCTTGGCCCACTTTAAAAAAAAAAGGATTAAATAAAAATGTCAAAGGAAAACCACAAATTTTGTCCCTTTAAATTCTTATAAAATTTTAACCACTGATGGTATTTGCATAATTCAAACGGTTTTGAGCTCCGTTTATACAACTCTTTTCACCAAAGTTGATAAAATAACAATTAGCTAAAAAGAAGAAAAAAAAAGTCAACTTGTAATGCAACATGATTATAATCTTTTACAGTAAAACTAGTAATTATAATTATTAATAGTGTTTTAATTCTTTTCGCCCATGGGATGCACGTTGCTTCCCACGGATTCCTCATGCTAAATTTCATGCAATTACACTGAATACTTTTAAAGACTATGAATTTTTATTAATCTATATAATAATCCGTAAGGCATTTCATGGTCATATGTACCTTATGACGTTTCACATGTTTAAAAAAGAAAACTGAGATCGTCTGATAATGTTTGGTTATAAATCTGATGTTGCTAAGGTAAAAAAAAAAAAAACCCAACTTTACCCATTTTAAAACGAATTGGTCCAAAATCGAATTATGTCGCCCCTTCCACTAAAACAGTACAATTTTAAATAAATGCATTTCAAAAAATAACATTCGTTTTATTTATTTGAAGAATATTTAACTGACAATTATTTTTCCAGTAAAACAGAATATTTATTGTTTTAAAAAGAATTAAATTGCTACAATTTTAAATAAAGAAAGAGACATATCTGTTCTTGTTTATTTAAAGAATATTTAGCTGACAATTATTTTTATGGAAGAAGTCATTTTCTTTATTGATAGTATTAACCCCGACAGACATTATTTCAAAAGGCATATATTATTAACAGTACATTATACAGATAGATGCAGAAAACAGTGGAATTCTCACGAGGTCTTGCAGGTCATTAATTATTATAGGTGGCAGTAGTAGTAGTAGTAGTATAATTTTAATCCCTTTTGACACAGGTGGCATCTTAATGGGGTTTTCATACCAATTTTGGTGCCATTCTGATCAATAGTTTTTGAGCCGAAGTGAGTATTGATTTACTCCTCTCCAGGAGTTAGGCACAAGGCCAGTTTTTATCTTACTCCCACAAGTAAGATGTGACCCAAGGTCGGGTCGGGAAAGTGGGGTTTAAAAATTGCCTGGGCAGCCCAGTCGGCATTCCCCGGTAGGGGCGCCTCAGGCAGTAAGCAATAAACTTACTCCTCCCCAAAGAGGGGAGGCGAAGCCTGGGAGGGTGGACCTCCTAGAACTGCACAGGACAGACCCATAGACCGGCGTAAATCAAGCCCCGAAGGTCAAGACAATACCAGTCTATGGGGTGAAGTATCCATCGGAACAGATACTACACTTTGATCTTAGCCAAAATGCCAAGTGAGTAGCAGTATTAACACCTCCAACTAATCAGAGCACACCCACCATTTTAAGGATGCTTCATGCATAATTTTGTGAAATTCTGTTGTGTAATTTTAGAACTTGTAAGTAGGTATCCTAAACCAAATTTTTATTTGCATTATCTAAAAACGCTTAATATGGCCACACAAATATTTGCAAAACATAAATGATTTTATCTGTCCTGGGACGGATGTTCTAGTTAGTTTATAAAAAAGTTAGTGCTTTGATAGAATTTGAACGGAACTAAACCGACTTCTCCTAAACTAAACCTAAAACTTAGGTTAAGGTTACCCCCCCCCCCCCCTTCAAAAAAAAAAAAAAAACCCAACAAAAACAAACACAGTTCGATTCAAATTCTGTAGACATAAAAAACACCCTTTTGTCTCAAGGGATAATACCCCATCGAGGTTAGGGTTGCTCACACAATTCCAACCATATTTACTTTTTAGTTGACAACGTTACTAAATCCAATGGCAAAAAGTCCAATAATCCGAGTGGAAAGAAGGAATGGTGTTATTTTGAACTTTTCCTTTTCCTAGACTAGCTGCTCTACCGAGACTTAAGAGTCTAGTTCACTACTATTTAACTCATAGCTGGAAGAATATATCGATTGATATCTTTCTCAAGGATATTAGCAAAACAGGTGCTGTAGTAGATAACAGTAATTCACCAGATTTAATAATCAGGAGATGGGCGCTAGTCTAGCCGTACTGAAGAATTGTGATACAGCGAAACAGTCTGTGGATGATATATATATATATATATTTATTTTGATACAGAAAAATTAGTACAACATTCGTACCGTCGGTTTCAAGCACAGAAGGATTTATCACATTTCCGAAACAGATGACAACAGAAGCTGAAGAGAGCCGGATGGATAAGTCCTGTGCTTTAAACTGACGGTACGAATGTTGTACTAATTTTTCTGTACTAAAATAAATAAATATTACGCTCTTAATTTTTAATTTTTAACTTTAATTCTTAATTAATCGAGCACTCTGCTGGGATTTTTCCTGCTATATTACAAAGAAGTTTATATATATATATATATATATATATATATATATATATATATATATACACATACACACAGCTTTAGGAACAAACAGCAAGACAAATATGCCATTTATCTGTATATATAATCAGTACCTGTTGTGCAAACAGCTCCCCCTACCATCCTCATCTCTCGAAGATGCTCTTTTTTTTGCCTCTAGTCAAATATGCAAAATCTAAGGGATGGGTGTGTGTTTTTTTTTAATGTTTTTTATTATTATTAAAAAACGTGGTTACTGCATCCTTATTAAGGATTGCAACTAAATATATAGGGGGAGATGATCTTGCCTAATCTGATAATCTGGTGTTGTCTATCCATTTATTATCAAGAGGAGTAGCTATGTAATTTTCAGATGAACACATAGCTGGAGGAGGAGGAGGGGCGAGGGCTGGGTGTACTAAAAACCCAGAAACCTGGCCTGCCTGAAAGGAGTTTATAATTGCAGGTGCGGCCTATCTGCAGGCATTTACCGCCCCCTTCCCCTCATTTATAATAGTATAGAGTGTGAGCTACACACCGATCATTATGTCCACTCCAAGCCCCCCCCCCCTTCCCAAGACTCTACATACCTGAATAAAAGAGATTCAAGAGGTGCATGGATCAGAAGTAAGAAGAACAGCCAATCAAGCTCAGGTTTCAAGTTCTTTATTCTCTGCCTTGATGGTAATTATATTTATCAATTTTACTTGCAACTTGCCACAAAGGAAGGAAGGGGGGGGGGGAAGAAGAAGCGGAGGGGGGGGGGGGAGGTGTGAAAATCCTTCCCATAGACAACATTAAATTATTTAACACAAATTCCTTCAACTTTTCTTTTTTTTTTCTCTAAGAAAGAACATTTTTTAAATAATTTTTTTTTATAAAATTAGTGCAATGTTTAACTTTATAAGGATAGACAGAGGATGACCTGACACCCCAGTCCACTTTTGATAGATACAATCAACTGAACACAAGTTGCTATTTCCCCCATAGCTGGGGGATGGGGGGGGGGGGGTGAAGGTTCATATTTTTCACCAACGCTAAGAGTAAGAAGAATTCAGGGATGTGAGCGGCCAAATGGCAAAAAATAAATAAATAAATAAAATAAAATAATCGAGATACCCCCCCTCCCTGCATACATGAAATTTAACGTAATATGATCGCCTGCTTCCGGTCTATTCTAGCTTTTAATATTTTTGCTATCGGGAGATAAATTCTGTGAGTTTTTTTTTTTTTTGTAAGGAGGATTTTTTTCATGCTGAAAAGTTAGTAACATTTTTGTCTTATCTTACCACTAACCGTAGATCCTAGTGGTAAGCCTCTAAAACCTTTCCTTAACTCTATCACTAGCCCTAAGTTCGAGTGGCACCCACCCAACCTCGTAAAAATCACACGTAATCTAAAAAGTACCCCCCAAAAAAAGTAGAAAGGAAGAAAGAAAGGAAATCAAGCCAAATGGCAAAAAGTAAGGACGTAAAGCTCCAGCGATTTGGCCTTTTCTTATATCAAAAGGGAATTTGTTCCCCCCCTCGGCGTAAATACACTAGACAAACCCGACAATCAGCTAGATCCCACCCATTCACTGTGGAGGTCCCCAGATGCCGGAGAGCCTTCTACTTCAATAGCTTCTTTTCTCGTGCTGCCGGCCTCTAGAACTCCCTCCCTGCTCTCTGTTTCCCCGACTGTACCGACATGCAGAAGTTTAAAATTAAAACAGACATCTCGTTGCACAGCTCCCAATATAGGATGACACCCAAAACTTACACCCTAATTCTCAGTAGCCCCTTACGTATACAGTGGCGGCCTGCCTTGTTTGGGGTGAACTATGTTTAAAAAAAAAAAAAAAATTCTGCATTTTCTGAATTACAAAAACGCGGAATTCCGCTCAAAAGCGAAGAACTCATATCCGTGAAAATTAAACATGATAGATCTGATAAGAGTTGCACTCTGCAGAATTGATTCCATAATCTACGAGGCTATCCATTACACTGTAACAGTTACATTTAGAGGAACTATTTTCTTTTGTGTAAGCTTATCTTCCCACGCGGAGTGATTGATCCATTATCCAATATTACCCCCTCCCGCCCGCTCTCTATCCAGTTGGACTCAAGACTTCAAAGTACGCAGATGTACGGCGCACCAACCCACGAGCGCCGTAAAACCTTTTCTTTAACCCGTGACATCAAATCTTTTTATAACATCTTGGTGGAATGAAGATGTGAAATGAAATAAAGCGGATATAAAAAAATCTTGGAAGAAGAAGAGTTTGTCATTTTAATTCACTTGTGATTAGACATACACCATTTCTACAAAATGGTGACTTCTAACTTTGAACTAAGCGACTTTTTGAACAACGGTGCTTCGTTCTTTCTATCTTCACCCAAGATTAACTAACAGCTAACTTTTCGGGAATATTAAGTCAATTTCGCTTTAATTAGTTAAACAAATTAAATTCGGCAAAAAATTGAATTTAATCTTCTGGGATTACTAATCATCAAAAAAATTTGGAGAAGATACGATGAAAAAAATCAAGTTCACGCCCGCCCCCTCGTCCCCACACATCTTTTAATAATAACGGCTCTGATTATTACTAGCAGGAAGACCCGACGTTGCCCGGGATTGAATAAGGAAAGCCTTTTTTATACTATGCTTATAAAACTATATTACTTTCCTTTTCGCCCCCTAATATAGTCGGAAGAAACTGAAATTTTGGAAAACTGAATTAATATCTTGTACATATTTTTTAAATTTCATTAAAATTGGATATATTTAAAGTTTTTTTTTCCCCGCCTAGCTCATTTGGTGGAGGGGTCAGAGATTTTGAAACTATTTCCATCGTCTTCCCTGGAAAATTTTATGATTTAAATTTCATAAAAAAAAAGAAGATATATCTGAAGTTTTAAGGGAGGTTCAGCCCTCATAGCTCGTTTAGGGGTACATTTAGACATTCGAAACCACTTCCATTGTCTTTCCCGGAAAATTTTACATCTGAATACACTTAGTTTTTATGTAGATTCTTTAACATTTCTTTCTATAGGGGGATACATATACAGATATTTATATTGGCTATAACCACATTGACACTAGTTCCCACCCGATCATCGAAGTTAAGCGACATTGAGCCTGGTCAGTACTAAATGGGTAACCATTTGTGAAGACTAGATGCTAGCTATATGTAACAAAAATCTTGCTGGAGTTCTGGCGACAGATGGTGCGACTCATCAGTCAGTGTATAACTGTCGCGATAAAACAAATCTGGATGGATAAATCTAGGGAGAAATTGATTTAAGAAAAAAAAATACTAACTTTTTTTAATAAAACATTTGAAAAAACTTTTTTTTTTTTTTAAATCACGAAATAAAAATACAGCGTTCATGCATTTCAAACAAAAAGCAAATATAAAGCAAGATAAAGACTTTTATAGTGATGGATGCCCTCAAAATAACTTATTTTCTCCATCTCTTCTGAACATTAGCCCAATTTAATTAATCAAACTTTTACAGTAATGGATGGCCCAAATAACCAGTAAATGGAAAAGGCATTGTCAAAGTCTGTCTATACATAATATATATCAACTGTATTGACGTCTTGATGGAACAACCAAAAATAAAGAGTTAGAAACTTCAAAAGGTCTAGACAAAGAAAGTTGTTTTTGTCCGTATGTGTGTGTGGACTTGTATGTGAGAGAGTTCGTGAAACTGTATAAGCTGTCACTATATTTAGTAATCCATGACTGACTTGTGTTGCTTACCCAGATGCCAGTAGTCAAGTGGCCATGGATGGATTTAGTTTACCTGCAATAAGTCTTTGTAGCAGTTAATAACACGATGTTGTGACTGACATAGGTTCATGTGGCAAGGTGAGTCTCTCACTGGCGGCTGTGTTTGAGTTCTTGCTTAAAAAGATGCGGAACAGGTGCTTGGCTCCTAGGGAAAACTCTTTCCGATTGGTTGAAGTCTGGTATCGGCAACTAACCGAGATTGAGTATTTTGATAGAATTGACCAATCAGTATTAAGTATTTCAACCAATAAACATTAACTATTTTAGAGTTAGTTTCTCTGATGCTGTTATTACTGTTGCTGGAACAGGGGTTCCACAAACCAATTATTTGTCTTAGTCTTTCCTGAACACTAGCCTAGTATCATAATACTGGGCCAGCAGTGACAATGGGGGTATAGGAATAGAATATAAATTATGGATTTAAATAAGCGATGCTAAAACGAGTGTTCGTAAATGCACTAAATAGAAAAACAGAAAAAAAAAATTATTAGTGTCATTTTAAGTTAAACAAAGAAAATCAGTGTAAAAAAGGGAGTGAAAAAGACTAGGATACGATATTGAGAGTCTATGCATATGCTATTATCACTGCAAATACTTAGTTTGGCTGCTAATTCAAGCCTACATATAGAGCGGCTATTCAACATAGGAAAGCAAACGCTTGAAGTTAGACAGTTTTTAATATCTGTATAAAGCAAAAGAATATTTGGATAAAGAAGTAGGCAATAAAATAATTATACAAAAATTTAAGTTTAAAATCATTACAGAAGTTTGATGTTTGTTGAAGTCATTATCGCCGGGTTACAGTTTCCTTACAAGTAATTAAATATATAAAGTAAAGTCGGTCCCTTTATCGTTTTTTTTCATCAATAGCTTCAAATGGAATTTTCCACTACTCTAACCATATATGGAAAATACCGTTTTTAACATTTTCGCAGATCTTCATCTGAACATTGCTACAATAACATCTAAGCATTCAGTAGTTCTTACACTTTAACAACAGCCTCCATATTAATTCACCTGATCTTGTTCAGCGTGATTCCTTTCCTCCTCTAACTCACAGATACCATCAAAGGAAGGGGGGGGGGTTACGTTTTGAAGGCTATAACGACGGAGCTGAGGAAAATCCCAAGAAGAATTCTTCCAGCAATGCATAGAAGCGTAGCAGAGAAAGACAGGAAAGTGTATTAGACTCGAGTGCGATGACTTTGAAGAAGAAAAAACCATGTAGTTTGCCGTTTAGAATTGAAATAATTTGTTTTTGTCACGAATCATTACTTTTCAGACATCTCGTATAAAAGCATTCAAATACTTGTATTTATGGTAGCAACTTTAGATTTGTTTTTGAAATTTCTTTGTTTTAATGTTTGTGTTTTTCTCCTTTCCAGGCTGACGATATTCTAACAATCGTCAGAAACGGTTTTATCAATGAAACTGGTCAAAATACACTCAGTTGGGATGGGCTGAACTGGCTTCCTCACAAGGAAGTTTGTCGGGAATATCAAATTTACAAGTGGTCCCCAGCTGCATGTATATCCCGGCCAGGGGAGATGACATACAGTGCCTGGTATTCCCAAATGGTCACCCATCTGATACTGTCCAGGCTCAATGCTGCTTAACTTTGGTGATCTAATGAGAACCAGTGTGCCCACGTGATTATGTCGTATATACTTAGCCCACCCCAGGGGCAATTTCATTACACTTAATCCATTCATAGAACTGTTTCATCATCCAACTATCCCTTAGCAAGATCAAAAGGAACTTGATAAGTGGTAAACTATTAGTATATTTTAAAAACAAAGTCCCATTACTTTTTAGACACATTTCGAATAAAAGCATTCAAATGCTGCCATTTATGGTAGCAACTTTCGATTTTTTTAAAAATTTCTTTGTTTTAATGATAATTTGCGTTTTCCTCCTTTCCAGGCTGGTGACATTCTGATCATTGTTAGAAGCGATTTCATCAATGAAACTAATCATAATGCCGTCTCTGTTAGGAACAGTGACGGATGCACAGTGGTTTCTGTTAGACTTTTAACTTTTGGAATTGTATGCTGAGCCACAAAACCACTGGCAAGTATCCAGTGACTGTTAAGGTCCTTGGCAAAGGGAGGACAAAAAAAAAAAAAAATTTTCCTCACCTACTAATTGTCTATATCGAGCATTAGAAACATGGCAGAGAAAGATGGGAAAATGCTACCCAAAAGAGATTATATTGAAGGGAAAACTATGTAGTTTGGAATTTAAATAAATTATTTGTGAAACCAGTCCCATTACTTTTCAGACATACCCGTATAAAGCTAGAGGATAAAATTTGATAACATTTTTTTTTTTTAAATCTATCTATATAATGATATGCTACGGCAACTTCATGTTTGTACAATCATTATCACCCATCATCCCTTTTAAAAAGATAGGATATCTCGATAGCTTATGTACAGAACGTTTAAATATTATTTAATGAATGGCTGTATAGTATATGTCTTCATGAGGCCTTACCTCCTCCTATGGGGGGAGGGGCAGTATCCTTCCGGGCATTATCTCATCCTATGGGGGAGGGGCAGTATCCTTCCGGGCATTACCTCATCCTATGGGGGAGGGGCAGTATCCTTCCGGGCATTACCTCATCCTATGGGGGAGGGGCAGTATCCTTCCGGGCATTACCTCATCCTATGGGGGAGGGGCAGTATCCTTCCGGGCATTACCTCATCCTATGGGAGGGGGGGGGGTAGTGTAATGCAGTATAGTATATGTTCTGTCCTCTTGTGATGGGTTTTATGGCAGCAATATATAACAGAAGATTACAACCGTGGAATTTCCACAGGTCCTGTTACTAATAATAATTTCAGAACAAGATACAAAACTAACATCCCAATTACAAAAAAACTGATGTTTTTTTTTTAAAGTGGAGTAAAAAGAAACTTTTCAAAAGACATTATCTCGATCTATATAAAGTTAGGTATGTGTATATGTTTATATATTTGTTTGTACAGAACTCACTCTTAAAATAATTAACCAATCATTATGAATTTTGGAACATGGCTGCTAGGCGTAAGGGGTCCAAATGTGGGCTGTATTTAGTTTTACGTAAACAGGGTAAAAAGGGAGTGGAACCCCTTTGTGAAAATTCAGATATCTCCGATTTTTGTGAAATTTTAATATTCCCCAAATTTCAATTTCTTTGGGGCATTTTAAAGGGTTTTAGGGGTAAAGCACAATCTCTCATTTGAAAATTAAAATATCAGATTTGCATCGAATCTGACCCAATTAAACATATTTCCTGAATTTCAATTTCTTCTAAAGACCCCTTAAGACTTAAATTGCAGACATTTTCTAGAATCAAAATCATGTAACGATTTTGATCAAAATTGGAATAAAGAGTCTAAACACGCGATTTAGTAGCATTATATGTTGATTTTAATCTTAATAAGGGGATATAAAAGTGGTGCAAAACCGTTCTGTTCAGGGGGAATTAATTGTTTGGGATAATTTGATTAATGATATTTGGTAAATTAATTGTAGCCCAATAATAGAAAAAAGGGAAAGGCTATACAGAAAGAAATATATAATAAACTACAAAAAAAAATATATATATAAAACTGGTTGCACGGGACAAGCAAACAATAGAGAAGGAGCAAAAACAGAAATAATAAGGCCAATAGTTTGCGAAAGTAGGTCAACCTTTGGTTTGTTATTTGGAGGATTTGTTCAGAAATTGAAAAAGAGAGAAAGGTAGAGCGATACAGAACAAGAAAATCACTACTAAAAGCATCATACCTATTCAGGAACACATTTTTATCACCTGGTTGGATTGCATGTAAGGAAATAAACAAAAACATTTACAGAAAAGAGTTTCTTTTCGGTACACACACACACATATATATATATATATATATAGATAATATGGCATCATAGAGTAAACAGAATCTTATGTTCCTAATTGTACCTATATTTAAGTGCTTTAATAATGTCAGTTTTATTATTTTGGTTTTTATTTTTTTTATGTTTTTGGACACGGTTTGTGAACTTTCTTTCTGACGAGTCGCATTTATAGAAAAACCAAGATACAAAACTCTGTATTTTGGTTGTCTAAGTGTCGATGAAATGGTTTGAAGATCTGGATCTTTTTTTAAAAAAATGAATAAAGACATGGTTATTCGTTTTTCTCACTCTCTCTTATGTAATATATATATATATGAAAACGTGTGGGTTAGTCGTTCAATTTCAAAGTATTGCAGGGTTAGTTAATAAAATTGAAATATAAGCCATATTAGCAATACAAGATTAAAAAAAAAAAAAAAATGACTCAATACTGGTCACCCCTGAGGAAGGAATTTTATTTCGAAATTGATTGGATTAATGTAAAAAAAAATAATAATAAATTAATCTTGTATTGCTAATATGGCTTATATTTCAATTTTATTAACTAACCCTGCAATACTTTGAAATTGAACGACTAACCCACACGTTTTCATGACAGCGAGCCAACGCTTCTTTCGTTCGACACCGGATTTGAATCATAACCGCCGAAAACATCACTGCGGACACATCGTACCAAAGACGTTTATCAAGCAACAAAGAAATAAGTTTGTTTATTCTTGTTTTTTGATGAAAAAAAAAAAAAAAAAAAAAAAAAAATGACTCAATATTGGTCACCCCTGAGGAAGGAATTTTATTCCAAAATTGATTGGATTAATGTAAAAAAAAAATTAAAAAAAAAAAAAAAAATTAATCTTGTATTGCTAATATGGCTTATATTTCAATTTTATATATATATATATATATATATATATATATATATATATATATATAAATATTTGTTATTGTTTATTATCTATGTACGTATACGTTTCGTCCTTTTTAATCTGGACTCATCAGAATAGAGATATGACTATTCACTACCGGTCATGCGATTCGAAACCCTGGATTACAAGTATTTTTCAACTTAAATCCAACGTCGCTAACCGCTCGGCCAATTTTAAATAGCTGATAAACAATAATTTGAACACTTTTTAAAGCGGCTTGACGTCCAGGCATTCTACTTCTATTAGGGAAGGAATGATGCATTATAAAGCAAGTGACGTCATGCTGTGTTACCTACTGTAATGCAGCTTTACTGTATTACCGATCAATAGAAATCTCCTCAGCTGGCATCAATCAAATTGATGCAATTCGGGGGGATACTTCTGATGATCTGTGAAACTGCCGTAAAGTGTCAAGTACATTTACTTGACACTTTACGGCAGTTTCACAGATCATCAGAAGTATCTCCGAATTGCATCAATTTGATTGATGCCAGCTGAGGAGATTTCTATTGATCGGTGATACAGTGAAACTGTAGTAAAGTATTAACCTAAGTACATCTTTGATTTGCAGTATTAATTTTTTTTCTTCTAATTAATATATAATATTATATTAAAGCTGAGTACTCGTTTGTTTCCTTAAGGTTTTTTTTTCCTATTTCAATTGTTTTAATTAACCACGATTTGCAATCAACTAAGTTATCATCCCTTACTAAGTTTATATCTATTACTTTATTTGACGCCCCACCCATTCTCTTATTTGATACGTTATCTATCACTCTCGCTTCATCACTGATTATTAATAGTCAAAAGCGATAAGGAAAGAATAAAAAGATTGGAATAGTCAATTACTAACAAGAGGGAATATCACCACAAGTAATAATATTATATAACTCATAGCTGTACAGGAAGAGATAAAGAGAGAGATATAAAGAGAGAGAGAGAGAGATATAAAGAGAGAGAGAGAGAGAGATATAAAGAGAGAGAGATAGAGAGATATAAAGAGAGAGAGATAGAGAGATAAAGAGAGAGAGAGATAGAGAGATAAAGAGAGAGAGAGAGAGAGATAAAGAGAGAGAGAGATAAAGAGAGAGAGAGAGAGATAAAGAGAGAGAGAGATAAAGAGAGAGAGAGATAAAGAGAGAGAGAGAGAGATAAAGAGAGAGAGAGAGATAAAGAGAGAGAGAGAGATAAAGAGAGAGAGAGAGAGAGAGATATATAAAGAGAGAGAGAGAGATATAAAGAGAGAGAGATATATAAAGAGAGAGAGAGAGAGAGATAAAGAGAGAGAGAGAGATAAAGAGAGAGAGAGAGATAAAGAGAGAGAGAGAGATAAAGAGAGAGAGAGATAAAGAGAGAGAGAGATAAAGAGAGAGAGAGAGAGAGAGAGAGAGAGATAAAGAGAGAGAGATAAAGAGAGAGAGAGAGAGATAAAGAGAGAGAGAGAGAGAAAGAGAGAGAGAGATAAAGAGAGAGAGAGAGATAAAGAGAGAGAGAGAGATAAAGAGAGAGAGAGAGATAAAGAGAGAGAGAGAGATAAAGAGAGAGAGAGAGATAAAGAGAGATAGATAGATAGATAGATAGATAGATAGATAGATAGATAGATAGATAGATAGAGAGAGAGATAGAGAGAGATAAAGCAGGAAGACTTCTTTGGGATTTTGTCTTTATTTAAAAAATATTTAACTGGCTTTGCAAACTCACCTTTCCTGATTCAAACTATTTAACCCTGGCATAATGGCTGACCCGACAAGTGATTTTTTTTATAGTCTTATAATAAAAGCATATATTTATTTATTTATTTAGATATAGTTTACCTATTTTTAAGATCTTTACCATTTTAATATAACAAAATTCCTAATCAGAGATGCAACAATATATTTTGATATAAACAAATATAACATTTGTTTTAAGAGAAAGACAAACACATGAAAACTTTTGGAGATAGAGGAAAAGGAGAGAATGGAAAAAGAGAGAGAGAGAGAGAACGAGAAAGAGAGAGAGAGAAAGAGAACGAGAAAGAGAGAGAGAGAAAGAGAAAGAGAGAAAGAGAGAGAAAGAGCAAGAGAAAGAGAGAGAAAGAGCAAGAGAAAGAGAGAGAGAGCGAGAGAGAGAGCGAGAGAGAGAGAGCGAGAGAAAGAGCGAGAGAAAGAGAGCGAGAGAGAGAGAGCGAGAGAAAGAGAGAGAGAGCGAGAGAAAGAGAGAGAGAGAGCGAGAGAAAGAGAGAGAGAGAGCGAGAGAAAGAGAGAGAGAGCGAGAGAAAGAGAGAGAGAGAAAGAGCGAGAGAGAGAAAGAGCGAGAGAAAGAGAAAGAGAGAGAGAGAGAAAGAGAGAGAGAGAGAAAGAGAGAGAGAGAGAAAGAGAGAGAGAGAGAGAGAGAAAGAGAGAGAGAGAAAGAGAAAGAGAGAGAGAGAAAGAGAGAGAAAGAAAGAGAGAGAAAGAGAAAGAGAGAGAAAGAGAAAGAGAGAAAATATAAGTGAATAATATTTCCATTCATGTCGATAGCAAGGAGAGGAAATTCCAAGCATACCTTTTTTCTGATGAACAGAACATTTATCATTGATTTCAAGGTGGGTTTTCACACAAAATTAGTTGTGGCCTCCTCGACGAGTAAAACCTTTCCATGCACTTCGAAAAGGCTTCACACTATAATTTTATAACATCGTGGTCTTTAAAAAGTGAACAAAGCTTGTATAGATACCAGTTTGAACCAAGTACAAGGGTTTTAAAATAAAGTAGGTTTTATTCTTGTTTAATATAGCTGACATTAATTGCAGACAAATGAAAAATTTGTATACTTTATCATATGAACTAATTTTCTCAGTCAAACATTAGACCATATAAACACCAGTTGGGCAGCTTATAAGTACTTTTACTTTTTTTATTATTGGTAAACATAAAAATGGTACTTTGTGTTTTAAACAATTTAAAATAATTATATAGGTAAACGATTTATTTTGCTTTATCTACTCATTTCTGACCTATTTGTGTAAAAAATCTAAATTGGCTTAAAACTTTTAAATATTAATACTTAAGTTTTAAACCAATTTACTTCTTTGTAAATAGAGTTAAATAATCTGAGTTCAGCTAATCTGATTCTGGACAGGAACTAAGTACATAACTGCCGCGGAAGTTAGTAAGGACCGGAAATGCAGAAGTCAAGTTTTCGATCCTTACTCGCTTCTGCTCCGGTTATGTACTTAGTTCTGTCAAGAATCAAAATGGCTACCATGGATTATTTTACTCAATGACTATTTACGGTTAAGTAAATTGGCTTAAAACTTTTAAATATTAAATATCGGCATTTAAAAAAAAAAATTCAAATAGGTCCCAAATGGTAAAGCAAAATAGTTTTTGACTAATTTCTCAACAGTATTTCCTTTAAAATAATTCACGTTGGTAATAGTAATGATTACCATTACAAATTAGTATAAGTAACAGCTGTAGTTTACAAATAAACAATGTTTTTTTCTTCAATTTTATTTATTTCTGTTTAAGAAAAAAATATTGATATTTGAAAGCAATGACAATGCGATATTTGGGTGAAGATGCCGTTTGATAGAAACTCATACAAGGCAAAGGTATATAAAGCAGCAATATTGAAGAATTCAGTAACTATCAATTAAATATTTACCAACATTGTATCGAATCGAAAATGGTATGGTGTCATTCTATTTCTATTTTTTTTATATTTCGAGGTACCACCTCCTTCTCAAAAAGAAATCTCCATTCAACTAGAGTTTTTTTTGCCTATAAGCCGGAATCGGAAGTGTAATGGGTTATGTTTGGAGCAGTTCTGCAGAAAATTATTATATTCATTATTTAATTATTATTTATATATGCATAAGGTAATTGATGGATTCGTGTCGACATGTTTTAGTAATTCATTTTATTTTGCTGTATATATTGATTGTTATTTCTTATTTGTTAATAATTACTGGAGAAGTGACAATATGTGCAGTTTTATACTCATGGAAGCTTTGAGAGTGATACTCATGTTGCACAAGTGTTTATCACTATGATCAGATCAAACAATGTACAGACGTCTCTTGCGATCTCATGTCAACCAAACATACGAAAATGCAGGCGTGACAATATGTGCAAACCATATCACCTGCTGGAAGCGCAGTCGCAGTTTTACACATAGAAAGAAATTCAAAGTATGGTGAGCGTCTACAGAACATGCCACCTACAAAGTCATGGACGAAAAAGGAATGACAGTGGAGAAACATTAGATAGCAATCAGCTATGAGGATAAAGCGAATCATATATATAATAATTATAATAATAATCCAAGTAAAAAATCCACAGGGTAGTAATCCAAAGAATTTCAACCGGGCTTATAAAAAAGTGCTCAATATCAAATAGAGCTTTTATATATGATTATTTTTATTTACACAGACATGTACAAAATCTGCGACACTGGCATGTCGATGTTATCAATCAACAGCTATTATAAACTGAGATCTCATCAGGCAGAGTTAGAATCCGATTTTAACCTTAGATCATATTTGGAAAGAATGAAATGGAGAAAAAAAGAAAATAAATTTAAAATTTCAAAATTTGGAAAGTTACGTGGTTGGGATCGTTTTTTTTGTTTTGTTTTTATTTTGTATTTTGATTTTAACATTTTGATTCTTAAGGTCCCAACCACGTGACTTTCCAAATTTTGAAATTTGAAATTTCTTTTCTTTTCTTTCAAAATTAAGTGTGCATGTGGTGATAAGGAGACAGGACATCATTCTTTGATGAAATAAAAGTCATCTAATTCCACTAACCCCTTCATGAATCATTTTTAGTTTTAGCCTCCAGAGAGGGAAAATTAAGGCAACACAAGATGAAGAAAAGGAAGAGGAAGAGAGAAAAACAGGATGAGATAGAGAGAGCAGGAGATAGATAGAGAGTAAGAGAGAGAAAGAGAGAGAAAGAGTAAGAGAGAGTAAGAGAAAGAGAGAAAGAGTAAGAGAGAGTAAGAGAGAGAGAAAGAGAGAGAGAAAGAGAGAGAGAGAGTAAGAGAGAGAGAGTAAGAGAGAGAGAGTAAGAGAGAGAGAGTAAGAGAGAGAGAGTAAGAGAGAGAGAGTAAGAGAGAGAGAGTAAGAGAGAGAGAGAGTAAGAGAGAGTAAGAGAGTAAGAGAGAGAGAGAGAGAGAAATAAAATCCAACCAAACAGTGACAAAAAAAATAAAATTAAAAAAATTAAAAAAAAGAAGAAAGCAAGGCTCGACAAAAAAAAAAAAGAAAAAAAAAAAAGGAGAACTCACATTTCTGTAAGGCTCAAGCGATTTAAGTGGAAATCCGCTTTTCTGGATCAAAAAGCGTGATTCGGCTAACCTTAACCCTAGCTCGCATCTCTGGAGACATTCTGTGTCTATAGATTTATTCATCATTCTTTTCAAATTCTAACAAACTTTCACACATTAGTGTAGAAGGCTATTTAAACCGACTCAAGAATCAGTTTAATTATTATAAAACACTAGCCGGGGTCCGTAGAAATTCCACGGTGCTTTCTATATCAATCTGTATAATTTACTGATAATAATGATAATAATAAATAATAATAAAATAATTAAAATAATAATTAATTAATTAAAATAATAATTAAAATAATATTCCTTTTGGAATAATGTCTGTCAGGCTCACTACTATTACGAAAAAATGACTTCCTCCATAAATATAATTGTCATAAAAACGCATATGTCTCTTTATTTAAAATTGTAACAATTTAAGTTTTTTAAAACAATATTCTGTCTTACCGGAAAAATGAAATATTCAAATAACGAATATCACTTTCTGAAGTGAATTTATTTAAAATTGTACTGTTTTAGTCGGCAGAATGACAATTTGATTTTGAAACAATTGATTTTAAAATGGGTAAAGTCGGAATTGTTTACCTTAGTGACATCAGATTAATCACAAATAACCATCGGACAAACTCACTTTTTTTTAAATGTGTGTGAAAGGAGATAACGTATGTATGAACATGAAATGATTGAGCATATTATTATATAAATAAAAAAACAAACATTTGAAGCTTTGTCCATCTGAAGAAATTAACTCACATAGAAACGGTTTGTACCATTATAATGGATCTTTGATATTCTTTTATATTAGCAGGAAGACCCGGTTTTGCTCGGAATTAAAATCCGTATTTTCGTTTTGTGCTCAACCCATAAAACAATATTACCGTTTTTTTTACAGTTTAAAATATTCACTTTTTTGGGGTGGGGTCAAATGATGAACTCTGCATTGATTAGGAAGTGAAGGAGTATGTGTTAAGTGACACTGGAATAAATTTTATGTAATTTATAGTCCTGAACTCCATCAAGACACACCCAGGATTTTTCGGAAATCAATGAGGATCTGATGCACTTCCCGCCCTTCAATTACTTACTCTTACACACACTTGAATAGAATCAAGGAGTTTGAATTACCTACTAGACACCATCCTCGAGTGTCTTCGGTTTCTCTGTACAAGGGTGTGTGAAGACAAGATGAGTGACTTGTTCAATTAATTATAAATTATGGCGAATTAGAACAATTAAAATAGATTTTTTTTTAACATAATTCCAGAACTAAGGTATATTTTGGCATCTATTTTGTGTTTAAAGTATATATAAAAAACCTTAGAGAAACAAACGTTGATCAAATCACATTTAGAATAATAGATATCAAACCTGATGTGTGTGACGTAGAAATGCGTGTGTGTAAATGAAGTCCTTTAGGTGAGTACACAGAAGTGTTCAACTCTTTTCCCTGGCTTTTTAAGTGAATGAGTGTCGAGTATGCTGAATATATTTCGAGGAATTGCCTGATTATGTTACAGCAAGAAACAATGATATCTGGAGAGGGACAACATTAAAGGAAAAGAGAAAAATGAGGTTACAAGAGAAAAGGAGGGCAGGATGAAGTCTTGTTTTAAAGTACTTAGGGCACGAAGAAGAAAATGGGTAAATCACCAAAAATGACGGCATTATGAAGTTAAAAATCGGCCCCAAATGACGGCATTATGAAGTTAAAAAATTGAACACAAAATGACGGCATTATGAAGTTAAAAATCGGCCCCAAATGACGGCATTATGAAGTTAAAAATCGGCACCAAAATGACGGCATTATGAAGTTAAAAATCGGCACCAAATGACGGCATTATGAAGTTAAAAATCGGCACCAAAATGACGGCATTATGAAGTTAAAAATCGGCACCAAAATGACGGCATTATGAAGTTAAAAATCGGCACCAAAATGACGGCATTATGAAGTTAAAAAATTGGACACAAAATGACGGCATTATGAAGTTAAAAATCGGCCCCAAATGACGGCATTATAAAGTTAAAAAATTGGACACAAAATGACAGCATTACGAAGTTAAAAATCGGCACCAAAATGACGGCATAATGAAGTTAAAAATCGGCACCAACATGACGGCATAATGAAGTTAAAAATCGGCCCCAAATGACGGCATTATGAAGTTAACAATTGGACACAAAATGACGGATTATGAAGTTAAAAATCGTCCCCAAATGACGGCATTATGAAGTTAAAAATCGGAACCAAAATGACGGCATTATGATGTTAAAAATCGGCCCAAAATGACGGCATTATGAAGTTAAAAATCGGCTCAAATGACGGCATTATGAAGTTAAAAATCGGAACTAAAATGACGGCATTATGAAGTTAAAAATGGCCACAAAATGACGGCATTATGAAGTTAAAAATCAGCAACAAATAACGGCATTATAAAGCTAAAAATCGGCCCTAAAATGACGGCATTATGAAGTAGTTAAAAATCGGCCCTAAAATGACGGCATTATGAAGTAGTTAAAAATCGGCCCTAAAATGACGGCATTATGAAGTAGTTAAAAATCGGCCCTAAAATGACGGCATTATGAAGTAGTTAAAAATCGGCGACAAATTACGGAATTATGAAGTAGTTAAAAATCGGCGACAAATGACGGCATTATGAAGTAGTTAAAAATCGGCGACAAATGTCGGCATTATGAAGTAGTTAAAAATCGGCGACAAATGTCGGCATTATGAAGTAATTAAAAATCGGCCCTAAAATGACGGCATTATGAAGTAGTTAAAAACCACTCAAAATAAAAGCAAAAAGTCCGGTGTGCATTCTTTTTGGAGGGGTGATATTTTTACAATAGTGCATGTAGAGTAAACACTAATGATCTCCAACACTGAAGGACTATTATATTTTTTTCTTCTCTTCACTTTAAAATGGAATCTTCCAGGCTCACTTTTAACAGTAACATGTTAAAAAAAAAAAAGAAGCAAATACAAAAAGAAAACTTACTGTGCTTAAGCGTTAATCTGGCTCAAACTTACGTCCCGTAAAAGTTCTCTTTAAAATCAACGTTAAATTTTTAAAAATTGTATTTCTTATCTAATATATGAAGTAATGTTGCCCGAATCGGAATTGTAGATCCATTATCGGCACTCAATTAAAATTTGTTTCGTTATCAAAACTTGCCGTACTATTGAGATTGTTAGATTATTGTTGAGATAAGAACCAAAAAGAACCTAAATAGCATTTAAGCTGACATATAAAACTTTGAATCAGACTAATAATTTTCATTTGTTAATGTTGTACCATGTCATTGGCACTATAACATTCAATGCTAGTTTATTAAAAAAAAAAAAAAAAAAATGTAGTCCCGCCCGGACAACTGGTAATATGGCAACATTTTCTATTATGACCGAAAAATCAAAATCAGCAAGGGGAATAATTCATTAACTGGTTTGTAATTGAAAAATATAATAAAAGAGTTGTCTAGCGCCGTACAACTGAAAATTTCTTTCTTTTTCTGTATAAGTTTAAAAAAACTGTTCAAACAAATAAAAATTGACTAAAATGACTTCACTATATCCCGGGCAACGCCGGGAATGTACAGCTAGTATAATACATACTTTACTAAATTCTGAACATTTTATTAAAATTTAGTTAATTCTCTACAAGTTACAAAAAAGTATTCACATTTTGGGAGGGAGGCGGGGAGATGAGCCCCTTGTGTCAGAATTGACTAAACAGCAGGCGTTAATAGACAAGTATTTGCAATTACAGAAGGCGTACATTTCAAATAAAGATTATAAATGGTATGCGTTGGCTTCCTCACTTCAAATGTTTACGCCACTTCTCAAAAAGAATGTTTTAATACTGATTACTATTTAATGGATTTTTATAGCCGACAGATTTTATTACAAAGTGGATACTGGTGTTTAAACACTATCCAAAAGTTCTAAGGAGGGTGTTGAGGGAGGGGGGAGCTTCATCTAAGCATCATAATGTAACACGATAGGTGGAAGACGCATAATTTATCATAAATTACTGACAAAGTCATAAAGAGTAATAAACAATGAAAAGTTGGAGAATTATTAAAACCGATTGGTTAGGAATTTTAAAAAATGCAATTGGGTCTTAGAACTCGGATTATGACGTAAGTCAACGGACAATTAAGAACAAATAGTATTCGCAAACATATCCAGCAAAAAAGCGTGAAAAAAATCAAGATAGAACATTGAAAGTATATGTAAATGTCATTGCTAATTTAGTATTATTAGAGTGGGCTAGTGTTTAGGAGATCTGGAGATCTTATGTTATTAGGGCTTTAAAAAAAAATCCGATTTTCATAAGTGCTTGTACAGAATCCTCCATTATAATACGTACCATATATATATATATAATATATATATATATATATATATATATATATATATATATATATTATGTGTGTGTATGTATGTGTACTTCCATCTAGTCACAACAGTTAGCAAATAAAATATGTGCCTTTTTCTAGCCGCCAGATGAAACCATTTCAAGTGGTGAGGGGAAGCAAGAAAGCAAACAGCAAGTCAGACAATCTTCTCGGATTTACCCCGCCACCTAAAATTCAGTAAGAAATCCTCCACTCTATAGTAAAAGGTCAAAGGTGATTGTTTTTTTCATCAAGAATGATAATGGTAATTTATATGAAAATTTAAATTACTGATATAATTCTATGATCGAGATAAATAGCGAATGTAAACACTGACAAAGCATTTTTTTCCTGCGATATTTGATGGAGAATGTACATTAGTAGCTAATATAAGCAAGTTAATTTAGTAACTTTTTCTATCCATTTAGTAAGCTTCATTCGTTGGTTTATATTCAACAGTCTGCGGATGTAGTTACAGACACATGGGGTTGCTTCCCAGCCGACTACAACATGGTAGTTTTCAAGTCAAATGTTAACAAATTCTGTAATAATCAATTTTTATCCAATTTACAAATTGTCTCCAATCGTCTCATAGTATTAACTTATCGTCCAACTGACAAACTCATTAACCCTTAGCCTCGAGTGGTCTCTGTCCTTGATAATCTGTGACTTATTGATATATATTTTTTTAATATATATTTATATTCTAATTTAAATTTATAATTCTACTGAATGAATTTAGCTAAAAATTGTTTAATTTCAAAATTTTATATAAAATCTATATCTCAATATTATTTCACCAAGCCATTTCCCAGATAGTTTAATTTAATTTTCCTTAACTAATATATAAAATAAAGTCAGTCGGATTTTCAATGTTATACCTAAATAGCAATGCATCTGACAAATCGATATTTCATTCAGACTACCCTTTTTCTTTTTTACTCCACTATGTTATTAGCACAAATATAATTTGGTTCCATTCAGTTTCTTTCTGATAATACTTAGACCGGCTAGGTATAATGTGTAAGTAGAGACCTTTTTTATTAATGGCCTAAACAGAAACTTCAGCTGAAGCCCTTTATAAAAAATAAAATTTCGACATTTCTTTATCTACTTCCACCATCTGATAACCACTTGCCTGTGTTTAAAATAAACATTCTCAACATTAAGTGTATATCATAATATACATAATTTCTTCTAAATTTTACTTACACGGTTGTTTCTATAAGATAGATTATTTTGACTGCTGTATTTAAAAAAAGATACAAGTTGCCTTTCTTTATTCATGAATAACGGATCACTGTCGCCATCTTAAAATCCTAAGTCCAGAGAATTTTATTTGTTTGTTGTCATGTAACAAATATAAAACGATGATTTCTTTACTAATTACAAAAAGGGGGTTTTTGTTTTCAGATTTACAAACTTTCCATCATGCAATTTCACCTTACATTTCTTAATGTTTTCCAGTACGCGTAACATCTTTTTTTAGTCATAAAACTTGTGAACACAGTGTCAAAAAATGCTGGTAACAAACTATGCTTCGCCAGTGTTTGCACTAATATTCATATAAAATAATGTCTAAATTGATGAAGTTAAAAATATATTAAAAAAAAACTCAAATAGAAAGATTTAAAAAAAAAAAAAAGAAACATCAATCGGTATAGAAAATAATCTCATTATGGAAGTAGAATGAAGGATTTCTTTCTGCATTCATTTAAGACAGCGAGGGGGGGGGTCTTACTTGCTATTTGTTTTCTCCCTGGTATGTCTAGAATCCTTATTCCAATTTTGATCAAAATCCATTACATGATTTTGATTCTAGAAAATGTCTAAAATTTAAGGCTTGATCTTAAGTGACTTACTTGCTAATGCTACTAAACCTTATGTCTAGAATACTTAGTTTAATTTTGATGAAAACCTATAGCATGCTTTTGATTTTAGTAACAGTCAAATTTAAGGCTTAAGCTTTAGGGAACTTAAGAAATTGAAATTCAGGAAATCTTGCTTATTTTATGTTAAATGACTATGGATGAAATTCAATGCAAATCAAATATTTTAATTTTAAAATAGGAGATTGTACCCATATAATTCAGCCCTAAAGTCCTTTTAAAATACCCCAAAGAAACTAAAATTTGTAGAATATTTATTAATTGATGTCTAATACCTATTGTTAAAATTTCCTAAAATTCGGATGTATCTCAATCCTCATGAAGGACTTACACCCCTTTGCATAAAACTAAATCAAACTAAATATAGCCCACATTTGGACCTTATGCCTAGCAGCTGCGTTCCAAAATTAATAATGATTGGTTAATTATTTTCAGAGTTAATCCTGTCCATACAAATATATACACATACCTAATTTTATATAGATAGATTATTGAAGTTTTTCTGTAGACAACGAATTCCTTCTACGTAGAGAATAATAGGTAATGACAGGTTCAACTTTTTTTTTTTTTTTTAATCAAATAAAGAAAGTGACGATGTTTTTGAAAGCTTATTCATGATGCAAACTCGAGGCAAAATATTGATTCTTCTCACATTACTTTTTTGTTCTGATATTTGCTCTTTGTTTATCTCTTGTTCAGTTTTATTTTTCTTATACATTCTGTCGGATTCACAGCCTTACACTATCACATGCAAATCTCTCTCTCTCATACATATATAGGAAATTATCCTGTATATATTTATATATATATATATATATGGTAAAATGAAAAAGGAAAACCAAAAACTGGATGTTTTTTATGTGTACATCAACGTTTCGTCTTTATTTATAAGACTTCATCAGGATGATGATATAGGGAAAAGATATAAAACATCCAGTTTTTGGTTTTCCTTTTTCATTTTACCATCACGTCGGATTACCTTCATCCTTCTCTTCCCATATATATATATATACACAGGATAATTTCATAAACTAATTAACAGATCCTTATGAATTTTTAAATATATATATTCTAGGCAACACGGTGAGTAACATGAGCTCATTTTTTTTGTAAATTTTTTAACATCTAGGGGGGGGGGGGAAGTGCCACTGAAATTGTACCATACCTCCAAAGAAAGAAAAAACATTATGTGCAATATATATATATTACTAGCTGGCTATGTCCGCTCACTATTTCGTTGCAAAATTTGCTACTTGAAACATTAATTAAAAATAATAAACATTTCATTCATAACTTTGTTGTAAACCCAAAACAAAATCTCATTTATTCATATAGACAGATAAAAAGTAACATTTTCGTAATTTCAAAAAAAGGGAAAAAAAATCAATTTGCCTTTTCACTTGCAATTTAAAACCAGATCGCAACTTGCTCAAAATCAAGTCGGTTGCTTCTAAAGAAACATTTTAACACACATGCTAAATATTTGTTCCCAGAAATAAAACAATATTGCGAAAGAGAATAATTAAAATCAAAACAATCATTGAATTTAAAAAAACAAAACAATAGTTAACTAATAAAATGTCCTTTTTCAAAACTAATATGCAAATTAGTTAACCTTGCAACTGATATCGCATATACATAAGCAGTATATAAAAAAGATGGTGCATCTATTGTGTGAAGTTGAATTAACTTTAAATACAGCGTTTTGACTTTACCGTTCGTGCGAAGAAATGAGCCCAACTCTCGCACTTATTTATTTAGATATATATACTGTACGAGTTAAAATGGAAGCCCAAAACTCAACGTTTCACCCAGCTATTGCGTGGGCTTTATCAAGAGAAAAAGGCAAAAGGTGGAGAAAAAAAACCGAGAAATCTGTAATTTTGGAGAATATACAAGGTGATTCATAAGTCACTTAGCTATTTATTTTTGAAATTCTAAAGTTAAAAAATACGTTAATACAAAACAGAACGTTTATTCAATAAATTCATTTATGGGAGTTTAAAATTTTCAAAATTTCCACCTTCGTTCTGCATGCATAGCTCCATTCTTTTTTGCAAGGAATTTACGGCTCTTTGTAGCATATTTGATTGATTATGGTGTTGTGCGAAAGAGGCTTTCTGTTCACATCACGTTTCCATTGCCTAACAAATAGCAGTAATTAGAGAGTAAGATAACAATTATCAAAAGTTCATAGTATGTTTGTGCTTCATATGGTAATCATTTTAAATAGCTAAGTGAAGTGACTTATGAATCACCCTGTATATAGTGATAAGGTATAATAAATTTAAATCTATATAGAGAGGGAAGACATATGAATACGTACACATATATATATATATATATATATATATATATATATATATATATATATATATATATATACATACACACACACAAAAATATACATAGATGTATTAGCAAAAGAAAAGATAAGAGAAAAACAGAAAACATAAGGGAATCCAAAGGACCCAATTTAAAAAGCAAGGAATCCACCAGTGTCTAAGTTTATATTATTATCATTTATAATAACTCTAGCTAGGTGGGGGACGAGAGAGACATAATAGAAGTCCATTCTTTGTTTAATGGTATTTGTTGAGTGGGCTATGAGAGCCGATTCGATTAATCGTCCCATAGATCTGTTTTGTACATGTTTAATTAAAGTAGCATTTTTAAAGTCAAAACGATGATCATATTCCATAGCATGAGAACATAAGGCATTGAGTGTGTTATTAGTTTTGATGGCTCTTTTGTGCTCGTAAATGTACACCCTATTACAATCCAGACAAGGGATGGAATATATATATATATATATATATATATATATATTAGTGATGGGATGATTCCAATATCCCCCCCCCCCCATTCCGATACAATTACCGATTCTGTTCTAAATTCCCTTATTCCGATTATTTTAAAATCTCTAAATATTGAGCTATAGAGTTGTTTTTTTTTTTTTTTTTTTTTTTTTAATTTTTGGATTACCGTCAAAACACATGTAATATGTGCATATAGTTTTGCAAACGTAAAAATACACTTGCGGGGGTTGATCTATAGATTTTAGTTTTATTGGGAGTTTAAAATCAATAAATATTCATTATTAGTACCAGCAATGGAAATAAGGTTAAAAAAAAAAAAAAAAAAAGAATCGTTTTTGGGATCGGAAAATAGCCACAAATTTGCCCGATTCCAGTACTCCAAAAAGTTCTGATTTTTACGATTCCCGATTCCAATTAATCATCCCAATATATATATATATATATCACATACATGATCCCACTAACGCATTAGTCATATACAGAAACACTTTTACCCACAATTTTGACTTTACAAACGGCATCCTCCTCCAGACCGAATACTGTCTCCCATGCTGCAAGTGCATCAAAAGCGCTATAATCCTTATCTCATCACCATCTAACGTAAACCTTAGACTTAGACCTTATTCCTTATTCAAACACTTGGCAAAAAACGCACTTAAACAATGCAATATATCTTGCCACTCCATTACAAACTCCGATCCTGGTTAAAGTAACTATACATTTTACTACTTTTGATCCATATTTCCATTTATCCCCCCCCCTTCCCATTTTAGAATCGTCACACGTGATGTTTAATTCTTTCTTTTTTTTTTTAAATAGTTAAACACATGCCAAAAACATTTGCCATCTTTTTTCCCATGTTTTGCCGTTATTAAAAATTTTTTTGAAATCTTCACTTTTTCTGAAGATGTTCGTCGATCCGGACAAAACAGGTAAAATCTTGTTTTCTTTTATGATTCTTTCCTGTATTTAATTTGTTTTTCCTTGTCTTTTTCATAATATATATATATATATATATATATATGTACGTATTTGTATGTCTTCCCTCTCTACATTTATATTTATTATACCCTATCACTATATATGGGGATGGCACGGTGGCTACGTGGTTAACGACATGGACTGAGTACCTGGGTGTGCCGGGTTTGAATCCAGTTCGTTCTACAGAAACACTTTCATCAAAACCCACACCTGACATTGTGCTTAACCTCCTGGAGAAGAGGTAAATACAATAACCTATTACTATATATATTCCCCAAAATTACAGGTCTTCGTTTTTTGCCACATTTTGCTTTTTCTCTCTTGATAAAGCCCATGCAACAGCTGGGCGAAACGTTGAGTTTTAGGTCTTCCGTTTTCCATTTTAACTCATACAGTCGGATTTATTTTATCTTTTGTCATATATTGTATAAATAGGTCCCTTATTGGGTCGTGCCTTTAATCATTAAGAAGCCTCAAATGAACTAAGAGAAGAAATATCGACACTTCCCACATGGCTTGTTTGTTGTGAATCTTTCGTGTTTGTTTATCCCTTGTTCCGTTTTATTTTTATTATACATTCTGTTGGATTCGATTCGCATCCTTACACTCTACATCACATATGTATATATAAGTTATCATGGGAAAAGCTGCCATGGAATCCGACAAAAGGCAAAGGTTCAAATAAGCCCATTTTAATTCGATATACAGGAGGAGGCATCATCTTAGAAGACTGCTATTTTTTTTCTTATTTTTTTCTTCCAGAGGAAGTAAGGCCTGTGATTAATTGAAAAAGACTGGCACAGAGATGATTTCAACTGGAGAAGAGAGATAACCTCTGCAGAGAGGAGGAGGAGGAGGAGGAAAGGGAGGAGGAAGGGAAGGGAAGGGGGAGGTTAATATGGTGAGAGTGACTTACAAAGACAACAGCCACTGAAATGGAAGGCATTGAAAAAGCAACAGGCATTCTGTTGTAAACAGCAGATGGTCAAATAACCCGAGAAAGACTGCTGAGAGTAGAAACTCTCAAATATTTACTGCCCAACATTTTATTCATTTTCTCGGCTTCATCTTAAAGCTATTTGCCTTTTTCCTTATGCTATGTCACCAAGGGGGTGGAGTTAGGGGTAGAGGGAGGAGACTGAGAAATTTTTTTTTTTTTTTTTAGTAAATACAAGAAAATAATATACCCCCACTCTATAATAAAGATCAATGTGTAATTATATATATATATATATATATATATATATATATACAGGGTGGGCAAAAATAAGGGTCCTATTTTTAAAAATTCATAACTTTTTTATTTATTGATTTTTTAAATTTTTTTTTTTAGAATAAGTAAAGGACCCCTTCCGAAGCAAGCATGAGCCGTATTAGCCCTAAGGAACGTACCCTCATTTAGAAAACATTATTTTTGCTTAAAAAACTCAAAACAGTGTAAAAAACAATACTTTAGTTTTTGTAAGTTTTAAGAAGTGTTTTTCGGCTAAAATTTGTTTTGTTTATTTCAAAAGATCTCGGAAGGGTCAGTCTACACACACATAAAGTTTGGTGAGTTTAACTTTTATTTTGTGGAAGTTATTCAAATTCAAGTTATTCAAATTTAAAGATAGGACCCTTATTTTGGCCCACCCTGTATATATATATATATATATACACACACACACACATTTGAAATATACTGTTTCATGTATCTACACATAAGGTGTCATAATATAATGTATATATATTTTCAGTATTTACTTACAAAGGGATCAATACATGAGTAGAGCTTAGTGATAGTATGAAAATATACTTATCGTTTCATTTCTGCAGAAAATAAAACATGAACGCCTCTGTGTAACTGACTTGTCATAGGTATATTTTTTATACTACTACTAATAAATAAATATATATATATATATATATTTCTGTTTCACGTTTTTTTTCTGGAAACAATTTTGAACTTTTGAAGAGCAGCATAGAGGAAAGATTCAGGACATACGTGTCTGGTTGTTTGTGCATGCGCGAAACGGACCATCAAGTGCACCTAATGTTTTGAATTTGTGAAAAAAATTAACGGACTTGATCTCTGGAATTTAGCAAAATATTGTTATGTGTAATTATAACTGATGAAGATTTGGTATCTGTCTGAAGCTGAAACTATATTATTACTTCTATTAATGTATTATTGTACAATTCAGGGGATAGTGTAGTATCTGTCCTGTTGTTATGAATCAATTCCCCTAGTCAGTACCTCCTTCTTTGAGGGGTAGTGTAGTATATATGTATATATTTTTATTATTTAAATATAATAAAATAGAAAACTTCGGAATAATTGACCCAATTTTAGCAGGCATATCAAATGTTGCCCTGGAATTAACGATACCCCCCCCCCCCGGTGTACTCCTGCACCCAGTCCCGAACCCCACATTACAATTTTTACTCTTATTTTTTTTTTAATTTCTATAATTTTCAAGTTGCAAATAAAGTAAAAGTAAGATAAAAAAATCATTGTGTGCAAATGCCGACCTCACAATATTTTTGGAAAACAGTCACACAAAATGCCACCATTGGATTCCTCATAACATTTTAATTAAACATTTTAATTAAAAAAATTTATTTTTCATTTTTATTTATTGTTTTTTTCTTTTACTTTAATTCACCCCTCACCAGGCATTGAGACGTAAGGGGCTACTGGGAATTAAGGACAATATCTATACGGACATCCTAAGTGGGGAGTTGTGCATCAAGATGTCTGTTTACATTACATTAAATTTCTGCATATTGGTAGAGTCAGAAAGTTGAGAAAAGTTGTTTGATCTTGGTATAGAACTTTCTTTTCAACTGCATCACAAAAATAATTTGTATTACTTAGACTACAATTCTCATCTTCCAAGGTAACCTTTGATCTTCAGGTGAATCTTTTCGAACAAGGGAATCTTATATCAAACTCGGGAATCTATACAGAATTTCGAACTGAACCCGTTATTCAGTTCATGGGGTCAGATTGTTCTCATTCTGTCAGCTATGACAGGGTAGAAGTAATTTTTATTTTATTCTTAGTACTGCTGTAGTGAGGATTGAACCCTCAACACCCAGAAGACTAACTTCGAAATTTTTACTTAAGTTACTTGATCTTGGTATAGATCTTTTTTTTCAACTGCATCACAAGACAGACCACAAATATAATATTGATTTTTTTTTTTTACTAATATAAAATAGAAAGATCCAAATCCGTAAATTCCCATGGCAAAAATAATATTCGGCAGAACTTCCATTATTTTAAATCTTTTTTAGAGATTTCTTCTATTTTTATTTTATTAATGAGTTATTGATCGTTAATGCCCAAAGGTCACTTGAAGAGTTAATGGTTTGCATCAGGTGAATGGTTACAAAAATACCTTGAGGATTGCAGACGGTGGTTGGACCTGGAAGAATTTGATTATTTAAGACAACAGCTCAACAAGAATTTGTAAACATTGGACTTGAAAAGGACCATGTTGTAGTCAGCTGGGAAGCAGCTCCACAATATTGCATTCCACAGACTGGCAGTTCTTGGAAAGAAACTGTTGATGGAAGTTTCGTTTAGCTCCAGGTACACAAAGAAAAGAAAATTATTTATGAATAAATGCAGAAGTTTTTTTTTTTTTTTAAATTTATCACACGTATATTACCATCAAAACTTATTTAAATCAATATTTAAAACAGTCTTTTAAAATACTCTCTATATAGTAGAGAACAAAGACCCAAACATAGCTATTTGTATGCCTAATTTGCATAGATATTTTGTAAACAGTTTATAATAAATTAATGTTTGGTGTTAATCATTTGTAATTTTATTGTCCTTGTTGTTTATATATATATATATATATATATATAACATTCATCACATGTTAGTTGAAAAAAAAATACAATAAAGTGCTCGATCGTAGGTTTTATTTGTTTAAAAACTATCTGACAGACACTAATGTCTAGTTGTTAAACAAAATACTTATAATATATATATATATATATATATATATATATATAATAGTTTTGTCGATATTAATTAAAGTGATTTAATAAAGAAAATAGATAAATTACCAAAACTTTTCTTAAATGTTCCTATTTACCCCCCCCCCCCCCATCACGAGGGAAAAGTTAGACACATGGACGGTTTATATGATGTTCATTAATTTTCAAGGGAGGTAATTTAAATGAAGACTATTAGTTTGTAAAATTACAATAGATTTACTAATATAAATCTAAGTTATACATTGAAAAAAGGATACTGAGAGCTAGATTAATAGTTGTTGGATGGCAGCTAGTTTGTTTGTGAAAGAATATTTTTAAAAGTTTACTAACGATTTGGGCACAACACTATAAAGTTTACGATTATCAGAAAAAAGTGTTTTTGTTTTAAACATTAATTCATAGTAAAATGATCTGTTATTTACAGGCCATAAAGACAATTATATAAAAAAAAATGTAAACTTTTACATCAACTGACTTCCCCCTACTCGCAAAAAAGCTCACTTTACAATGAATATAGGTTGGAAATATTCATGGTCTGTAAGATCTCCGAGAATGTCCTAGAAAGGGTACAATTATTTGCACAACTTTTATGCCCCCCTTACAATGATTAAAATCAACATATAATGATACTAATCTTATGTCTAGAATACTTATTCTCATTTTGATCAAAGTCCATTACATGATATGGATTCTAGAAAATGTTTAAAGTTTAAGACGTCTTAAGAAATTGAAATTCAGGGAATCTTGCTTAATTGGTGTCTAATAACTATGAATCAAATTAAATACAAATTTGAAATATTTGAATTTTCAAATATAAGTTTGTGCCCATATTATGCCCTCTGAAAACCCTTTAAAATACTCCAAAGAAACTGAAATTAGAGGAATATTTATTAATTGCACGAAGGACTCCACCCTTTCTTTTCTTGCTCTGCATGAAACTGAAATAAACTAAATATAGATCATATTAAGCAACCGTGTTCCAAAATTCGTTTAGGAGTGAATTCTGTACATACAAATATATAAACATATGCACATACCTAAATTTATATAGAGATTTAACGTTGTAAACGATAATCTTTCAAAAAGAAAAGTTATATATATATATATCAAATTAAATAAACAATCTACACTAATCAATTTGTGTTTCAACGCATCAGCATCTTCTCAAGACAGTGTTTTATTTAAAGAATATTTAGCTGACAATTATTTTTACAGTAAGAGACTATTTATTTTGAAGATATTTAAATTGTTAGAATAAATAAATTAAAACGTTTGTTTTATTTAAAGAATATTTAGCTGACAATTATTTTTACAGTAAGAGACTATTTATTTTGAAGAGATTTAAATTGTTAGAATAAATAAATTAAAACGTTTGTTTTATTTAAAGAATATTTAGCTGACAATTATTTTTACAGTAAGAGACTATTTATTTTGAAGAGATTTAAATTGTTAGAATAAATAAATTAAAACGTTTGTTTTATTTAAAGAATATTTAGCTGACAATTATTTTTACAGTAAGAGACTATTTTGAAGAGATTTAAATTGTTAGAATAAATAAATTAAAACGTTTGTTTTATTTAAAGAATATTTAGCTGACAATTATTTTTACAGTAAGAGACTATTTTGAAGAGATTTAAATTGTTAGAATAAATAAATTAAAACGTTTGTTTTATTTAAAGAATATTTAGCTGACAACAGTATGTCAGCAACTTTGGAATTTTTCCTTTTGAACCTAAAACCAAACAAAACTTCCATGAATGGAGCTTCTTTCCAAGAACTTCCCATCTGTAGAACACAATACCGTGGGAGTTCTTCCCTGCTGACTACAAAATAGTAGTCTTCAAGTCCAAGATCACCAAATACTTGTCAAGCCATCCTCTTAAGTAACCCTTCCCTTTTTGCTCACTGTTTCCAATCCTCTCATAGTATTGTTCTACATCCAATTGACAATCTCATTAACCCTTATTCTCGAGTGGCCTTTGGACCTTGATAAGCGATGACTCATTAGTAAAATATAATTATCCATGAGCATGTGTTTTGCCGTCTACGGCTCATCAGTGTGGCTAGATCTAGCGAGATTCGTGCCCAAGTGGTAAGACGATTGGCTTCACTCACTGTGACCCCGGTTTCGAATCTCGCTAGATTGGATGTGTGGCTAATATTTTATAAATATATATGCTCACCAGGGCATCACACTGGTGAAAGGGAAAAATGTTTTCCCCCCCCTTAACATTTAGGTTAATGTTTCTCCATAAAAAGATATTTCAATACGTTCAATTATCAATATCGCAAAAACGAAATGACATATATATATATATATATATATATATTTTTTTTAATATATATATATTATAAATAAGTAGAGGATGCCGCTGAAAAATTCAAAAAATCCGACTCTTGATTAGGTAACAAAACAAGACAAAAAACCAAAAAAATTGCATACGCCACACTCAGATTCCTCGCTTCAGATTTAATATTGAAAAGATTTATCTTCTTACTCCCTTGATCAGATCAAAAACAAAATATAGAAAAAAAAAAAAAAAAAAAAAAAAAACTTATATAAGCTGACCTGATATTATGATTTTAACCATAAACCATAATAAACTGCATGGATCATTTTTCTCGTTTCACCACTGTTAAAAAAATAGTTCCGTGCCTATGAAAACAACATTTTATAAGATTGTTTTCATTCACACTTTTTATCTACTTAATTATCAACGCTGCACAAAGAAAATATTTTCTCAATATCTCATTTTAAAAAATAATAATGATAAAGAAAGAAAATAGCTTAAATCTAAAAACAAAAAAAAAAAAAAATGATTTTAGTCAAAATCTTTTTCAACTTTTGGTGATATGGAGTTGACTTATTTTTCAACTTTTGACCAAAATATATTTTAGCAATAAAACTTCATTTGAACTTAGATAAAAATGACCCTTTCCTAAGAAATACATATTTTTTTGCTTATTATTATAATCAGTTAACAGATGGATCAAATTCAATGCAAATCTGAAATATTTGGACTTTCAAATGAGATTGTGCCCATATAATGCCCCATAAAACCCTTTAAAATACCCCAAAGAACTGAAATTAGGGGAATATTTACTAATTTATATTTAATTAGTATTGTTAAAATTTCACAAAAACTGGATGCATCTGAATTTTCACAAAGGACTTCCACTCATTCTTTGCAGAAAACTAAATTAAACTAAATACAGCTCGTATTAGAAACCCTTATGACTAGCAGCAGTGTTCAAAAATTCATAATGACAGGTTAATTAGTTTAGGAGTGAATCCTGAACATAATTAACATGCCTAACTTTATAAAAATAGAGATAAAAATCATAGTGGTTAATGATATGAAATCGAAAATATTTAACATTAAGATTGACAAAATACTGTTGGGGGAAAAAAAGAAAATAAATAAATTGCAGAGATTAAAGAATGTGTAGAAGAGAATGATTTAGAAAACTTAATCCACCAATTCAAAATAATTAAATAAAAATGACTGAAAACATTATTTCCAATACCAATTGTGAACGAGGATGTCTTTCTTTTTTTTTTTCTTCTTGAATAATAATTTGTTTTAAGTTAGAAAAAAAAAATCAACTTGGCGAAACATAGTTGTATTTATATATTTGTTTTAAACGAATTTGTTAAATAGTAACAAAAAAACAAACTGTTGAAATGTTTTAAAATTATAAATTTATCAGAATTTGGGAAGATACAGTTAGTATGAATATTAACCTAGGAAGTCATTCTTTGATGAAATAAGTCATCTACCCACATCATAAATTGCTTAAAGTTTTCATCGTCACGGTAAAATTAATATTTTCAGTTTACAGAGAGAACTATAATAAGAGGGTAAATCAGTTTTTTTCTTTAAAAATAAATAAAGATAAATAAATAAAAAATAGCGGAGAATTCCCATCCACTGATTAAGTACTAAATCCATTTTTATTAAAATACTTTCAATTTCTTATATGAAAAGTTGATGACTAAAAGAAAAAAAAAATCTTAATCCAAAGCGCAAGTATTTTTGTCGGGAAGCAATTTTTTTTTTTAAGCATAAATAGTTTGCCAGTTTAGAATGAAATAAATATTTGAATTGAAACAAAAATTAATCTTAAGATCTAAATAAAAACTAAATAATTGCAGACATCCTGAAAATGCTAAAAGGGGTCATTCACCCCTTCTTTTTAATTGGCCTCAATCCATTTTTATACAGAAATAGAAAAACACCCGTCCCAAGACAGGTAAAAACAATAAATATAGCATTAGTTTTTCATTTGAATGCTTTTTCTTTCTTTAGGGGTGGTGGTGTATGGTACGGTACCCAAAATGGTAAAGCTAATAAAAATATATAATAATGTGCCCACGTTACTCACCCTGTTGCCTAGAATACATACTCCATAATTTATAATGATAACTTCAATAATTTAGGTTTTTATCAATCCTTTTAAAATTGTATTACTTAATATAACTAAAAATTTAATGTAGAGCAATTCTTTTTTTTTTTTTTTTTTGTATCTAACTTATTTTAAAAGTTGGGGTAGGGGCGAATTCGGGTGGGCGCACCTCCTAAATGGTAAGTTTACAAATAAATAATTTGTCCATGTTACTCACCGTGTTGTTGAGAATATATATTCCAAAATTCCTAATGATCGCTTCATAAAAAAACTTCATATACATACATCCCTAAATGTTGACGTTTACAAAAAAATGTGTCCATGCATTTAGTTTAGGAGATTACCCTGTACATATATAAATATACAAAAAAGAACACATACCTAATTTTATACATATAGAGAAGAGAAAAAAGAAATTGAAGAAACTGAACTCCAACAAAAACTAGTTCTTAATCTTGTCACATAATTTTTCTTAAAGCAAATGATATACATTTGCTTGAATTTTATTACATTTAATATTGACCCCCCCCCCCCCATAAACCCTTAACATTTTCCCTTTTGTTTTTGTCTCCTTGATAAAGACCAGAATTTATATAATAATACGTTAAGTTTTCACACACACACACACACACTGAGATCGCCTAATCAGGAAAGATCATGATTGCTGATTAGTCTGATGTCGCTATATTAAAACTTCCTACTTTACCCATTTTAAAATGAATTGTTCTAAAATCAAATTATGTTCTTCCTTTAACTAAAACAGTACAATTTAAGAAATAAATTTTAAAGAGGCAAATTTTGTTTTATTCATTTTCTCTGTACTAATGAGTTACCACTACCAAGGCTAAAAGCCACTCAAGAATAAGGGTTAATGAGATTTTCAGTTGAATGACGAAACAGTACTACGAGAAGATTGAAAAACGATGAAGGAAATAACCAACATTTGATTACTTAAGAGGACGACTCGACAGGTATTTATTGACATTGGACTTGAAGACGACCGTGTAGTTTGCAGGGAAACAGCCCTATGGTAACGTGTTCCACAGATGGAATTTCTGCCTTTTGGCTAGGATCAAAGTGTAGTATCGGTTCTGATACTACACATTTGTTTTGTCATCGCTCAGTGAAGGAGAAATCCTTCTAAACTGAGGCAATTTAAATTTTTGTCTCAATCCAGAGTGCTCCTTTTTGGGGAGCTGAATTTTCCCCACATTAAAAACCGATCTTGTGTCTAACTCTGCCCTTTTGGGGAGACAAGTAAATAAGAACTCTGTTCCTGGAAATTCTTTGATTTTAGGTACACAGAGAAAAAAAAAAATTCTTCACCTTGGTGGTAATAAGACAAGTTCTTGCTGTGAATGGAAGGGGGGGGGGGCAAGAGGAAGGGGGGGGGGGCCAGAGATTGGATCTATACCATGGAAATAACGAGTAGAGAATCTTGGCTTTTTGCCCAAGATCAAAGTGTAGTATCTGTTCCGATGGATACTACACCCCATAGACCGGTACCGTCTTGGCCTTCGGGTCTTGATTCCGCCGGTCTGTGGGTTTGTCCTGTGCAGTTCTAGTAGGTCCACCCTTCCAGGCTTTACCTTTCCTCTTTGGGGTGGAGCAAGTTTATTGCTTACTGCCTGAGGCGCCCCTACCGGGGAATGCCGACAGGACTGCCCAGGCATTTTTTGTAGGCCAGAGTGCTCACCTTCTCGGGTGCTGGCTTTTCAAATCCCGCTTTCCCTACCTTGTGTCACATCTTACCTTGTGGGAGGAAGATAAAAAAAACGAGTAGAGAAAAATGAGCAACGTCTCTTCTGTGAGAAAGGGGCTGCTGGGAAAAGAGATCATGTTCCACTAAGATTGCAAAGTCGATTTTGTATTCTGAGCAGCACCTGCCCAGATGTGATCGCAATACTCCATCTTGAGACGTATCTGAATCTTATATAAGTAGAGGATTGCATCAGGAGGCAGCTACTTTCTGGAACAGTAGAAGGGTCCAACCATTTTTCCAGTGACTTAGACATTAAATCATTATTTGAATAAAAGAGCTTGATACTTAAATTTTATCAAATGATTTAATTGATATAAAGGTTTTCTAAATTAAATTAGAAGCAAAAAAACAAAGCTGAATTTTATTTATTAAAAAAAATTTTTTTTGCTGTAAAAATTTTAAAACTTAGTTTTTATCCATAAACATATATCTTATATTAGTTGAGCCAGTTGATTCTCCATTTCTTTAACGTTAATACAAGGTACAAACATAAATGTTTAGATATAAACATGGTTTTCATCAGAGTATGTTCTTAAAATTTGTTTTTAAATTTCCAATTGATTCTAATATCTAATTTTATGGATATTTTATTTCCTGCTATTCATTAAAAATAGGATTTTATTTTTTGATATGCAGCGGTTCTTTTTTTTTTTTTTTTATATATATATATATTCAAGCGGTTTGATTGACTATTTGATCAATCGCTGCATTTCTATAAAATGACAGAATTTTAACATTATTTGATCCGATTACACATTGAATTATTTTTTAAATCACATAAAATAAAACGATTTAAATTGTCAATTAGTTACTATTAATATATTTTTTTTATGGAAATCGCTCCAGACAAGGCATGAAGCCACTTGATGTAAGGAGCTAAAATTTTTTTTTTTTAAATACTACTTCAAGGTCAAAAACTAACCAACAATAAGTGTTAGATGGATAGATTCCGACCAAGGAAACAGCAATTCTTCCCCTTTTGTCAGAAACATCGCTCATGGAACGTGAGAACTAAAAGACAAAGAAAGTGAAAGTTGCAAGACTGCCGAAAGTAAACACAAGGTCCACTTTTTACTCTCCTTAATATAGCATAATCAAAACGTTATTAAAAGACAAAACAAAAAAACTCTTGGGAAACGCTAGTATATATATATATATATATATATATTCACACTAGAAGAATACCTGTCTGGGGACGGGTAAAATTAATTACTTTTTTGTCCCTTTACAAAGATTAAAAGCAAGCTGATAATCTTTATGTCTAGAATCCTTATTAGAATGTTGACTAAAATCAATTACATGATTTTGATTCTAGAAAATTCCTTTAATTTAAAGCTTAAAGGATCTTAATAAATTGAAATTCAGGGAATTTGGCTTAATTGGTGTCTAATGACTATGGATCAAATTTAATGCAAATCTGAAATATTCGAATTTTCTAATAGGAGGGTGTGCACAAATTATACCCTTTAAAATACCCTACAGAAACTGAAAGTTGAGGAATATTTATTAATTGATGTCTAATACCTATTTCACAAAAATCGAAGGTATCTGAATTTTCACAAAGGGCTTCCACCTCCTTTTTACCGCCTTTGCATAAAATTAATATAAACAAAATATAGCCCACATTCGGATCCCTTATGCCTACCAGCTGCTTTCTAAAATCCAGAATGATTGGTTAATTAGTTTAGGAGTGAATCCTGTACATACAAATATATAAGGATACCTAACTTTATAAAAATAGAGACATAGAATATACTAGATGACACATGATGCAAGGCAATATCTATAACAACTCTGGTCCACAACAGGAGGCAAGCAGGAACCTAAATAAACAGTAATTAGTTAATTAGCAACAAAACCTTTTAAGAAGACCCTGACAGCCATAACTATTCACTCTTATCTATTAATGTTAACGCAAAAAGGAAAAACAAAATGACTTCCTCTGCCACATATGAAACGTTAAAAATTCCTTGATTCACCAACAATTAAGCCTTAGTCACATGACGCGACTTCGCTCGCCGCTACTTGTAGTAGCATTGAGTTGACTACTCGTCTGGCAGTTCCATGCCTTTGTTTACAGCGCAGACATGTCGCGGGTCAGGCGCCAAATTTTCTTTTTCAAACCAAACAACCTTTGGTTTATAAACACCGTTAGTTCCTGCTCCACTTTATTAATTTCATTCCTATATGCATCCTTCAAGTTCTTTATTTTCCTTTTAAAATTATCTTCGCAAGGAATCTCAAAACCAGCCTCAATTAGTTCATTCATTAAATATTCAAAATCGCACTCCCTCGCATTTTTCTTCATATACTGTATATTGTTTGTATCTCACAAACCTTCGTAGTTTCTGTAAATATCCAGAAATCTACTAATTTCATTAGCTGACCACTTGAAACTTTGTTTTTCTGTCATGGCAACAAACTGCATGACTGAGGTCATAGAAACGAATATTGATTTGTAGCAGCCGCTATTAGGTCTTGAAAAAAAAAAAAAAAAATCATAAAATCTCGCGATACCAGGTCACGTGATCATGAAATCACGCGCTACTTGCGACTAAAGTTGAACATGTTCAACTTTAGTTGCGGTGAGTAAACTAGTCGCAATTTGGACGTGCTACTTGCCACTAACCGGTCACATGATGAGACTAGGCTGCTACTACTCGCCACTACTGCAGTAGCGGCGGGCGTAGTCGCCTCGTGTGACTGAGGCTTTAGTCACATCTTTAGATGATATTGCAATAAGAATGACTGTAATAATAGCAAAATTTGTTATTGACAGAAAAAAAATGGCCTCCATCTGTAATTGAGATTTGCTGCAGAAAAGATATTTTCCCTGTGAAAAATATTCAGAGCAAGAATAATTGTATTTGCAAAGAAATTAAAACAAAACACATTTTTTTCCTTTTTAACAACATGGACCAACGCTAAAGAAAGTGACTATTCAGAATTAAATATTAATATTTAGGATGGAAGTCGAAAATCTGTCTGACTTAATTTTATGTATTAGACTTCGAATCGCCTTCCCGATATCTGAATTACTTCCCTTGCACACTGTACATATAATATTGAAACAGAAATTGAGATATAAAATTTACAAAAATTAAAAAAAAAAAAGAAAAGAATTTAGAACAAATGAGGTGATTGTTTCGATTAATGTGATAAACATCCACATCGATGAATTTTAAAAGATAGTTAAAAAATATTTTTTTAATCACATGATTTCCTAAAGAAAATGTACAAATGGCTAAGAAGTTTACTTTATATTAAACTACCAGAGCTACCCGGCGATGCCCGAGTGTGGGATAATCAGTGAAATAAAAATGTGCAATTTTATTAGATTAGAAAAAAAAAACAAGAAAAAAAAAACAAGAAAAAAAAACAAGAAAAAAAAACAAGAAAAAAAAAACAAGAAAAAAAAAACAAGAAAAAAAAAACAAGAAAAAAAAAACAAGAAAAAAAAACAAGAAAAAAAAACAAGAAAAAAAAACAAGAAAAAAAAACAAAGCTGAATTTTATTTATTTATTTTAATTTTCATGTTGTAAAAATGTTTCAAATAATAATAGGGTTTTTTGCTAATTAACTAATTGCTGTTTAGGTTCCTGCTTGCCTCTTGTTGTGAACCAGAGCTGTTATAGGTATTGCCTTGCATCATGTGTCATCTAGTATATTGTATATCTATTTATATAAAGTAAGGTATGTGTATATGCTTATATATTTGTACGTAGAGGATTCACTCCTAATGAAACCAGGTGATAATCGGTTTCCAAAAGAAATTTGTTGGTTGCCAAAAAAAGGGCAGTAATTAAGTAAAGTTGAATATATGAGTTAATTCCTTCGTTTGTTTCAATGTAAAAATGAGTTTCAGTAAAAGAAAACCTGTAAATAATGGGAAAATGTCTGTTAGCGAAAGAAAATCACAATCGGATATAGTGTGTTATCGATGAAATCAATAGGAATTGAAAATTATGTTCTTTAAGAACATAGATGGAAAGCTTTCGTAAATGACTGATCAGTAAGAATCAATGCTATTTAGGTCTAACTTTGATAATCCTACTGACTTTTCTTTATATATTAGACAGAAAGAAGATTAGCGATAACATATTTCATATCCTGAGGTAGAATAGGAATAACTGATAAAAAAAAAAAAAAGGAGGAAAGCTCCAAGACAAAAATAAAGTGACGATCGTGCGCTTGTAATTAGGATGATGAATTCTTCTTTCAGGTGTTTTCTCCGAAGCTTTCCAGATCTTTTTTAATCAAAGGAGATCTGATAAGTTAAACATTCATATTTAAGCCATCCTTTGAGCCCCGGGTGCCCTAGAAAATAAGATAAAATAACACGCTCGCTGTTTATACAGACTTTCCTCTTTTACCAACTAAATCTAGATAGGAATACCAAAATCTCGGAATTATTTTTTTTATTTATATAGACAGCTTTCTACAATGAGTTGTTACCTTATTGCTTAAGAAAACAAACTGAATATCTCATAGAAGTCCCAAAGGGTGCTGGCCCGATGTTTATATATCCTCCACTGCTGTATGTTTAGTGAGCTTTGTCACTGCGAATCAGATCAATTCATAATAAATATTTCTTTCAAGTCCAATCGTCAAAGTAAATCTCAATTGTATTAAAAAAACAACAACAAAAAATAAGCCCTAAAGTAAACAAGAGCTGAAAGCAAACCTATCCTTATCTTATCATTATCTTTGCGATTAATAGCCTTTTTAATATAAGGTACATAATCAAACGTTTCGGCTGTCATATAAGGCAAATGTTGGTCCGTTTTGTTAAAAACTAAAAATTGTATTTCCGATAGATTTTAATATTTGATCCGGATCGATATTTTATTTTTGATTAGGCATACATAAACAAAACCAGAGGAGCTTTTATCCTCATACCCAGAAGACCTAACACTGCCACTCATAACAAGACAAATTTAATAATGGACAAATTTTTTTATATTAATTGACGACTGTAGAAAGGGGGGGGGGGGAGGGAAAGAGAAAATAAAGAGAGAGAGAGAGAAGGAGAAAGAAAGTCGTATGTTCTTGGTTTATATAAGTAATAGCATTGTTTTTTCTAATTGCCGAAGTGACTCAATTAGTGCGCCGTACTTACTACAGACAGAAGTTGTGAATTCAAACTTTAAAGGCATAAGTAGTTTTACTCAGATTTTGTCCCGAAATGAACTTAGATATTTCAAATTACAATAATAAACAGATTGTTTAGTTTTACTTTGATTTTTTTCTGTAACTACGAAAATTAGAACCTCGGGCGGCGCCGGATAGCCCTGCTAGTATTTGATGAGGGAAATATATCCTTACTAAACAGCATCTGAGGGGGGAGGAGGAGACATTTATAAGTGGTGCTGAAAAGTATATATTTGAAAACTTTATATTGCACACTTGCGGATATACCTGGCGTTGTCCAGGTGCTATATATCCAAAAACATTTTGTTCCACATGCAGATTCGATGCAACTACCAAATAATTTTAACTAAAAAAAAAAAAAAAAAAAAAATCCTTTACAGTTTGAAAATTCTTTTAAAATATTTTAGGTTTTTAGAATGTACTAGACCATCCATGATCCGTTGGGTGAGTATTTATTAGATGTATTAAATATTTGGAAATTCCAAGTTGCTGCTGCTGCTTTCAAATGAACACGTATGTCCAGAGACTTAGTATTATATAGATCAGCAGCAGCCAGCACTTACGGCTACTTCTGTTTTCAAACAAACATACACAAATATTTATGAAACTCTTGTGATGTCATAATAGACTCAATTTTATTTTATTCATTTTGCTAATGGGCCGGGAGAACAGAGTTCAATCCAGGATCGAGTTATATGAAAGACTTACCTTTAGGTGAGATTTTTTTTAATTCCTTAAAATCCACTACAATTTGAAAATTCTTTAAAAATATCGAATTCTTGGTGCAACAACTTTTCAGACTACACGCTGATCTCTGACATCCCCACTTACATGACTTTCGGCGCCTTATAGAGATGTATACAAACATAAATTTTAACTATACGTACCCATGATTCATTCAGTCACAACCACTAGTATTTATTCTATTTCGATTTTATTCGTATCTTGTGTAGTTTCTGACTTTTAGCCGACACACAGACAGAATTACAAGTTTGCATTATATAGATTAACACTTTTTTTTAACATGTATTAGGTTTAAAACATGAAATTACATTACAGCTACTTCAGAAAAATATTCTTTCTTTTATTTATTCTTATTAAGATGTAAATATTACTTGATGAACTTGGAAGTTTTTACATGGAATTATTAATGGTAAAGGCAAGATTCTTTTAATTCCTTAAAATCGGCTACAATGTGAAAATTCTTTAATAATATTGCATTTTTGCCATAACTTTTAAGCTTTACCCCCCCCCCCGTCTTATTAATGGATGAAGTTTGTCCAAGTGACTTGGATAGAACTGGTCACAGTCTACAATATGCTCTTCTCTGACTGCACTCTCATCACCTCTGACGTCTCCACCCTTATCGAGTTGTATCTGTAAACCAAATTTCAACTGTGTAGTTGCTCAACTAAGTCATGGGTGTACATACAAACTGTTAGATAATGGCTTGGACGCATCTATTCGAGACGGGTTTGACTTGCGCGGTTGTAGCGGAGTCATTCCGTACAGTTGGGTTCGATGTGTTCCCACGATCACAACTGACGTAACCATAAGGTTACGAGAGGTCAGAAGTTGACATCACACCTGCGTGTTGATCGTGAGATTTGGTAGCGAGAGTTCGGCGTGGGAGAATTAAATCGAGATTGAATCAGATTTGACTTGGAAGCGAGAGAGTCAACATCGCCAAATATGTAACGGTTACGAGAAAGATTCTGAATGACGGAAATCTAAGAGCCAATTAGTAAATCTCCCATACTCCTCTCTCTCAAGCAATTAAGAATATTAACTAGTGAACTAGTTAGCATAAGCCTCTCTCTCTCTCGATCGCAGGAACTCATTCAGGTCGGCCAATTGAAGTAGTTAAATAAAAGCGGCTCTTTAAAACAGAAAAAGACTTGTTATACTTTAAGAAATTGATTTCAGAGAGCGAGGACAACAGCCCGTTAAGAATGATGACAGCGGCGCCTGCGACGACGAGCGACGAACTATAGCAGTCCCGACGGCAAAAGGTTGCAGAAGAAAAAGGAGCGCAAATAGTCACAGCGGCAGAAACAAGCAGTGCGACACAATGGTTGCAGGCGAGAAAAGGCAGTACAAATATTAGCGACCACAGAGACTGAAAAGCGCGCACAAGTGGTCAGTATAGGGTGACGGCGATCGAGAAACAGATCTAAGTAAATACGACATGTCGTCCCCTTTGAATCAGCAGCGAAGTTCTACCAGAACTAAAAGAGTTATTGGGAATCCAATAACGAGTAATACAACAAAACATACAGAAGTCATATTTTATTTATATAGATTCATTAATACCAACACTAGCTGAAAGATAATTTAATAAATAACATTAAGTTAGTTGGATTCTAAAACTTTGACAGATAATTTAGAATCTGGCAAATCGATATTGGATTCTGACTAGCGATTTCTCCCCTTTCATCCTTACATATGCTTGTAAAGAACATGTATTTCGCTTTAGTTTCTTTAATATTGTCGTTGGAGTCCCAAAATATTAAAATAAAGAGCACTTAAGTCAATGGCTATAAAGCAAATCCAAAAATTCCTATAATAAAAGAATGCAAAATCTTGTTCTGACAAGAAAAATGCGAGTCATTTTAGTGCAAAATTTACATTTATTGAATGACCCTCGTAGTTAAATATTCCGCTAGTTTTACAGATTAACTTTTCAAGAATGTTGTCTTGCCTGAAACCTTTAACAAATGCCAACTATCAAGACTTGTCCAAGTGCACGTTTCCAAAATGGAATCTATTTTGGGAGGCTCTATAAAATGGGGAAAGAGAAACTTGTACATTTATCTATACCTATCACACTCTTATCAAATAAACATGTACACATGCTTTAAGCTTTTTTCACAAGTTACTACATAAGAGAGAAAATAGCTGAAAGTTTTTCTTTTTTAGAAAGAAATTTCATTTTTTAACATTTTAATTTTAATGTATTTGCTTTACTAATTATCTACTGACAAAATAATTTAGAAAATTAAATGCAACCATAGTTGCTAACAATTTATTTTTTCCTTTTAAACATGGCAAACAAAATGTTGCTATTTCAAAGGGAGTAAAAAAAAAATCTTGCCATTTTATAAGGAGTAAAAAAAATCTTGCCATTTCAAAAGGAGTAAAAAAAATCTTGCCATTTTATAAGGAGTAAAAAAAATCTTGCCATTTTATAAGGAGTAAAAAAAATCTTGCCATTTTAGAAGGAGTAAAAAAAAATCTTGCCATTTTATAAGGAGTAAAAAAAATCTTGCCATTTTATAAGGAGTAAAAAAAAATCTTGCCATTTTATAAGGAGTAAAAAAAATCTTGCCATTTCAAAAGGAGTAAAAAAAATCTTGCCATTTTATAAGGAGTAAAAAAAATCTTGCCATTTTATAAGGAGTAAAAAAAAATCTTGCCATTTTATAAGGAGTAAAAAAAATCTTGCCATTTTATAAGGAGTAAAAAAATCTTGCCATTTTAGAAGGAGTAAAAAAAAATCTTGCCATTTTATAAGGAGTAAAAAAAAATCTTGCCATTTTATAAGGAGTAAAAAAAAATCTTGCCATTTTATAAGGAGTAAAAAAAAATCTTGCCATTTTATAAGGAGTAAAAAAAATCTTGCCATTTTATAAGGAGTAAAAAAAATCTTGCCGTTTTATAAGGAGTAAAAAAAATCTTGCCATTTTATAAGGAGTAAAAAAAAATCTTGCCATTTTATAAGGAGTAAAAAAATCTTGCCGTTTTATAAGGAGTAAAAAAATCTTGTTTTAATAGCCCTTAAAAAAGGGGGGGTGTTATAGTTTTTAACAAGTTTTCAAACAAAAAGAATATTTTCCTGATTTTATTAAGTTAAAAATTAATTCGAGAAGTGCTTGATTGGTGTAATGAACGATGCCACCGACTATGAAATAAGCTAAACAGAGATCAAATCCAATTCGGATCTATTATGTCCAGTTAAACAATAAAACTGAATAAAGATACGCAATAAAATGAACAAACCCAAAGTAATTTTATAAAAAAGGAAAAATATTTTTTAAATCTGTACAATTTCTTATTACAAGTAAAAACAACAAGGAAAAAGTATAATTAAGAAAACAGTATTTTATAAGATTATAAAATAAAAATTTAATCTTACAAAACGAAAATAAGGATCAAATGTAGTTGAGGCACCCCAGAATGAGAAACAACCAAAAGGACACATTTTGCCATAACACCGCTTTTTTTAATTCCGGTTAAATTATGAACAAAATAGTAATTTTGCCTTTGCAGATTTAAAAAAAAAAAAAAAATTACAAAACGGTATTACTAACAGCTTATAAAATATATAATTTTATGTACAAATACGTTTTTGTTTTGTAAACTTTGGGGATTTGCGAACATTTTTTTTTAGTTTTATTTACAAAACATTTTATTTAAGCAATTTTGTATGAAGAAACGAAACAAATATAAAAAACATTTAAATAAAAAGATGTTTTACAAAAAAAAAATTTTTTTTAATATTTAAAAAATATTGAATTGTATTTAAAAAATACTTTTTAAATATTGGATTTTTTGCTATAAAAATCTTTAAAACAAATTAAAAAAAAAAAGAAAGTATTTTTTGGTTATTGCTCATTCTGGTGTTCCTCAAATCCATTTGATCTGAAAATAATTTTATCTCTACTTTCAAATTAAAAATAATCGCAAGAAACTTTTTTCTTTTTAAATACATTATGAACTATTTCATTACTTAAAAATAAAAAAAATAAACATGATTTTCCAATTTTTATTCATATTAAATCTTTATTATAATGAAGTAGATTTTGTGTTTGCATGTTTTATTTAAATAGAAATACCAGCCATTTTACTTAATTATCTATATTAATAAAATTGTGTGCCACTTCTTACTATTAATCAGGTAATCATGCAGTATAGTTAACAGCCGAGAAATCGAAAACAAACAAATTATACAATAAATAACTTACCAAACGAAACAAAATTTAATTTTCTACCTTCTTGCATAGTTCCAAAATTCTGAAACTGTTTTAAAGTATTTTTTATTTCAATATAAGATTTCGTCGATATCTGTCTTTTGGATACAGTAAGAATCCGATATTGCCGACTCATCTGTGGTCTTGTTGGCGTTTCATTCTTTAAAAGTTTTTAAAAAAGCTTACCGTACCATTTACCCTAAGTCCGAATGGCAACCCCTCGAATTTAGGGTTAGCGGTAAGGTAACCTTTTTTTAAAACTATCTTTTAAGTCTGAAATCAACGACTATCTCTAAGCAAAATCGATCGCCATCTTTGATTGACTCTTGTTTGGCTAAGTCAAAGTAACAGTAACATATTCAGAGATAAATCTTACAATCAGTTTCCACACTTTAAAAATTATACAGTAGAAAAGTAAATTTTTAAAGAGTTTTATAAAAGTTATTTGTTGTATATTTTGTTTGTTTTAGATTTTTCGGCTGTTAACTATGCTGCATGATTGCCATTTATTAAAATGAAAATAAAAAAATAAAATAGCATAAAATACTAAAACGAATTTTAAAAATCTTATTTCAAAAATAAATTTAATTACAAAATCAAATCCACCAGAATGCATTTGTTTTTGTAAACAAAGTCATTTTAATCTTTTGTTAATAGTTGAAAAAAAAATAGAATGAACAAGCCGCGCATGCGTGGTCCCCCTCTGTATGTGACGAGTGTAAAATGCAATAAATTTGGGCAATTTGGGGCATTTTTGACCCCCATTGTACCCCCTGGGGGCACGAACCAGATTTGTTCCAAGGTCAGCGATACTTATTTTCTATTAGGAACAATTGCCTCCATATTTTGGCCAAGTTTCAGAGAAATTGAATGGATGTATGAAAAGTTATGGGGCAAAAAATGTCATTTTTGCCATTTTGGGGCCTTTTGACCCCTTGGGGGGGGGGGGGGCTAACCAGATTTTTTTTCAAAAATCGGAGAATGTCACTTTCTAACCTGACAAAAGTTACAACTTCATGCAAAATTTCAGAGAAATTCAATGGATGGTTGCTGAGAAAAATCTGGATGGACAGACGGAAATGCCTCAAAACATAGGTCCCCCGATTTTATAAATTGGGGGACCAATTACTTTGTGATCGTTTGAAATGTAAAAACTGTTGGATAGAAATTCATTTCTGGCTTTATAATTCTTAGCAAATCTTAATGTATAATTTTGGAAATTATTTTCATCGAATAATTTGAGGTTAAAACAAAATTAACTTAATAAAATCAGTTATAGTTTGGTAACAATTTGGTTAAATTAATAATTTAATGACCAAACGATACGGTAATAATTAAATTTAACTTTAAAAATTATATTTAAAAAATAAAAAAAAGCCAAACAAAAATGAAAATAAAAAGATTACCGGACAACACCGGATAGGTAGAGATAGTTTAGAAATGAATATTAATCCACATTTTTGGGGGGGAGGGGGGGGGGGGGGAATCAACAACAACAACAACAAAACAAAACTACTTTGTTAATCAAATTCGGATGAAATCTATATAAACTTAAGGATGTTTATATAGTTGTATGTACAGGATTCGCTCCTAAACTAATTAACCGATCAAGGGGTGGTTAATGTGGGTAATATTTAATTTTTTGCAAAACAGGCAGAGAGGGAGTGGAAGCCCTTCGTGAAAATTCAAATAATTCAGATTTTTGAAATTTTAGCAATAGGTATTAGACATCAAATAGTAAATATTCCCCAAATTTCAGTTTCTTTGGAGTATTTTAAAGGGTTTTAGGGGTCACAACATCCCATTCGAAAATTCAAATATATCAGATTTGCATTAAATTTGATCCGTTAATCATTGGACACCAATTAAGCTCCCTGAATTTTGATTTCTTCTCAAGACTCCTTAAACCTTAAATTTGAGATATTTTCTTGATTCAAAATAATGTAATGAATTTTTATCAAAATTGGAATAAGGATTCTAGGCATAAATATCATTATATGTTGATTTTAATCTTCATAATGGTGCATAAAAGTGGAGTAATTTCACTCGTTCTGGGACAAAAAAAAGTTAATCCTTTTAATTAGAATTGAGCTTAATTTACCCCCCCCCCCTCCGTTTAAGGTAATCAATTTTACTTCCTTTGCCTCATGTTGAGTTTTAGAAGCTCATTTGGGAGTAGTATATCCAGCCCAAACTTAAACATTAAGTTCTCTCTAAGCAATTCATAAATACTTCCTGTTTCTCAGAAGGCCCAGATCTGAACTTAATGAAAGAAAGCAAAGCCCATCACCTTCCAAAATTCAGTGACTGGAAACAAACCATTTAGGGTCCACACTATAAAAAGGCTGGGGAGGATAGGGGGCAAGAT